>CM038222.1:14067392-14667392 GCA_021442155.1 Cymbidium sinense
TGATTTTCTCATAATCATTTTATATTTTCAATCATCTTCTAAATATAAATCAAATCTACATTCAAATGATCAAAACTAAATGAAACTAAATCAAATTAAATTAAAACCCTTCCAAATATAACCTATCACAAAATTAGATTTTCTCACAAATCAATCATATTTTCAATCATCTTCACAAATTTAAATGAAATATACATTTAAATCATCAAAATTAAATCAAACCAAATCAAAATCCAAACTTAGCCACATGACTCAACTCCATGGACTTAGCCAAATTCCATCATTCCAAAACCCAAATTCAATTGATTTTCTCATGAATCAATCATGCCTTCAATCATATTCACAAATATAAATGAAATATAATCATCAAGGCAAACCAAAATCAACCCAAATCAAACTCAACTTAACCCATTTGACTTGAAATGTTCAAAAGAACCAAAACCCATTTGAACCCAAGCTAATTGCAATTGAATTTATATATCAATCCCAAATCCATATATAAATTAAACTAAATCAAACTCGACCCAAAATCAAACTAACTAAACCCAATTGGTCCACTTGACCCAAAGTGGCCAATTGACCTATTTGAGCCAAGTTCTAATCCTTCCCAAATTGGATTGAACCAAGCCCATCAAAACCTCCCATCATGATTGTTGATCACCCTAGGTTGATCAATTATCACAAATTAGGTCAAACCAAGTCAACTTGGTCATTTGACCAAGTCAACCCCTTAACTCATATGAACCCAAACTAGCCAAATTGTAACCTAAGATTCAAATCCCTTGAAACCAATGTTTCATACCAAATCAAAATCATTATTTGAATATGACTTGACCATCAATTGAGTGAAACCAAACCCAATTGGTCCTCTTGACCCAAGTTGACCCAAATTGACCTAAAAGACCAAATTGGGTCAAATCAAAATATAAATCAAATTGATTGCAACTAATGGCTCAAGTTCATTCTAAATTAATTGTTGAACTTGACGAAAGCCATGATTGGACCCAATTGAACCCAATTGACTAACTTAGCCCAAATTGACCTAAATGTTCAAGTTGGTCTAAAGAAAACCAACACCAAATTAATTGAAATAAAAGCATACAATAATCTTCTATTGGTCAATTATACCCAAAAAAACACCCAACCCAAGTCAATTTTACCAATTTGGTCAAATTGATCAACCCATTTGACCAAAATGAATTCAAATGAGCCAAAATCAAATCTAAGCCAAACTAAACCAAACCAATTGAACCAAATGTCCCAAATGATCATATGAACTTGACCCAACCTTTAGTTTGACCCAATTTGACCAATCAGTCAACATGACCCAACCTAATCCAATTTGACCTAAATGAGTCAAATTGAGCCTAACTAACCAAATCAACTCCAATTGACTTGAAATTTGGGCTAACCCACTTTTGGCTTGCAAATCTACCCAAATCAAATCCAATGCTAACTGATCATTCTACCTTTCGGTCAAGGTCATCACATGAGACAAATCACCCATGTAAGTGGTCATTTCCATTACTTGGCCACTTGGTACTCTCCCAATGGCCCACCTAAGCACCTAGGCTTGCCCAACCTAACCAAGGGGTGGTTGGGTTGGCCATATGGGAGGTGAAATCACCTCACCCTCCATTGGAGCATTTGAAACCCATAGGACACATGATTCCTCCGTAGCCACCTCCACACCTTCAACCAACCAAGTGAGCCTCACCTCCTCCCACCCACTACTCCACGAGATGGTTGGACTGCCACTAAAAGCCAAATCCCACCAATCAAGATGAAGGGGGTATACACCCCTCATTTTACTCAAACACATACAAAAATCATTCCTTAGTAGCTACCCAAGTCAAAACTAGCCATTCCTAAGCTCCCAAGCTCATTCTTGATCAAAATGCCATTCTCTATCCCAAAATAGGACACTCCCATTTTCTAACTTCTATTTCTCCATCAAACTCAAATTAACTTTTGCACTTCCCTAGGCCTCACGAGCAAGAATGAATCATCTCCCAAGATTTTTTGAGCACTAGAGGTGGGATTTTGATCAAATCTAATCTCTAAATCATTGATTCGTGGCCTTCTGAGTGAATGTCAAGGAATTGATCCAATTGTGCTCAGGCTTCATCTCCACTAGATGAAGCTTTCAATCATTCAAGCATCTTGAGCTCACGGTAGGTATGCTTCCAAAAGATCCTTAGGCAAAATTGGGTTGGAGCTTTTGAAGAAAACGTGCATCTCGTGTGATCTTGACTATTAGATCCCCTCTGATCAATGTCGTGAAGGTGTGGGATCCTTTTGGAGTTGATCTAAGCTTGAGTAAGATCGAAACAAGTGAGCAATGGCAGACGGACTCCATTCTCCCTCACTAGCATGACATTAGATCATTCATCATCCATTCCGCATGATCAGAATGGACGGTCATGATTAGATCAGCTAGATTGATCTGATTTAATCCTATTAATCTATGAGATTAATCATAGTTGTCTGATCTTAGCTCGGATGATGGACTAGAAAGCATGTCCACCACTCTCACAAAGGCGCTAAGTCAGATAAGTTTTAAGTAGCCAATCATGCCATGTGAAAGTGCCGCATCAACGCATGTGGCCAACAGATTAGGCAATTAAGCTTAATTAATCATTTTAATGGTGAAACTTCTAAAATCTTAAAAAATCATAGAAATAAAAATGCAAATAAATACTCATTTTAAAGATATTTCAGGAGAATTAATTAAAAATGATCTTAACTAATTTTAAATAGTAATTAAAGTTTATTTGCAAAATTGATTAGTTTAATTACTTCTTAATTACTGAGCAATTAATCCCAAATTTTGTGGGTTAATTTAATAGGATGACCTCTACCTCCCATGATTTTGGGATTTATTGCTCACTTAATTAGAAAATTGACTAATTAAACCTTAACTACTCTTTTAAGTTAATTAATGATTAGTTAATCCCATGAATAGTAATAAATTAGTTAATTAAGTTTATTAATCATTGTTCAATAATAAGTGAACTAAGGAATAGGGTTGGGACCCCTTTCCCTAAGTTCATTTCACCCTTTTTTAAAATGAAATTAATTAAGATTTAACTAATTAATTAAATAACTTAATCAAATTGAAATTATAATCACATCAAACCTTAATTAATTAAATCATGGGGTAGATCTTTTGGGTGTTTAAAACCTAAAGGAGTTTAATGAAATTATGGTTAGTCCACATGTGTAAAACCTAAGAGTAATTAATTAAGTGCCTTAATCTAATTAACTATTAATCATGAGCCAATTGCATTTGGCCCCTTTTATTTCCTAGGATCATTGCAAGTTTATTTTCCATGAATATCATATTAGCTCATAATTATTTAGTTAATTACTTTAAGGTGACATAGGTAAGGTAATTAATTCATTTAATTAAGGGTTCAACTTAATTAACCCATAAAATCAACTTAATTACATTTCCTTAAATTAAATCAAATCACTAATGTGGGAATGGGTTTAAAACAAGTGATGATTTCTCTTCTCCTCTTTAAATCAAATCAATCCAAAACTTAATTAATAAAAAAGCTTTGGTTTGCTTTAAATAATTTTATTTGATTTGATTGAAACTTTGGTTGAATGAATCACATGCTTATATTTGATTGTCCTCTTTTCCAATCATGTTAAATTTGGTATGTCATTTGAATTCATGCATCCATCTTTTCAAAATCAAGTAAAACAAAATGGATTTCCTTTATGTAGCTTGCATGTGTTGATTTAATTTAATATATGTGTGGCTATTATTACTATTAAATCCAAATGTATTTTTTAAAAGCTTATAAATGAATAATAATATGTGTTATGATGCTAGTTATAAATACATAAGAAATGCATGTGCTTATAGCTTAAATGTATGAATTTTGAGTTCTCTTTCCTCTATTCATGTGTTGATTTATATAAGATTGAATGGTAATGGGTATATAGTCTGGACATCCCGAGAACGAGGCTTTAACTAGCCCCAAGGAGGCCATTTGATTACCTCACTTGCATGGCTTAACAATGCACATACCCATTTGATTTCATTCTTATGTATTTCAACATTAGAATTTGGATAGAGTTTTAATTCATATATATATATATATATATATATATAAATGATTCAATAAAAAAAATTCAATCTTTGCATGGTTTTCTTTCTCCCATTTATGTATACATCCATGTGTGTCCAAGAAAAGCAAGTATATAGTTTGGACATCCCAGGAATATGAGGCTTTAGTTAGCCCCAAGGAGGTCATTTGATTACTTGACTTCCCAAGTTTAACAATGACAAGTACTTGCCTATATCTTTGTACATGTATATGTATATGTGATTAGTGACTTAAAATCCCATTTTACATTAAAATTGCATGCATTCATAATTGACTAAGTGGTTGAATTAATTTACATATGATTTGGAGCTTACTTTCTATGTTCATGTATATATTAATTTACATATGTTTGAATGCAAATGGGTATATAGTTGGACATCCCCAAGAATCGAGGTTTAGCTAATCCAAGGAGGTCATTTGATTACCTCACTTCCTTTTAACAATGGCTCATGCCTATTTAATTTCATTCTTATGTCATTTTTGTATAAGAATTTGGATAAAGTTTTAAATTAATATGTTTAAATAATTCAATCAAACAAAATATAAATCTTAAACATACACATACATTCATCATTTAAGTGTGCTAAAATATGTTGCATGTATAAATACACTTAGGATTAAATCATAATCATGTTACATGTGATGGAAAGGATTTATTTAATATATGTCATGTGGTAGTAATTCAATTAAATTAATCTTAAGATGGCTTTCATTTTGAATAGGATTATTTAAAGTGAACCTAAATTTAGAATAATTAAATCATTTAATAAACCATTCACTAAAGAGAACAAATTAAATTAATATACTTTAGAAAGTGAGTTAAGGTAGGGATGAAAGAGGGCAATCCTCTTTTCCTCTCTTTATACCACTTAGTTGTTAAGTGTAATCAAATGAAACAAAAGAAAACACAAATTAAAATTCTCAAATCAATTAAACTACTTCAAGTGAAATCAACCTTTCATGTTAAATTGAACCCTTCTACACATAGAAAATACAACACTAATGCCTAACAAGACTTATCACACAAGCCTTAATACACACATTAGAATTAAGTCACCACTTCTAGCTCTAAGTTAGGATGGTGTATGATGTGATGTATGTTTTCTTTCATGATGTATTATTTTAGATTAGATGTTAGGGTGTATGCTTTGTAGACTGGATGATAGGCCAATATTAGCCTAATCATGTTCTCTGCATGTGATTATGCTTAAGGAATGATTAAAAATAAAGGTGAATGATTTTTTTGCAGATTGCTTAAATCCTTAAGCATAATCCAAGTTAGGATAGGTGGGCTTAGTTACCCATGTGTAGGTGCTAAGTCCAAATTATAAATACAATAACTTATTTGTATATTTAGCTAACCTCCATTTTGCGGTGTAGCTAGATTTACACGATTAGTGCTTTGGGGATTAGGATGAGCAATGGCCAAGGCTTTGTCCTGGGTGCCTGTGATGCCTTTGAAAAGCACCATCAAATGAAGGAACCAAAATCAAAAATGGAGATATGAAGAAAGAAGACCCCATAGCATTTAATACAATTATAATTATTCTTTCATATTCAGTTGTATAAGGGTAGAACTTGGCTACCCATCTTTTCTCTCTCTTTGGGTTATGCGGCATTCGTACACCGACCTTTTTTTCTTTTATGATAGTTTATATAATTGTTTGAAGTTATGTTTACATTGTGCATTAGGATGGCTTTCCATAGTTTCTTAAATGATTGATGCTTTAATGTATGGCTTGGATACATTAGGCTCTTAGGATAAAAATAACTTTTCTACCCAACTAATCATAACTAAATTTTAAACAACTCATAACCTCATCATATAGCCTAAGACATAAATAATAATTAAAAGATTTAGCAACCCCTTAGATGTATGGTTGTATGTTTCATATCATGCATGCATATTCTTTTCTCTTGAACATGAAAGATCTCCATCCTTGCATGATAAAGGAATGCTTGACACAGTGAGGCATGATGGAGAACACCTTCTTCTAGCTGATTTGACCCATAACCTATTTCATCATGCATTTAGGCATAAGAAATCCTAAAGCCTATCAAAATGATGTGTCTAAATTGAAATAAAATTTGAAATGATTTTGCATCTATAGATTAAGTCATATGCTCATACCACTCATACTCTAGTCTCTTAGGGAGTGTGTTTAGGACTTTAGTCTCTTTCTAATTAAATAAGTACCTGTTGATGTCATTTTTAGAATGAGCTCTCAACCCCTCCCTCTTAGACATAAGACTTCTCTTAGACACTAAGAGTTCCTTAGTCTTAAGACACATCTAGTGATTAGGTGGACACTCAACATAGCCCTAGACTTAGAAGAGTTAGCCATAGGAATAGGTCATGCCCTAGGGTGTTAAGAAAATTTCCCTACCCTAGCTTGAACCACATTCCTCACTTCCTTCCTTCAAGTCAAACTCCAAATCAAATCAACATCAAACTTAAATCAATTTCTTGATTTTCTCCAAACTCAAATCAATTCTATATGATTGAAATCCATGATTGAAACCCATGATTGAAACCAATGATTGAAATTCCAAGTTTGAAATATTTCTAAGTTCTTTGATTTCCTCTTAAGAACTTAGCCCAAATCAAGTTCAAACCATCTCAAATTCATAAAATTTTCTCACAACCCATTTATATTCTCATTTATATACATAAATATAAATGAAATATAAATTCAAATCAATCAAACTAAATCCAAAATCAAATCCAAAATTCCAAATCTTTCCTGTCCTATAATCCTCTCTTAAGGATTTAGCCTAAATCATGTTCAAATCAATTCAAATCCTTGAAGTTTTCTCATAACCCATTTATATTCTCATTTATATTCAGATATATAAATGAAATATAAATTCAAACAAAAACCAAATCCAAAATCAAACTCAAATTCATTCAAAATCTAACCTAAGCCTTTCAAGTCAAAATCAAGAACTTAGCCAAATCAATTTCAAATCAAGCCACTCTTGATTTTCATCATGATTCAATCAATCCTTCAATCATGAATCCAAATATAAATACAAACTTCAAACACTTAACCAAAACTCAATTCAAAATTAAGCTAAAATCCATCTCATGTTCATCCTTTGAACATGAAATTATCAAATGAATCAAAACCCATTTGACTTCAAACCACTTGTAAATGCATTTATATTTCAATCATAAGTCCATATATGAGTTCAACCAAACTCAAATCAAGCTTTGACCAACCCATTTGACCTACTTAGGCTCACTTGACCCAAAGTGACCTAAAATTCTTTATGAGCCAAATTCTAATCCTAACCAAATTGGATTGAACTAAGCCTACCTAAGCCTCTCATCATGATCAACAATCATAATGAGATGATCAATCACTCAAATTGGGTCAAACCAAGTCAAACTTAAGGGTTGACCAAGTCAACACTTAGGAAAATGAAGCCCAACATAGTCAAAATCCACCATAGACCAAATTGATTGAAACCAATGATCTAAGTTCATTCATGATCAATGTTTGAGCTTGACCAAGTCAACATTTGAGCATAACATAGCCCAATTGGCCACTTGACCCAAGTTGACCCAACTTGACCTAAAAGTCAGTCAAAATGTGTCAAAACTTGATCTAAGCCAAATTGATTGAAACCAATGGGTCAAGTTCATCCCAAAATGATTGTTGAACTTGACCAAAGCCTCAACTCTAGACCTAACCTAGCCTTTGACCTTGAACCTAACTTGGCCTAAAGGATCATATTGAGCCAAATTCAAAATTAACCAAAAATTGGAAACAAAGATACCAATCCATTTCATGTGACCAACTAAACCTAAACCAACCCATGACCAAATAGGTCAAATGGGTCAAATTGGTCAACTTGATATGACCTAAATGAATTCAATTGAACCAAATTCAAACCTCAACCAAATTGAATCAAACCAAAGAATATTTCAAATGGTCATATGAACTTGATTGACCCAATTTTTGACCAATTTGGTCAACTTGACCCATTTTGACCTAAATGGGTCAACATGAGCCAAATTACATCAAACCAACTCCAAATTCAATGAAACTTGGCCAAACCTATTTTCTCATCATACCAAATATGCCCAAACGGAAATCAAGGTCAAATGAACATTTTACCCTAGGCCATAGGGTAAATTTTGGCCAAATCCACTTGGAATTTGGTCAAATCCTCTCCATAACCACTTAGCACCCTCTTAGTGGATCAAGTGAACACTAGGGAGTGTGGTGCACCCAACCCAATGGGTTTGGGTCAGCCCAACCTAGCCCAATGGCCAAATTAACCACATGCCTTGAAATGGAGCACATTGAATCCTCCTTCCACTCAATTCAAGCACATGGCCACCTCACCCACTTCCTCCTTGCCCAAAATAGAATTCAAAGACATACTAATGTCCTAATAAACCCATGGCATAAGCTCAATTGGATCAAAATGGCAAGGAGGCTTGTAGTTGTCTGATTTCCCTTGGGGAGATATACTCCCCCTAATTCAACTCAATCTTCACTCTTGCTAATTCGATTGAAGCAAAGGAACTTAGAGCAAGCCCTAGCTACTCTTCTCAAGCTTCCTAGAGAGAGTTTGAACTTCCCATTTCTCAATTTCTCAAGCTAAAAATAGGGGAAGAAAACCAAAATCCAATCTCACTCCACACTTAAAACTAGCCCAATTCCCTTTGCAAGCTCCCTAAGGGACCCCAATCAAACTTTTCTAAGCTCTTTCCCAAGCTCCAAAGGCAAAAGGGGTGCTAGTTGATCAAAGCAAGGAGTTCAAGGTGGAGTTGGCCTCCAGAAGCAACCACCCAACTTAAGACCTCAAACTATCAGTAAAGCTTCATCTCCACTAGACGAAGCTTCTCCAAGGAATCGAACACCGGTGATCACCTCTGATAAGGTAAACCATTTTTCCAATCTTAATCTAGCCATAGTGTGGAGCTTTATGAAAGGAATTTTCATTGCATGATAAACTAGCCATTGGATATGATCTCCATTGTATGATGAAGGTGTAGGCTAAATTTTAGCCCAATCTAAGCTCAATCAAGCCCAAATCTTGCCCTAGAACATGGACGGTCTCCATTACTCATAGGGAATTACAGGGATGAATCACTGGCCATCCATCCGTGCATTTTGGATGGATGACCAAGATTAAAACATGTAGCATCCCATGTTTCACTCTTTAGAATTGTGGCTTTAATCTCATCGATCCTTGATTGGGATGGAGGCGCATTGATGTGTGCTACGATGTGATAAGTTAAAGACCCACACCATGTGGAAAGCGCATCGCGTGCCACATGGCATCGATGGGATTAAACATATAATTATGCTTTTTTAATTATTATTTAATCACCAACCTTCTTGTTGACCTCATTTTGGAATGAGCTCTCAACCCCTCCATCTTAGACATAGGAATTCTCTTAGACTTTAAGAATTCCTTAGTCTTAAGGCACATCTAGTGATTAGGTGGACACTTAACCTAGCCCTAAATACATAGAAGAGTTAGCCATAGGAATAGGTCATGCCTTCGGGGTGTTAGGAAAATTTGCCTACCCTATCGCGTGAACCACATTCCTCACTTCCTTCCTTCAAGTGAAACTCCAAATCAAATCAACAATCAATTCCAGCCTAATTGATTTTCCCTAAACTCAAATCAATTCCAAATAATTGAAACCCATGATCCAAAACTCAAATTCAAATTCCAAAATCTTTCCTAAGCCTTTGATTCTATCTTATGGACTTAGCTCAAATCAAATCAATTCAAACTCATCAAATTTTCTCATAAACCATTTATATTCTCATTTATATTCATAAATATAAATGAATTATAAATTCAAATATCTAAAACTAAATTCAAAACTCAAACTCAAATTCAACCAAAATCTGACCTAAGCCTGCAAGTCAAAATCTTGAACTTAGCCAAATCAAACTCAAATCAAGCCAAACTCTTGATTTTTCTTCAATCCTTCAATCATGAATCCAAATATAAGCATAAACTTCAATCCTCAAACCAAAACTAAATTCAAAAATCAAGCCCAAGTCAAACTGATGTTCACCCTTTTGACTTGAAATTATCAAATGAATCAAAACTCATTTGACTCCACATCACTTGCAAATGGATTTATATTTCAATCATAAATCCATATGTGAGTACAACCAAACTTGAATCAAGCCTTGATCAAGCCAACTAAACCCAATTGGCTCACTTGATCCAAAGTGGCCAATTTGACCTACATGAACCAAAATTCAATTCAACCCAAATCAAAATAAATTAATCCAATCCAAACTTCATGTCATATTTGTTGATCATCATAGGTTAATCAATTGTCATGAAATGGGGTCAAACCAAGTCAACCTAGCCCATTGACCAAGTCAACCATTTAACCCACATGAACCCAAACTAACCAAATTCAGTGCAACCAATGGCTCAAGTTCACTCTGACTTGATTATTGAACTTAACCAAAGCCTTAATTAAAACCAATTTGGCTAATTGGCCAACTAGACCCAACTTGACCTAAAAGGTCAAATCAAGCCAAAATCAAATATAAACCAAATTGATTGGAAACAAAGATACCAATCCATTCCAAATGATCAACCAAACTCAAACCATGATTCAAGCCAATTTGGTCAATTGGGTCAAATTTCAACTTAGCCCAAATTGACTTAAAAAATCAAATTGGCCAAAATCTAAAATTAAATTAAACCAAATCAATGAAACCAATTGAATATACTCAAATAGCAATTTGAACTTGACCCAACTTATGGTTTGACCTAATTTGACCAATTAGTCAACCTAACCTATTTTGACCCGATTTGACCCAAATGGGTCAATTTAAATTAAACCAACTGAACTTAAAATGGCATAAAATTTGGTCCAACTTACTTTTGACTTATTTAAAATCTGCCCAAATCAAATTCAATATCAAATGACCACTTTACCCTTGGGTCAAGGGCATTCTATGAGAAAAGACACTTTCCCAAGTGGTCACTTCTCTTCCTTAGTCACTTGACACTCATCCATTGGTCCACATAGGCACCAAGAAGTGACTGGGGTAGCCATGACTCATGGGGAGGTGAAATCACCTCTCCTCTCCCATTGGAACACTTGGCATGAAGGACACTCACCTCCCTTTGGCAAGGACACCCACTTGTCCTTCATGGAAGCCACTTTCCATGCCTTAGCCAACCATAGGGAGCAACCTAGATGATTCTCTTCCATTCCCAACCACCCCAAGCCAAATGACATGAGTTTGGAGCCAAAATTTTAAACAAAAAGTGGATTTTAGTTCATTTGACTTCACTTTTCATTCTAAGGCTTTAGTGGTTGAAGGAAACCCTCATTCCTCTCATTCACCCTCTCTTAGAGCTCTCAAAGCCATTAGCAATCACATCCACTTCATTTTGGAGAGAAATACTCCAAAATTATGGGGATTTCAGCATGGAAATGATGATCACCAGAGGAAACATCATTTCAATGTGAAGCCGAGGATATAAGCTCAGTCTAAGGATTCTTCCCTCACTCGATAACGCGCTCGAGTCACCACCACCACCAAAAATCATCCACAGTGAGGTAACCTTCAAAAACTATAGCCGGCCATAGGATCCCTCTATTTGTGATGGTTTTCACACTCAATTAGAAAATAGAATTTTTTGGGGTGAATTGATGCAAAAATGAGTCCATTTGGACATGTTTTCACTTAGAAATCCAATTTTTTTCTTTAAAAAAATCTTGAAATCAATATTCATCCTGGCTATAGTATCGATCCATATGGTTTGTGGGATCAATGGCTCGATCATGACCGGGCCTTTCCTAATGAGATCTGACCTTCGATCATGCTGTGCAATCAAATGGCTCAAATGCATGCAATCACGATCGGCCTCTAGATCATGGTGTCATCTAGGCCTTGCGGTGCATCTAGAAAGCAAGCTGGGTCACTCTTTGTGGTTGACGCATTTCCCACCCATCGGCTAGTAACGCATGAATCGCATGATGATGTATGCGTGTGTCCAATCATACCCACATGGCGCTTATTGTCCATGTCGCTGTGATTTTTTGATTTTAAAAATTAATTAAAATCACCAAAAATTTCAAAAATTCATAAAAAATAAAATAGTCAACTAAAATTTGCAAACAAGGGCATGTTGGATTCATCTTTTTGAGAGGAATCCAACAAACCCAAAATCCTTAAATTTTATTGAATATTTTGAGCTTAATTTGAGTTTTAGTAAAAAATCAAACTTTTTTAATTAAACCAAAAATACATATCATATTAAGTTGAAATTTCTAGTGATTACAATTGATGTTAAAATGCACCTACCATAAACATTTCAAGTCAAAATGACCTTTAGATTAAAAGATATTGAATTTTTAGTGTCAAATGATTTATTTTAATAAATTAAATTAGTAGAATTCCTAAAAATCACTTAAATCAATTCAAACTTCCTAAATTCATAACTAATTGTAGAAAAATTCAAAAAAATATATACTCAAGTTCATTTTAAAGATACTTTAGGAGAATCCAATAAAATTGTTTTTTGATTGAATTTTGATTGTATAGATTTTCCTTAATTAGGTTTATTTAAAACTTAATAACCTAATTACTCCCTAATGACTTCATTAATTAATTCCAAACTTCTCGTGCATGTTTAGTGGGATGACTTCTACCTCCCTAATTTTCTTAGAATTTATTAATGAGTTAACCAGGAAATTAACTAATGAAACCTAATCACTCTTTTAATGTAATTAAGGTTAATTAAGCATGTGAATAGTGCTTTAAGTCTTTGATTAAGATAATTAAATTTTGTTTAAGTGATTAGGAGGTTTATGAAATGATTTTGGAATATTTTCCTTCAACTATTCCTTAAACCCCATTTCTTCCTTAAATCCAAATTTAATTAAGGGTTAACCACTAATGATCAATTTTAATTAATCAAATCAAACTCTCAAAACCAAAATTAATCTAAAAACTGAATCACCTAAACCTAGTCCTTCGTGGGTAGATACTTAGGTGTTCAATACCTAAGTAAACATAAGGAAATCATACCTAACCCATATGTGTGGGAAGGGTTATGAAAGTACTTAAATTAAACCCTTTAGCTTAATCATTAATTGTGAGCCAATTGCATTAGATACCTTTATTTCCTAGGATGCATTACTGGTTTAAATTCCTTGTGGTTTTATGTCATACATTTGCTCATAATTATTTGATTAAATATGTTAATGTAGTATAGGAAAGGGGTAATTAAGGAACTTAATCTACAACTTAGCCTAAACAAAGAATAAAATTAATATCTAATCACCTAAAATAATTGCACACATGTGGGAATGGGTAAGGACCAATAAACCTTGTCACACTTTTCTAATTCAAATCAAACTCAAAGCAAAAATGAAAGTCCCTTTAAACAACTTTTGATTCTCTTTAAATGATCTTATTTCATAAGATTTCTTTAAGAATTAATTAGAGTGAATGAAATTACATGCTTACCTCACTTTATTTCTTTCCTAGCATGCTAAATGTGTATGTCATATGAGTTTTATACATTCATGCTTTTCTAAAATCAAATTCAAAATGAAATGTTTTCTTTATGTCAAATTGCATGTTTTGGCTAAAGTAAGAATATGAGTGGCTATTATCACTATTAAATTCAAAACTATTTTTAAAATTTATAAATCAAATACCTAAAATTGAAAGTGTGCTACTTATAATTATTTATAAGCTTGCATGTGGATATAAATATGAAGATGTGCATAGTGTAGCCTTCCTTCTCTTTTCTTTTAGTATGGTTTTGAATAGGATTTGGCAAAGTGTATAGTTCATTTGAAAACAACATAACACTTGCCTAATTCCCTTCCTATTCATTCCTATACTATTACTTAAGAAGGACATCTACATTTGCACATATAAATTGCATAAACAAAATAAATCAACCAACACAAACTTTTTGCATCTTTCTTTTCCATTCATTTCTTTTGTATACATGCTTGTATTTAAGGAAAGTGGTATATTTGTCTGACAAGTTTGAGGCTTTAAGTAGCCCTAAGTAGGTCTTGTACCTTATACTAGTTAACAATGGCATTGTACTCACTTATGCTTTCATACATACATGTGTGCATGTGAAAAATGGATAAAACTCTTTTCTACTTAATGAAAATCATGCATCATAAAACATTCAAATTTTCTTAAGTAACTCACTTAGCATTCTCTTTCCATGCATTTCTTTTTACATGTACATGTATTTAAGAAAAGTGGTATATTAGTCCGACAACTCAGGTTGTGAGGCTTTAAGTAGCCCTAAGTAGGTATTGTACCTTACACCCTTACATTAAAATGGCATACTCACTTATGTCTTTATACTTGTAAATGTGCATATGAAAAATGGATAAAAGAATCACTCTCTTCTACTTAACAAAATCATGCATACATGAAACATTCCAAATTTTTTTAAGTAACATCACTTAGCATTCATCATAAAGTATGCTAAACATTCCCATTGTATGTATAGATATGCTTAGATCCATTCATATGCATGTTATACACATGTGGAAAGAAATAAAATGTTGTGTGTTTTGTGATAGTAATTCACTTTACTTAATCTTAAAATGCCTTTCCTTTTGAATAGGTTTGTTTAGAGAAAATCTAAACTTAGGATTAATTAAAATACATAAAACATTCACTAAACAAAATCATTAATGAATCTAGCTTAGAAATCACTTAAGGTAGGGAGGAAAGAGAAGTTCTCTTCTCTTTTCCTCTCTTTAACATTTAATTAAGTAGGTTCATTCAAACTAAATCAAATTATCAAATAAAATTAACCCATATCAACTAAATAACTTAAATGAGACTACCCTTCTAAGTTGAACCTTTTTTACACTTAAAAAAATTCCTAACCTTAAAGCCTAGCTAAGCATACCACACAAACCTTATATGGCACACATTTGGCTAAATCACCACTTCTAGGTATGGTTTGATGTTTGATTTTTTATTTTGTGATGTAATGTTTTAGTATGGATGTTAGAGTGTATGTGCATAGAATGAATGGTAGGATGATTTAGTCTAATCATTATCTATGGGATTGTGCTTAAGGGGTGCTTTAATAAAAAATGTAACTTTTTGCTATGCGTCGTATACCCTTAAGCATGATCCAAAATGGGCTAGGTGGACTTGGTTTTTACCCATGTGTGGGTTGCTAAGTCCAATTTGTTTATATACATGCTTGGGAATGTGTGGTTTGTTTAGCTAATCTCAATTTTTTGGGGTTTTAGTTAGATTTACTTTTTCTTTTCATGTACCTTTGCAATTAGGATTTTGGAATGATTGTTATGGGGATTAGGATGAGCATTGGTTATAAGGCCATGCCTTATGTACCATGTGAAGCCTTTGGAGCATCCACCTTCATCCAAAAGAAGGAACCAAAGAAGAAAGAAGAAAAGAGTAAGAAGAAAAGAAGAATGAAGAAATGAAGCTTGAAGACCCCATAACAATGAATTCCTTGCTTAATTAATTCATTTGTAATCGGGTTGTATAAAAATAAAGCTCTACCCAATTTTTTTTTTTTTGGGTTTGTGCGTGGTGCCCATAAATGACCTTTTTTTTTGCTTAGCTTTATAAAATGTGTGATGTTTGTTTAGCTTGCATTAAGATGACATGTTTTCCTAGTTTCTTCCTTGCTGATGTATGGCCTGGATGATAATTAGGCTCTTAGGAAAAATAAATCTTCTACCAAATTAATCAACTCAAAATTAAAATAAGCAACTCATAACCTCACTTAAATCCTAAGCTAAAATCAAGATAAAAGAATTAGCAACCCCTTAGATGGATGAGTATTTCTCTTACAATATCATGCACAATGACATCTTGTTTCACTCTTAATTAGAGGGCTTCCACATTTTCTAAAGAAACTTGGCTTGACCTTTGACAGCTCCCCCCTTCTCACTGATTTTGGCCAATAATTTTACTTCTCATGCATTAAGCATATGAATCTTATAAGCCTGAGTCAAATGATTGTCCAAAAATGAAAATAACATGTAATATGATTTGCATTAGATTTAGGTCATTTGAAGCATGCCCTTACATGATCTAGTCTCTTTAGGGAGTGAGTTTAAGGACTTAGTCTCTTTCTAAATAAATAACAGCCTAGCTATCTTGCATAAAGCATAGGACTTGCCTACATGAATTTAAAATCATAGGAGGAGTCAATTGGTGGCCACCCCCAGACGGTTGTAAGTCTAAGCAGTCGAGTGGTTTGTCCTCTCTTATGGAGGCAAACTGAATACCCATATTTTGCCTTAGATTTAGGTCATGCTTTTGGCCCTCACCAAAGCTTCCTAGATTTAGGTTATGAGGTAGCTTCTCCCTTCTATGGGCCATAAGCATAAATCCTCACCTCTTAGGCATTTCCATAACCTTGTATTGTGGAATTATGAGCCCTAAACTTATAATAAAAATTCAACTCAAACAAATAATTCTCAATTTCAAAAAATGTAAAGCCCAACCATAGATAGTTTGGATGTTTACTAGGCTTCCTAGTATCCTAAACATCCCTACTCATCTCCATTTGGCTTGATAAGAACTCTCTCCTCTTGATCGATCCCACTTGATTTTTCAAAATAAACTAATCGATTGATAGTCTATTGAAATCTTTGGAGACAAGATCATTTACCTTAATCGAGTATTCCTAAGGAATCCCCTTTCCTTAAGATGTAATTAACTATGGGGGCTTGCCCGTGTAGGAACTTAATGAACGTTTAAAATAAACCCTACTTTACTTTCCCATGTAAAGTAGGTAAGAATCTATGGTACATATGTTGACCCATAGTCCTTAGAAGTCCTTATTGAGGTGATTAGGTCCATTGTAGGGTGGTGAATTCCATCTTTCGAGATAGTACACCTCTTCTCAATGTCATACCCGATCACCCTAATAAGAACATATGTGGATTGACATGGTGTCCCGACCAAAATGGCATGTATTTTTATTTTCATTTATCCTCTTCAAGAGGATAGATGAAGGCGTGAATATTTCACCACACTTCCTAAATTCATATCTAAGCCTAGAAAAATCAAAAATATGAAATTAATTGCATTGAAAAGACAATTGAACACAGAATATTCTAAAATTAATTTCAATTGATTTTGAATGGTTCTTTTCTCAAAATTTGGGTTTTATTAAGATTGTTATTTTACTAATTACCCCCCATTACTCCACTTAATCTGTGTATGATTAGTGGGATGACTCCTACCTCCCTAATTTTCTTGGGATTTATTGGTGGCTTAATTAGAGGAACTCTAACTCATTCCTTAATCACTCCCTTAATATAATTAGGCTTAATTAAGAATATAGTGGTTTAGCCCTCTGATTGATTAAGATTTGATTAAGTGAATATGAGGTTTAGGGAATAATTTTGAGATACTTTCCTTAAGATATTCCCTAAACCCCATTTCTTCTTAATCCATCTTTAATTAAGGGTTTATTCACTAATTACCCCTTAATAATTTCATAAAATTCTAAAACTTTCCAGAACTCAATTAATCTATCTTGGGTAAATGTTTAAGTGTCCAAGAGCCTAAGTATAAATAAGGAAATCAAAATCCAACTCATATGTGTGAGAGGGGTTATGAAAGTACTTAAGTTAAACCCCTTAGTTTAATTAATCATTAATCATGAGCCAAATGCATTAGGTCTTTTTCTTACTAGGTGTATTGTTGATTTAAATTCCTTGTATGGTTTTATGCCATCTCATTAGCTCATAATTATTTGATTAACTATGCTAAGGTGGTATAGGTAAGGGTAATTAACACACTTAATTCATACCTTAACCTAATCATAAATATAATATGGATCTAATCATCTAAAATTGAATTTAAATATCATACACATGTGGGAATGGGTTAGGAATAAACTCCTCACATTTCTCAAATTAAATCAAACTCTAAACAAAATCAAACCTTCTTTAAAAACAACTTGATTTGCTTTAAGCTCTCTTATTTTATAAGATTATCTTTAGAAATTAATTAGGGTGGATGAATTTACATTTCTTTCATCACTTGATTTCTTTCCTATCATGCTAAATGTGTATGTCATATGGATTTCATGCATTCATGCTTTTCAAAAATAAAATTAAAATGAAAATATTTTCCTTATGTCAAATTGCATGTTTTGGCTAAAGTAAAATTTTGAATGGCTATTATCACTGTTAAATTATAAATTATTTTCAAAATATATGAATCAATTGCCAAAACTGAAAGTGTGTTACCTAATTTTTTTATTTATAAGTTTGCATTTGAATATAAAAATGTGTCTTATGTTTGCTTCCTTTCTTTTCTCTTAACATGGATTTGAATAAGATTTGCAAAGTGTACATGTCTTTTAAAAGGACATAACACTTGCTTAATTTTACTCTTATCCCCTTCCATGTTATAACCTAAGAAGAATCTTCATATTCACACATATAAATTGCATAAACAAATCAAACAATCAAGTATAACTTTTTTGCATCCTTTCTTTTCCATTCATTTCTTTTGTGCATATGCTTGTATTTAAGGAAAGTGGTATATTTGTCTAAACATCCCTGGGGTTACAAGGATTTAAGTAGCCCAAAGTAGGTCTTGTAACTTACACTTTTAGTACAATGGTGCTCCACTTATGCCTTTCATACATTCATGTGCATGTGAAAATTGGATAAGAAACTCCCCTACTTAATGAAAATCATGCATCATAAGCATTCAAATTTTCTTAAGTAACTCATTTAGCATTCATCATAAAGTGTGCTAAACATTCCCATTTGATGTGTATAGATATACTTAGGATTCATCCATGTGCATGTTATACATGTTGGGAAAGAAATCAAGTGATGTGTGTTTTGTGATATTAATTCACTTTACTTAATCTTAAAATGCCTTTCTTTTGAACTGATTTGTTTAGAGTTGATCTAAACTTAGAATTAATTAAAACACATAATAAAATATTCACTAAATAAAACTAAAATATAAATCTACTTTAGAAATTACTTAAGGTAGGGAAGGAGAAGTTTTTTTCTTCTTCCCTCTCTTTCTAGTAATTAATTATAGGATTCACTTGAACCTAATCAAAACACAAAATAAAATCAACCCAAGACAACTAAACAACTTAAATGAACCCCTCTAAGTTGAACACTCTTCACACTTAGAAAACTCTAACTTAAAGCCATAGCTAAGCATACCACACAAACATTAAAAGCACGCACATAGGCTAAGTCACCACTTCTAGCTTTAGATTAGGGCAGGTCATGGTTTGATGTTTTCTTTTTTTTTGTGATATTTTATTTTAGTCTGGATGTTAGGGTGTATGTGCGTAGACTGAATGGTAGGGTGATCTTAGTCTAACCATTATCTTCTTGATTGTGGTCAATTGTAATAAATAAAAATATAAATGATGTGTAGTGCTTATACCCCTAAGCATAATCCAATAGGCTAGGTGGACTTAGTCACCCATGTGTGGGGTGGTAAGTCCAATATACATGCTTGGGATTTGTATGGTTTTTAGCTAATCTCTACAGTGTTAGTTAGATTTTTATTTTTCCCTTTTCATGTAGTTTTTGGCAATTAGGATTTTGGAATGACTGTCATGGGGGATTAGGATGAACATTGGTCATAAGATCTCATATTATGTACCATGTGAAGCCTTTGGAGCATCCACATTCCAACCATCCAAAAGAAGGAATCAAAAAGAAGAAGAAAGAAGAAAAGAAGAATGAAGAAATGAAACTTGAAGGTCCATAACATGAATTTTCTTACTTGATTGTAAATTAATTCATTTGTAATCCAGGTTGTATAAGGGTAGAGCTCTACCCAATTTGTTTTTTGGGTGGTGGGACCATAAATGAATGGCCTCTTATTCTTTTGCATTAGCTTTATCAATTGATTCATGATTTTTTTAGCTTGTGCATTAAAATGGAATCATTTTCCTAGTTTCTTCCTTACTTGATGTATGGCCTGGATGACGATTAGGTTCTTGGGAAAAATAATTTTTTTACCAAATTAATCAACTCAAAAGTAAAAATAAACAACTCATAACCTCTCTTAAAGCCTAAGTTAAAAATAAAGATAAAAAAATTAGCAACCCCTTAGCTGGATGAGTATTTCTTTTATAATATCATGCACAAAAGCATCTTGTTTCACTCTTGATTAGAGGGCTTCCACCTTTGCCAGAGAATCATGGCTTGACCTTTGAGAGCCATGGTGGAAACACACCTCCTCCCTTCTTGCTTATTTGGCCAATAATCTTACTTCATGCATTAGGCATATGAATCCTATAAGCTTGAGTCAAATTGATTGTCCAAAATGAAAATAATATGTAATATGTTTTGCATTAGATCTAGGTCATTTTTCATGCCCTTACATGATCTAGTCTCTTAGAGAGTGAGTTTAAGGACTTAGACTCTTTCTAAATAAATAATAGCCTAGCTATCTTGCATAAAGCATATGACTTGGGTACATGAATTTAAAATCATAGGAGGAGTTAGTTAGCGGCCACCCATAGGCGGTTGTAAGTCTAAGTAGTCAGGTGGTTTAATCTCTCTTGTGGAGGTAAACCATATACCCATTTTCACCATAGATTTAGGCTACTTTTGGCCCTCAAACTGCTTTTGGTTCTTAGGTTACTTCTCTCCCTTTGTGGGCCATAAGTATAAATCCTCACCTCCTAGGCATTTCACAATCTTGTGTTGTGGAATCATAAGCCCTAAATTTCTAATGAAAAATTCAACTCAAAACAAATTAAATCAATTTCAAAATGTAAAGCCCAACCATAGATAGTTTGAGATTCTTAGGTTTCTAGCATCGTGAGCATCTCCTACTTATCTTCATTTGGCTTAATACCTCCCTCTTTGATCAATCCCAATCTTCCAAAATAAACTAATCGATTGATACTACCTATTGCAATCTTAGAGACGATCATTTACCTTAATCGATAGTATTCCTAAGGAATCCCTTCCTTAGATGTAATTAACTATGGGGGCTTGCCCCTATAGAGAACTTAACGAACCCGGTTTAAAATAAACCCTGCTTTACTTTTTCATGTAAAGTAGGGGAAGAATCTCTGGTACACATGCAGACCCATTGTACTTAGGAGTCCTTATTCGTGTGTCCATTGTAGAGTGACTATCTTTTGAGACAATACACTTCTCCTCAATGTCTTACTCGATCACCTTATTAAGAACATCTATGGATACATGGTGTCCAAATGCATAAAAAAAAAAAATAAAGTATATTTCTATCTTTATTTTATCCGTATAGTGAAGATGGAAGTATACATTTCTTTTAAAGAAATTGAAAATTTTTTACCATAGATTTTTTCTAGTGACTCCGCTGGGGAAGGTTCCTCTCTCCATCTTTGGTAAATGATCATTGTCTCTAAGTATTGATAGTGGATTTGTACCTTTGTATGAATCCAAGACTATCTTTCTTTTCATTGGCACTTAGCTTATTTCATCCTTAAGTCAAGTTTGCCAACATCTTTGGGTTTTAGGACCTCACCCCATGTTGGTCTTAAAACCCCTGTTGGGTTCTCCAATGGGTAAAAAAAATTCTAATAAAAAGAAAATATTTAAAGACTTCCTCCTTATCATTTCTATGATATGGAAAGGTTCATTCTAAAACAATAAAGACAAAATAAATCCTTTATAAAAATCTTGCTTTTCAAAAGCACTCTTTTAAAATGCACATAATAAAATATTTTTGCACAAAAATTTTCCTAAATCATTTTTTTCATCTAACAATCTTTATGATTGTTATATGTAAGATTATCTTAACAAAAATAAAATTCTAACAATCACATTTCCTAAAAAGCACAGATGAGTTCTTTCATTCAATTCATTTTGGGTGAAGACTTCATTTTCAAAAGTAAGATTCCAATAATCACATTTTCTAAAAGCACAAATGAGCTTCTTCACTCAATTCATTTTAGTGAAGACCTCATTTTCAAAGATAAAATTTCAACAATCATGTTTTCAAAAGCACAAAATTTGAACATAAGTTTATCCATTCAATACATTCAAATATGTTGAATGGATGTTGCATCTTCAAACAAAAAAACTTTACAACTTTGAAATTCCATTCAACACATTCCACATGTGTTAAGTTGAAATTTTCACCTTTCCAAACAAAATCAAAATAAATTTCAAAAAAAGCACATGTGAAACCTCTCCATTCAATTGAAGATGTTTCATTCTCAAACAAAATCAAAAAATAAATTGTTCAAAAGCACATATAAACATCTCCATTCAATATACCCAAATTTATTGAATGAAGATTTCATTTCAAAATAAATGCTTTGAAATCCCACTTAATAAATTCCATATATGATTAAGTTGAGATCTCCTCTTTCAAAAAACTGATTTCCATCTCACATACCCGTTGACCTCATTTTTAGAATGAGCTCTCAACCCCTCCATATTAGACATAAAACTTCTCTTAGACTTTAAGAGTTCCTTAGTCTTAAGACACATCTAGTGATTAGGTGGACACTCAACCTAGCCCTTGATACTTAGAAGAGTTAGCCATAGGAATAGGTCATGCCTTAGGGGTGTTAGGAAAATTTGCCTACCCTTAGCTGGAACCACTCCTCACCTTCCTTCTTCAAACTCCAAATCAATCTTATTTGATTTTCTCCAAACTCAAATCAATGCCACATGATTGAAATCCATGATTGAAACCCATGAATGAAATTCTAATTCCAAATCTTTCTTAAGTCCTTAATCTTCTCTAAAGGACTTAGCCTAAATCATGATCAAATCAATTCAAACTCATGAAGTTTTCTCATAACTCATTTATATTCTCATTTATATTCACATAAATAAATGAAATATAAATTCAAATCAATCAAACTAAATCCAAAATTCAAATTCCCAATTCAAAATCAATTTTTTTAAATCCTTAATTTCCCTCTTAAGGACTTATCCAAAATCACCTTCAAATCAATTCAAACTCATGAGATTTTCTCATAACTCATTCATATTCTCATTTATATTCACATATATAAATGAAATATAAATTCAAATCAATCAAACTAAACTCAAAACTCAAATCCAAAACTCCAAAATTTCCTAAATCCTTTAAATTTCCTCTTAAGGATTTAGCCACATCATGATCAAATCACTTCAAATTCATGAAATTTTCTCATGACTCATTTATATTCTCATTTATATTCACATATATAAATGAAATATAAATTCAAATCAATAAAACTAAACTCACAAATCAAATCCAAAACTCCAAAATTTCTTAAGTCATTTAAATTTCCTCTTAAAATACTTAGCCTAGAACATGATCAAATCATTCCAAATTCATGAAATTTTCTCATGATCTATTTATATTCTCATTTATATTTACATATATAAATGAAATATAAATTCAAACAATCAAAACCAATTCCAAAAAACAAACTCAAATCCATTCAAAATCCAACCTAAGCCTTACAAGCCAAAATCTTGGACTTAGCCAAATCAACTTTAAATCATACCAAACTCTTGAATTTTCTTCATGATTCAATTAATCCTTCAATCATGAATCCAAATATAAATACAAACTTCAATCACTAAACCAAAACTCAATTCAAAAATTAAGCCAAAATATATTCATGTTCTTCCTTTGAATATGAAATTGTCAAATGAATCAAAACCCATTTGACTTCAAACCTCTTGCAAATGGATTTATATTTCAATCATAAGTCCATATACAAGTTCAATCAAACTCAAATCAAATTTGACCAAGCCGTTTGACCCATTTAGGCTCACTTGACCTAAAGTGACCTTAAGTATCCCTTATGAGCCAAATTTTAATCCTAACTAAATTGGATTGAATCAAACTGACCTATGCCTCTCTTCATGATCATCAATCATCATGAGATGATCAATCAATCAAATTGAGTCAAACTAAGTCAAACCTAAGGGTTGACTAAGTCAACACTTAGCCAAAATGAAACCTAATGTAGTGAAAGTCCACCATTGGCCAAATTGACTGAAACCATTGATCTAAGTTCATTCATGAACTATGTTTGAACATGACCAAGTCAATATTTGAGCCTTCAATTGGCCCATGTTGTTATCCAACTTGACCTAAAAAGTCAAAATCTGTCAAAACTTGATCTAAGCCAAATTGATTGAAACCAATGGGTCAAGTTCATTCCAAATCACTTGTTGAACTTAAAGCCTCAATTGGCCAACTAGACTTAACCTAATTGAACTTGAACCCAACTTGACCTAAAGGGTTATGTTGAGCCAAATTCAAACTTAACCAAAATTGATTGGAAACAAAGATACCAATCCACTTCATATGACTAATCAAATCTAAACCAACCCATGGCCTAGCTCAAATAGGTCAAATGGGTCAAATTGGTCAACTTGACCCATTTGACTTAAATGAAGTCATATGAACCAAATTCAAACCTAAACCAAATTGAATCAAACCAAAGCCACCAAAACATTTCAAATGGTCATATGAACTTGACCCAACCCTTAGTTTGACCCAATTTGACCAATTGGTCAAGTTGACCCAAATTGACCAAGTTTGACCTAAATGGGTCAACAAGAGCCAAACCATACCAAATGAACTCAAAATCTAATGAAACATGGCCAAACCTATTTTCTCAACATACCCAACATATCCAAATTCAAAACTCATCCAAATCATCATTCTACACCTAGGCCATAGAAAAAATTTTGGTCAAATCCATGGGGCATTTGATCAAATCCTCTTCATACCTACTTGATACTCTCCTAATAGGTCAAGTAAACCTTATGGAGGGGGTGCACCCAACCCAATGGGTTTGGGTCAGCCCAACTTGACCCAAGGCCAAAACCAAGCACATGGCTCAAATTGGCCACATGGGAATCATGCTCCCACTCAATTTGAGCACATGGAGAGTTACCATTCCACTCCCTAGCCCAAACTGGCCATATGCAAGCCTCTAAAGGATGAAACAACCCACTGCCTCAGGTTAATTGAGTCAAAATGGCAAGTTAAGCTTCGGCCTTCTGATTGCCTAAGGGGGAGATATACTCCCCCAAATTCACTTCAATTCAAATAGAGCCTAATTTCATTGAAGCATAGGAAGCCAAAGGTGCCATTTGAGAGCCTTCCCAAGCTTCTCAGAGAGAGTTAGAATTTGCCATTTCTCACTTTCCCTTAAGCAAAAATAGGGGAGCTCCAAGGATTTGCCAACTTTCTCCACACATCAAACCAAGTTAATTCCCATTGCACACTCCCTTAGGGGACCAAGTTGAGCTTTCCCAACCTCTTTCCCAAGCTCCAAAGGCAAGGGAAGATCCACTTCAATCAAAATTAAGCTCACTAGGAAGAGGAGTTGGTCCATAGAACTATCCACTCAACCTCAAGAGCTAAAACTTTCACCAAAGCTTCATCTCAACTAGACAAAGCTCCTCCAAGAGAATCGAGTGCCGGTGATCACCTTCGGTGAGGTATGACATTTTTTTACCATTAAACTCAATGTGGTGTGGAGCTTTGTGAAATAAATTTTGATCCCATGTATTTTTGGCTGTTAGATGTGCTTGCCATTAGGTTTAGATGGTGTGGGTTGAGTTTCAATCCAATCCGAGCTCGATCGAGTTTAAATATTCTCTTTAAAAGTGGACGATCTCCATTATTCTTCAGGGAAGAATAGGGATGATCTCTGGCTGTCCATCCTCGCATTTTGGATGGATGATCAAGATTAAATCACATTTTATATCTTATTTTATCCCCTCTAAACCGAGGATTAAATCCTAGCTATTTGATCCTTGATGGAATGGTAGAGGCAAAAGCGTATAGCGCTGCCACCACGTGGTGCTACGATGTGATGTTTAAGTGTCCACTCAAAGGATGACGCATGTAAAGTGTGGCTGAGTCAGTTGCATGCATGGTGCACTGTAGGATTTGGGAATTAATTAAGGTTTAAATAATTCTAATTAATCCTCTAAACTTCTAAAATTCATATCTCTCTAAAGAAAAATTAGAAAAATATGAGGTAATTTCCAATAAAAGATAATTCAATCTAGAATATTCTAAAATTGGTTTTAATGGATTTTGAATATTGAATTTCTTTGATTTTAGGTTTTATTCGAAATATTAATTTGCTTATTACTCCATAGTTAATCCACTGATTAATCTCAAACTTCTTGAGTGTATTTTAGTGGATGACTTCTGGCTCCCCTAATTTTTTTAGAATTTATTGGTAGCTTAATTGGGGAAATTGCTAATTTGATTCCTAATTACCCCTTAATGTAATTAAGGATAATTAAGGGTTTTATTAGTGGTTTAATCTATTGTTGAAGTTAATTAAGTTTATATTTTGTGAATGGGAGGTTTCGGAAATAATTTTGTGGCATTTCCCCTCAGCCATTCCTTAAACCTCTTTTTCTTTCTCAATCCTCTCTTAATTAAGGGTTAATTCACTAATTACCCTCTTAATTAATTTCATAAAAATTTTAAAACTTTCTAGAACTTAATTAATATACTTTGGGTAGATGCTTAGGTGTTCAAGAGCCTAAGTTCAATTAACAAAATCAAAACTCAACTCATATGTGTGAGGGGTGTTTTGAAATTACTTAAGTTAAACCCCTTAGCTTAATAAATCATTAATCATGAGCCAAATTGCATTAGGCTCCTTTCTTCCTAGGTGCATTACAAATTAAAATTCTTTGTGAGGTTTTATGTCATCTCATTGGCTCATAATTATTTGATTAACTATGCTAAGGTGGTGTAGGTAAGGGATAATTAACATGTTTAATTCATACCTTAACCTAATCAAAAATATAAAATGAATCTAATCATCTAAAAAGTGAAAAAAAATGTCAAATATATGTTGGAATGGGTTAGTAATAGCAAACTCAATTCACATTTTCAAAATTAAATCAAATTTAAAATCAAATAAAAATCATATTAAATAAACTTTGATTTACTTTAAGCTTTCTTATTTCATAAGATTGTCTTTAGGATTTAATTGAAGTAAATGTGTTTACATGATTTCATTACATTAGTTCTTCCCCAACATGCTAAATATGTGAGTCATATGGTTTCATGCATCCATGCTTTTCAAAAATCAAATTTAAAATGAAAATGTTTCCGTTATGTCAAATTGCATGTGTTGGCTAAAGTAAGAATATGAGTGGCTATTATCACTATTAAATTCAAATTATTTCGAAAAAATATGGATCAATTATCAAAATTGAAAGTGTGTTACTTATATCTTACTTATGAGTTTGCATGTGAGTAAATTACAAGAATGTGCTTAGTGTAGTTTTCCTTCTCTTCTC
This sequence comes from Cymbidium sinense, assembly GCA_021442155.1. Lineage (NCBI taxonomy): Eukaryota > Viridiplantae > Streptophyta > Magnoliopsida > Asparagales > Orchidaceae > Cymbidium > Cymbidium sinense. The sequence goes on from CM038222.1 coordinate 14,094,795, forward strand.
TTTTAGTATAATTTTTAATAGGATTTGGTAAGGTGTATGGCTCATTTAAAAAGAACCTAACACTTTCCTAATTCCATATCCTATTCATTCATATACCATCACTTAAGAAGGATACCTATGCTTGCACATATAAATTACATAAAAATAAATAAATCAACCAACACCAACTTTTGCATTCTTTCTATTCCATTCATTTCTTTTGTACATATGCTTGTATATAAGGAAAGCGGTATATTAGTTTGGACAACCCTGAGATTGCGAGGATTTAAGTAGCCCTAAGTAGGTCTTGTATTTTACACCTCTGGTTTACAATGGCATCAGACTTGCTTATGCCTTTCATACATTCATGTGTGCATGTGAAAGTTGGATAAGAAACCCCTTTGCTACTTAATGAAAAATCATGCATCATAAAATTTCAAATTTGCTTCAATAAATTACTTAGCATGCATCATAAAGTGTGCTAAATATTCCCATGTTCATGTATATATATATGTTTAGGACTCATTCATATGCATGTTATACATGTTGGGAAAGAAGTGAAGTGATGTATATTTTATGAATTTAGTTCATTTTACTTAATCTTAAAATGCCTTTCTTTTGAATAGGTTTGTTTAGAGTTCATCTAAACTTAGGATCAATTAAAACACTTAATTAAAACATTCACTAAACAAAAAAAATATGAATCCACTTTAGAATTTACTTAGGTTAGGGAAGGAAAGATAAGTTCTCTTCTCTTTCACTCCTTTTATAACTTAGTAATTTATTGTAGGATTGACTTAAAACCAATCAAAACATAAAATAAAATAAACCCAAAACAATTAAATCACTTAAATGAAATCTTCCTCTAAGTTGAATATGCTTCACACTTAAAAAATTCTAAACTTAAAGCCATAGCTAAGCAGACCACACAAACCTCTAATGCACACACATTAGGCTAAGCCACCACTTCTAGCTTCAGGTTAGGGTGGTGCATGATTTGAAGCTTGTTTCTATTTTGAGATATATGTTTTAGTCTAGATGTTAAGGTGAATGTTCATATAATGAATGGTAGGGAGATCGTAGTCTAACCATTGTCTTTTATAGGGGATTGTGCTTAAGGGGTGCTGTAATAAATAGAAATATAAATGATTTTGCTGTACAGGTGCTTATACCCCTAAGCATGATCCAATAGGCTAGGTGGACTTAGTCACCCATGTGTGGGGTGTTAAGTCCAATATACATGCTTGGGATTTGGTGGTTTATTTAGCTAACCTTTATTTTGCAGGTGTTAGCTAGATTTACTTTTCCTTTTCATGTAATTTTGCAATTAGGATTTCAGAATGATTATTATGGGGATTAGGATGAGCATTGGTCATAAGATCTCATCTTATGCACCAAGTGAAGCCTTTAGAGCATCCACATTCTAACCATCCAAAAGAAGGAATCAAAGAAGAAAGAAGAAAGGAAGAAAAAAGAACAAAAGAAGAATGAAGGAGTGAAGTTTGAAGACCCCCATAACAATGAGTTCCTTGCTTAATTGTATCTAATTCATTTATAATCCAGGTTGTATAAGGGTAGAGGTCAGCTACCCAATTTGATTTTGGGTTTGTGTGGTGATACCAGACCACAATGGCCTCTTATTCTTTTGCGATTAGCTTTATAAATTGATTGATAATTTGTTTAGCTTGTGCATAAGTGGCATCCTTTTCCTAGTTTCTTCCTTTCTTTATGTATGGCATGGATGTGGATTAGGCTCTTAGGGAAAAATAAATCTTCTGCCAAATCTAACAATTCAAAACTAAAAATAAAGAACTCATAACCTCACATAAAGCTTAGGCTAAAAAATAAGATAAAAGAATTAGCAACCCCTTAGCTGGATGAGTACTTCTTGTATAACATCATGCACAAATGCATATTATTTTCACTCTTAATTGGAGGGCTTCCACCTTTTCCAATGAAACTTGGCTTGACCTTTGAGAGCCATGGTGGAAACACACCTCCTCCCTTCTCATTGATTTTGGCCAATAATCTTATTTCTCATGCATTCAACATATGAGTCCTACTATCCTGAGTCAAAATGATTATCTAAAAATAAATAAAAAATGAAATCTGAATTGCATTAGATTTAGGTCATTTAAAGCATGCACTTACATGATCTAGTCTCTTTAGAGAGTGAGTTTAAGCACTTAGTCTCTTTCTAAATGAATAACAGCCTAGCTATCTTGCATAAAGCATATGACTTGCCTACATGAATTTAAAATCATAGGAGGAGTTAGTTGGCAGCCACCCCTAGGAGGTTGTAAGTCCAAGCAGTTGGGTGGTTTGTCCTCTCTTGTGTAGGAAAACCAAAAGCCCATTTTCACCTTAGATTTAAGTTGTGCTTTCAGCCCTTGCCAAAGCTCCCTAGATTTAGGTGCTGAGGTTGCTTCTCCCTTTTGTTGGCCATAAGCCTAAATCCTCAGCTCTTAGACATTTTTGTCATCTTCTGTTATGGAATCATAAGCCCTAAATTTCTAATGAAAAATTCAAGTCAAATAAATTAAATCAATTTCAAAAATATAAAGCCCAACTTTAGGATAGTTTGAGATGTTCGCTAGGTTTCCTAGCATCGGGGAATCTCCTACTTATCTTCCTTTGGCTTTGATAATAACTCCCTCTCCTTGATCAATCCCTTTTGATCTTCCAAAATAAACTAATCGATTGATAGTCCTACGTATTAAAATATTTGGAGACAAAGATCATTTTCCTTAATCGAGAGTATTCCTAAGGGTTCTCATTCTTTAGGATGTAATTAAATATGGGGGCTTACCCCTGTAGGGAACTTAACAAACCCAATTTAAAATAAACCTTACTTTACATTTCCATGTAAAGTACGAGAAGAATCTTTGGTATATATGCAAACCCATTGTCCTTAGGAGTCCTTGTTGAAGTGATTAGGTCCATTGTAGGGTGGTGATTTCTATCTTTTGAGATAGTACACCTCTCCTCAATGTCATACCCGATCACCCTCAATAAGAACATCTGCAAATCTACGTGGTGTCCCAACTAAAGGCGTATATTTCTATTTTTATTTATCCTCTCCCAGAAAGGATAGATGAAGGCAAGAAATATTTTACCATAGATTTTTCTAGCGACTCGGCTGGTGATGGTTCCTCTCTCCATCTTTGGTAAATGATCATTGTCTTCGAGTATCGATAGTGGGTTTGTACTTTGGTATGAATCTGAAACTATCTTTCTTTCAGTTACCACTTAGCTTATTTCATTCTTAAGTTAAGCTAGCCAACATCTTTAGGTTTTATGACCTCACCTTGTGTTGGTCTTAAAACCCCCGTTGGGTTCTCCAATGGGAAAAATTAAAAAGATCTAAATAAATGAAAACATTTAAAGACACCCTCCTTATCATTTTTATGATAAGGAAAGGTTCATTCTAAAATAATAAAGACAAAATAAATTTTTCATAAAAATCTTGCTTTTCAAAAAGTACTCTTTCAAAAAATGCACATAATAAAATATTTTCCACAAAATTTTTTTAAATCACCCTCATCTAACAATTCTCATAATTTTTATATGTAGGAATCTTCAAAAATAAAACTAACAATCTTTTCCAAAATCACAAATGAACATCTTCCTTCAATTCATTTTGATGAAGATTTCATTTTCAAAATAAAATGAACAATCATCTTACCAAAAGTCAAAATCAAAATAAAAAATAAAACTTTCATAAAGCACACATGAACCTTACCATTCAATACACCCACACCTATTGAATAAGAGTTTCATCTTAAAATAAAATTAATTTTTTCAAAAGCATATGTGAACATCTTCATTCAATATACCCAAATTTATTGAATGAAGATTTCATTTCCAATTAAAAATAATATCATTTGGAAATCCCACTTAAACATATCCCATACATGATTAAGTTGGAATTCCCTCCTTCAAAAAGCAATAATTACACACAAAATAAAATTTTCACATTTGCTAAAATAAGATTGACTTCCATTTATACATACCCAAATTTATTGCATGGAAGTCTTCTTTTCAAAAATCAAAACTTAACAATGATATTTTCCAAATTCAACCACATTTGGAACATTATTTAGCATACTCAAATTTCCTAAATGAAGTCTCCAAATTCAAAACCAAAAATTTTCAAACACATTTGGAACTTCATTTAGCATACTCAAATTTGCTAAGTGAAGTCTCCAAATTCAAAACCAAAGATTTTCAAACACTTTTCAAACTTCATTTAGCATACTCAAATTTGCTAAGTGAAGTCTCCAAATTCAAAACCAAAAGTTTTCAAACACATTTGAAACTTCATTTAGCATACTCAAATTTTCTAAATGAAGTCTCCAAATACAAAACCAAAAATTTTCAAACAAATTTGGAACTTCATTTAGAATACTCAAATTTGCTAAGTAAAGTCTCCAAATTAAAAAAAAAAATTCTCAAGCACCTTTGGAACTTCATTCTTTAGCATACCAAATTTGCTAAAGAGAAGTTTCCATTTTCAAAGGAAAATCAAAAAGAAAAAAAAATTTTAACACATCTTTTGGAATCTCATTTAGTATACTCAAATTTGCTAAGTGAAATTTCCATTTCACAAAGTTAAATGGAACTTCATCTTTGGCATACCATATTTGCTAAAGTAAAGTCTCCACTTTCAATCAAAAATAAATCAAAACCAAAAGGAAACACATTAAGATTTCCCTAGCATACCCAAATTCGCTAAGGATCCTAGTTTTACAAAAATCAAAATATCCAAAAACAAATGAAACACTTTACGATCTTCTTAGAATACTCAAATTTGCTAAGAATCTTATTTTCAAAAAGACCTTTCAAAAACACATTTGGGTTCTTCACTTAGCATACCTAAATTTTCTAATTGGGAATTCCATTTTTCAAAATCAAATAATAATTCACAAAAATAAAATAAACAACTTTTTTTAAACACTTCACTTAGCATACCCAAATTTTCTAAGTATGTAAAATTCCAAATCAATAAGGAAAACCAATTGACCCTAACTTTAACATACCCAAATTTGTTAAAGGAAAGGATCCTCAAATCAAAATATAATTTCAAACATGAACCTATGGAAACATTATTCTAAAACTATTTGAATCCATCTTTCAACATACCCAAATTTGTTGGAGTTAGATTCATATTCAAAATTCCTCTTTTCAATCAAATTTTAAATCTTCTCTAATCCATTTGAACCCCACTTAACACTTCCAAGATGTTGGATGTGGGTTCAAATTTTAATTCAAATTCAAAATCAATAAAAAATAATCTGATCCAAGCTCATTTCCTAAATTGTAGATTCTCGACATCGGTCATCTACAATTCAGTCTTTCAATTTTTTCCGGTTGATTTGAAATGGCACTCAGTTTTTGTTCACTTTCCCTCATGACATTGACTTGGCCTTGGACCAGGCCAATTTCCCCCAATTGGATCATACCCACCTTATCCATTTTGGCAGGGGATTTGAGGGAGTGAGGATAACATGTAAGGGCACTCCCCTCACAACTTTTAGTAGGGCTGTGGTGGCCGGGAAGAATCTGATCATCTAGATTGATTTACCTTCAAATTTAGATATTTACTCATTGAAGAGGAAAGCAGCGGCAGTCCCACCAGCTTTAGTAGTGATTGTGATAGTGTCTATGCACCCCATGGTTTCCTGTGCTACCCTAGTGAGGGCTAGCACATAGTCTTTGGCACCCTCTAAGGGTAAGCTCCTCTGATTCTAGAGATTTCCTCCCTAGCCTTTGAGGTTGGATCTAGTTCTCACTCTATTCATCCTACCAGGACACAAAGGAGAAAGAAAAATTGCATGATCAAGCAGTATCACGCATTGGGATGGAGGGCATGGGTAGTAGAGGAGGTACCTACTTTAATCACCTCTAATTACTGAACGGTTCATCCTCTCTCTTTGCAGAGAGGATGCTGGGAGGATTGTACTTCACCTCCACTAATGGTTCAGATCACTTAATTACCGAGGAGGTTGTATATCACCTCAGATCAATCTTTACTCAGGTTGGTGGAGCTTATGGATGTTCAGAGTCCCGAGCTCAATTTGATTTGAGATTCATCATCGCCTACAACATGGGAAAACATATTCAATAGGAGAGGGCTAGAGAGGCCCATACATCTGTTCATATCACCAGTAGGGAGAGGCAGAGGTTCAGTCGCCAGTCGGCAGCTTCTATACTTGTCAACTTTCTAGCTCGGTGTGTTACCCGTGTCCACTATACAAATAGCATCCTACTTACTAGGACCAGTCATCATAGGAGGACAACTCCTACTTATAGAGAGTCGGTGGTGTCTCCACCACACCGCTCTACCCCGCCTGCCATCACCAGTTCACATTATAACATCTCTAGTTCCATCAAAGGCCATGAAGGCCATATTCGGGGAGAAGCATACCCCATTGGTGATCTGGCTATGGCCGAGGGATCCTACTCCATCGCCCTCTTTGCAGAGAGGGCGAACTCTCCTTTGACGCCCTAGTGGTGGTGTGGAGGAGTGGTGACCAAGCATAGTGGTCATCCCTTCACCAACTCCAGTTGGAGATATGGAGATGGTAGCGGCTATTAAGTGCAGATGATAGCTTGCTACATCGATGAGAGTGGAACATCCTAGGAATGTCACCCCTATCATAGCTAGCGATAGTTAGGAGTGTGTCTCTTCTAGTGAGTATAGTCCTCATAGGATTGACTCTTCAATAGCAGGCGAGGTCCGGTGCCTCTAAGTGCATGATAATGATCACATCGGTCAATCAAAATCATTTGTTCTGTTCAGATTGATCATTTTCTTGAGGAGATAGTAGCACATTATCTTGTAGAGAAGAAGGAGATTCTGGGGTATGATTGGTCAGATGAGGTAAAGAATAGCTTTGATCCTAATGAAGATGATTTATTGGGAGACTCAGTTGGGGTCTGCATGGTAGATACTAGGGGATCTCTCCTCAGGGAGTAGCAGGCCATGGAAGGTGATGAGGTTGATCAAGAAGACGTAGCCCAATCAGCCCAACACCTTTGATGTCAGTTGAAGAAAAAAGATGAGCAGATAGATAGGATGGCAAGGTAGCTTGAGGATTTTTTGGCAGCAGTTTTAGTACTTTCGAAATAAGCCCAAGCAGTTCATCCTACTACAGTTGACATTAGTCAGCCAAAGTTAGTGCATTTCTTAGACCCAGCCAAGACCTTACCTCCTGTTGAGCAAGGTAGCACTAGCATGTATAGGAAGATAGTGAGAAGCACCTTCATACAAAAAAAAGGCATCAGATCCATGGTTGAGCAGCAAGTGAAGGAATCAAGCCTAAGGAGGATCATCAGTTCCAAAGGGTAGACCCTACCCAGATGAATTCGATGCAATCCATATTTCAAGGGTTTTGTGCCACCTTCCTTAAAAAGCTTTGATGGTAGTGGAAACCTAAAGCATCATATAGCAAACTTCAGGGCCAGTTATTGCAATGCCGGTGGCAGCGATACTTTGCTATTCCACCTTTTCGTTAGTAGCCTAGCAGGGATTGCTTTTGATTAGTATGCTAAACTTTCCAATAGTTCAGCAAAGATATTTGCTAAGTTGGAGCAACTCTTTATCAAGAGGTTTGCTAGAGCTCAGCAAAGGGTTATTGTAGATAATCTCATTTTAGCATAAAAACACCTAGGTGAGTCCCTTATTGGTTATATTCTTTGATGGTGTAACCTGAGTATGAAATGTGAGCTATAATTATCTGAGCATCATGCCATTGAGATTCTTCTAAAGAATATCCATGGCTCAGTCACCTTCATGCTTAAGGGCTTCACTATCAAAACATTTGAGAAGCTAATCAACAAGGTGGCTAGTCTACAAGGAGAGGCCAAACAGTTGCCTTTTCAAGACTAGTTTCTCAAAGCAAAGCCATAGAAGGTCTATGAGAAGAAGCTGGGAGCATTGCCAGTGGTAGTTAAGGGGAAGCAACTAGCTAGAGATCAGTCCGAGAGCCCACAACCTCAATAGATTTCACTTACACCTCCTTTACCACAGGCACCTTACCCGGCTTCCACCATGACCTCCACGGATAGCACCACGCCTCCTCATACCACTACGATGGCACATACCCATCACCAGGTAGCTACGATCCACCTACTCTTTTAGAGAAGCTTAACAGACTTTATCCATTCAAGAGGGAGGTAATCATAAAGATCTTTAAGAATCTCTTAATGAAGCCTGATTTTCAGCTACCTGAGCCTGGGAGACCAGAGGAAGTGGGCAAAATTCATGATCCTAACTTTTGCCCCTACCATTATATACTAGGCCATCTTTCAGAGGATTGATTTACATTCAAGGACTAGCTTTAACATAACTTCAAGACCAGTGTTGTAGTCATCTCGAAGGAATACCTTGTGGAACAACCATCCTGTTCCATTAAGGTAATCCTTGGGGATACTTATGATCCTTCAAAAACTAAAGAAGATTAAGTTATTTATTTATCCAAAACCTCTAAAAAGATCATCCAGAAGATCAAGAAACTTTCCTTTCAGGTGCTTGAGTCAGTTCAAACCTCCAACATCAAGGAAGGTTTGCAAGTTGTCAATGCCAACTCGGGGAAAGGGGGAGCTCAATAGCAGCAGGAGTAGCATGTGTCAGCTTGGGATAGAACAGGAGCACAACCACCGACCGAGTCCAACCTCCAGCCTACAGTTGTAGCTTTCACACTAATGACTTCCTCCACTTTAGCTAGTACTTCTTCTTCTACTAGTATAACTCTTGTATCAATGGATAAGGGTATCAAATCCCTTACCCCTCTCACTTTACTTAATTTCTACTTTGTACCTCCAAACAAATCTAAGAAATTAATGAAGAAAGCTAGCTTGATCTACGTCTATGTCACTTCTGATGGGTTATCTACTTCTATTTTGAATGATAACTCTTCAAGTCAAAATAACTATTTCCCTACTCTAAATACTATGGGTTTAACTTTTGAGATAAGCTTAGAATCATCTGATTATGATGGTCCCATAGGAGAAACTGTAGGTGAGCCTTATGTGCTGGTAGAACCTTCCATTACCCTACCATAAGAGATCACCGAAGTCAACCTTCATAGTGGCAAGGTTCTACCTCCTAGGGTCGCACCCCAAGATAGAGGGAAACAAGTTATTGGTATAGAGGATTGAGAAGCCCCTCCACAGGATGCTCCACCCTTAGATATGCTTATGGAGGATCATCCCAAGGTGGACTACAATGTCCTCTCTTATCTAAGAAAGATTCCATCTAAGCTAAGCATATACGATGCCCTTATCTTATCTAAAGAAATACATGAATCACTAATCAAGGCTCTCCTTGATCATGAAATATGCTTAGCTCAGCTGACCGGTATAGGTGAGGAGGCACATTATATAAAAGAAGCTTAGGGGATCACCTTCATAGATGAAGATCTTTTTCTGGGGGACTTGGAACACAACTGCCCCCTTTACATCATAGTTGACATGGACAGATTCAGGCTTGCCAGAGTACTCATGGATCCAAGTGCATCGGTGAATATTATGAGTCTAAAGACACTTACCTATTTGAGGTTTGACATCTCCACACATTGAGGAGATCAGATGATCTTGAGATGATTCAATGAACAAGGTGAGCAAAATTTAGGTTCCATAATGTTACCTTTGGAGATAGGTGACTGGAAGACTGAAGCTAAGTTTTACATCATTGATTTGAATACTTTATTCATTGCTATACTCAGTAGCCCTTGGATACATCAGAACAAAATAATTCCATACTCCCTTCATCAGTGCATCAAGTTTAGAAAAGATGGGATTGAATACCCTGTTAGTGGAGACAAAAAGTCATTCTTAGTTAGAGAGGTTGAGATTAATGAGGATATGACCTACTATCTTCCTCAAAATAGCCGTTCTCATGAACTTTGACAAAATTCAAAAGCAAAAGAAAAAGAAAATGAAGAAAAGGAAAAGATAAAAGAAAAGATAAGGAAAATGAAAATCCAAGTGATCAAGAAAGGGGAATAGAAGAAGAAAAAGATCTGCATATCAAATTCTGCCCACAGTTCATTCCATCATATGGACATGTGGGTAGGATTATTCAACCTCCACTAGGCAGAGATAGAGGTAGAAACATAGGCAGTTCCAGAGGTGGAAGACCCCTTGGTTGGCCATCAGCCAACAGACGCCATGTTTTAGTTCATAAGAGTACCCCTACTATTCATATAGACTTAGAATCCAGCACAGAGGAAGAGTCAAATGTGATTAGTATACCAGCCAACCCCTCTCAGTAGGTTCCATTAGCGGCGACTTTCGATCTGAGAAAAGATGAAGACCAGACCTTCAGACAAAGCAAAGTATTCGAATCAGGTTTATTTAAGACTATTAGGCAGTAGCTGGGAACCTTAGCTCTAACCTCACTTACATCTCAAAAAGTTGAAGGTTTAGTAGTTAAGGAAGTCCTAAACCTTCTAGTAATATGAAGTCGAAGGGATGCTTTTTGGGATCATCATCCTCAAGCCCTGAAGTTGATGTAGAACTTGAGGAGGATACATTTAAAGAATTGATAGAATTATCATTTGACTTTTACTCACCTTGTGTTTATAATCTTATACAAAAAGTTTTAGTTCCTCATACATGGTCCAAGCATAGGTCAGAGTACTTTGAAAAATTGTGGAACAATACAGGCAGGGAAGCACAATCAAGAGTAGGACTACGATTCGGTACAGTGGATCCAGTTAATGATGAAGATTAATGCTTAGTTATTACCAATCATTTAGAGTCTGATAGGTTCTTTCCACACACCCCCAACTCTTATGAGAATGTGTGTTTAAAAACCCTAGATGATCTAGATTATCCATAAATCAAAGAGGCACTGCTAGAGTTTGAAGAGGAGATTCATTCAACAATAGACAAGCTTAAAGAAATTAACCTCAAGATAGAAGAAACTCCATGCCTGACATACATCAGTTCATTATTGAATGAAGAATAAACCAATGACTTAATTAGCTATTGGCTGAGTTTAAAGATTGCTTTGCATGGAGTTATGAAGAGATGCCCGAATTATCTCCTAATATAGCAGTCCATAAACTATCAATAGATCCTGATGCTACCCCAATTAAGCAAGCTTCTAGATGCATGTGATTACCAATCGAACAAAGGTCATTCATGAAGTCAAGAAATTGATCGATGTTATTTTCATTAGGAAAGAGAAATATCCTACTGGTTAGCTAGTGTCATCCCAGTTAAAAAGAAGAATGGACAAATTCACATATGCGTCGATTTTAAGGACTTAAATAAGGCATGTCCTAAGGATGAGTTTCCTCTTTTAATACCAAAATTAATGGTGGACATTGCCTCATCTCATGTAGTGTTCTCTTTCATGGATGGGTAAGCTGGTTATAACCTAATCAAGATGTATCTTGAAGATGAAAGAAACACTACTTTTCGAACCCCGATTAGAATCTTCTGTTATAGGGTTATGCCTTTAGGCCTTCAAAATGCTGGTGCTACATACCAATGGGCTATGACTCAAATTTCTAATGAACTCATCCATCATTAGGTTGAGTGTTATGTTGTTGATCTAGTAGTCAAGAGCAGAGAAAAAGAAGACTGCCTCTTTGACTTAAGAGTTGTTTTTGAACAGTTGAGACAATATAACCTCAAAATAAATCCCTTGAAGTGTGCATTTGGAGTAGCTTCAAGAAAATTATTTAGGTTTGTTGTCTGACATTGGGGAATAGAAATAGATCCAGAGAAGATTAAAGCTATCTTAAAAATTCTACCTTCTAAGAGTTTAACTCAACTCAGATCCTTCCAAGCATGGTTGGCATATCTAAGATGATTTATCTCTAACCTATAAGTGGATGCAAGCCATTTTCAGCACTTGTCAAAAAAAATGCCAAGTTCAAGTGGGATGGCAAGTTCTAGTATGCCTTTGAAGACATCAACCAGCATTTGGTAAACCTGCTAGTTCTAGAGGTCCCTATCCCAGGCAGGCCACTCATTCTTTACACTACTGCATTAGATAACTCTCTCAATGCTCTTTTGGCCCAAACCAATGATGAAGGGTCCATGATAAACAAACTAAATAAATAATAAAAAATATTCGCTTGTGGATTAGGAATTCAAGCCCCCAAAGCTCCCCTTTTCCCAAGCAGGCATCCTATCTTTAGGGAAGTATCACCAGAACTCCCTATAGGAATTGTCTAACTACCTAAGTTGAGATAAGTCCCTGGGTCAGCACTCACTCCGTTGTCACCTTTAGGTTGGGTTCAATCCATTTTGTCTAAAGTAGATTACCCCAGTAGTCATTCCACTTTGGAAGATGTAAGACTATGATGCATTCTTCCTGGCATGATTGTCGTAAATTGACGGGCAGCCTTAGGTTAGTTTTAATTTGTTGCCCAAAGCAAACGATCACCCAAGTGGTCTTTTGTAGTGGAAGATGTGAGTCCCCAAACTTTCTTACCTTCAATTGATCATTGCAAACCAAAAGACACTCATTTAGTCAGATAGTTCTCCCATCGGTTAGGAAGCTACTCCCTTTGGTTCTATAAATCTGAGATAGGTCTAGGCTAATATAAGCTCCTTCTTAGTGTGATCCATCTTAAACCAATGGAATCCATCAAAATAAATCTAAAAATGAAATTAATTTTGACTATCTTTGAGTTGATCTAAGTCCCCTAGGGGCATTCACTCAATAGTCAGCCTTAGGTTGGGTTCAATCTATTATCTTGTCAATAGATTACCCTAACAACTGATCTCTATTATGGAGGATGCAATTCTACTATACTTTCTTCCTAGTATAATTGCTGCATACCAAAAGGCATCCCTTTTGTTGGCTTGTCCTATTATGTGTTTAGTAGACTACCCCTTTGGATTGGTAAATCTGAGTTAAGTCTAGGCCTCTATGGCTCTTACTCAGTGCGATCCATCGTAAACCAACAAGGTCCATTTTAAAATCCCAAACCTAAAAATGGAAACAAATTCAACCCTCTTCCCCAGTGGAAATTTCTCAGTGAGTCTTAAATCAAATCAAACCTCTCATCCCCATGTGGATGACTTGAACATGCTTCCCTAGTAGAAGGTTCACACTCTATCCCTTAGTGGATTCCCCCCTCTCTTATATCTTGGATATAAGTAGAGTCATATTGCACTGAGTTTTGGATTCTTTCTATACCTTGGGTTAAGGATAGATTGTTTCTGTTAGTGCTTGTGATATTTTGCATGTTGATCATTTCATCAACACTAATTATGTGCAAAAGTGTTCCTTGTCAATCACACCATACCTATTTGGCACCCTTTGTTGACCTCATTTTTAGAATGAGCTCTCAACCCCTCCATCTTAGGCAGAGGACTTCTCTTAGACTTGAAGAGTTCCTTAGTCTTAAGACACATCTAGTGATTAGGGACACTTCAACCTAGAGACTTAGAAGTGTTAAGGAATAGGTCATGCCTTAGGGGTGTTAGGAAAATTTACCTACCCTTAGCTGGAACCACTCCTCACCTTCCTTCCTTCAAGTCAAACTCCAAATCACTCTTATTTGATTTTCTCCAAACTCAAATCATTACCTACCCTTAGCTGGAACCACATGATTGAAATTGATGATTGAAACCCATGAATGAAATTCCTTATTCTAAATCTTTCTTAACTCCTTAATCTTCTCTTAAGGACTTAGCCTAAATCATGATCAAGTCAATTTAAACTCATGAAATTTTCTCATAACTCAATCATATTCTAATTTATAATCACATATATAAATGAAATATAAATTTAAATCATTCAATCTAAATCCAAAATTCAAATTCCCAATTCAAAATCATTTTTTTAAATCATTAATTCCCCTCTTAAGAACTTATCCAAAATCACCTTCAAATCAATTCAAACTCATGATATTTTCTCATAACTTATTTATAATCTCATTTATATTCACATATATAAATGAAATATAAATTTAAATCAATCAAACTAAACTTAAAACTCAAATCTAAAACTATAAAATTTCCTAAATCCTTTAAATTTCTTCTTAAGGATTTAGCCTAGATCATGATAAAAACACTTGAAATTCATAAAATTTTCTCATGACTCATTTATATTATCATTTATATTCACATATATAAATGAAATATAAATTCAAATCAATCAAACTAAACTCAAAAATCAAATCCAAAACTCCAAAATTTAAGTCCTTTAAATATCCTCTTAAAAGACTTATAGATCATGATCAAATCCAAATTCATGAAATTTTCATAATCCATTTATATTCTCATTTATATTCACATATATAAATGAAATATAAATTCAATCAATCAAAACCAATTCCAAAAATCAAACTCAAATCCATTCAAAATACAACCTAAGCCTTTCAAATCAAAATCTTGGATTTAGCCAAATCAACTTCAATTCAAGCCAAACTCTTGATTTTTCTTCATGATTCAATTAATCCTTCAATCATGAATTCAAATATAAATACTAACTTCAATCACTAATCCAAAACTAAATTCAAAAATCAAGCCAAATTCCATTCATGTTCTTCCATTGAATATGAAATTGTCGAATGAATCAAAACTCATTTGACCTCAAAGCACTTGCAAATGGATTTATATTTCAATCATTAGTCCATATACAAGTTCAATCAAACTCAAATCAAGCTTTGACCAAGCCATTTGACCCACTTAGGCTCACTTGACCCAAAGTGACCTAAATTACCCCTTATGAGCCAAATTTTAATCCTAACCAAATTGGATTGAATCAAACTCATTTATGCCTCTCATCGTTATCAACAATCATCATGAGATGATCAATCAATCAAATTGGGTCAAACCAAGTCAAACCTAAGGGTTGACCAAGTCAACACTTAGCCAAAATGAAATCTAATGTAGCCAAAATCCACCATAGGCCAAATTGACTGAAACCATTACTCTAAGTTCATTCATGAACTATGTTTGAACCTTACCAAGTCAACATTTGAGCCTAACTTAGCCCAATTGGCCACTTGACCCAAGTTAACCCAATTTGACCTAAAAGGTCAAAATCTATCAAAACATGATCTAAGCCAAATTGATTGAAAATAATGGGTCAAGTTCATTCCAAATCACTTGTTGAACTTGACCAAAGCCTCAATTAGCCAACTAAGCCTAACCTAGCCCAATTGACCTTAAACCCGACTTGACCTAAAGGGTCATGTTGAGCCAAATTCAAACTTAACAAAAATTGATTGGAAATAAAGATACAAATACACTTCATATGACTAACCAAACCAAAACCTACCTACGACCTTGCTCAAATAGGTCAAATGGATCAAATTAATCAACTTGACCCATTTGACCTAAATGAAGTCATATGAACCAAATTCAAACCTAAACCAAATTCAATTAAACCAAAGCCACCAAAACATTTCAAATAGTCATATGAACTTGACCCAACCCTTGGTTTGACCCAATTTGAAAAATTAGTAAACTTGACCCAAGTTGACCCATTTTGACCTACATGGGTCAATATGAGCCAAACCATACCAAATGAACTCCAAATCTAATGAAACTTGGCCAAACCTATTTTCTCAACATACCCAACATATTAAAATTCAAAAATTAGCCAAATTTCTGTTCTACCCTAAGGCCATAGAACAAATTTTGGTTAAATCTATGGGGAATTTGGTCAAATCCTCTTCACACCTACTTGATACTCTCCTAATAGGTCAAGTAAACCTAATGGAGGGTGGTGCACCCAACCCAATGGGTTTGGGTTAGCTCAACTTGACCCAAGGCCAAAATTGAGCACATGGTTCAAATTGGCCACATGGGAATCATGCTCCCACTCAATTTGAGCACATGGGGAGTTACCATTCCACTTTCTAGCCCAAACTGATCATGTGCAAGCCTCTAACAGATCAAACCATCCACTGCCTAAGGTCAATTGGATCAAAAGGGAAAGTGAAACTTCATCCGTCCGATTTCCTAAGGGGGAGATATACTCCCCCTAATTCACTTCAATTCCAATAGAGCCTAATTTGATTGAAGCATTGGAAGCCAGAGGAGCCATTTGAGAGCCTTCCCAAGCTTCTTAGAGAGAGTTAAAATTTGCCATTTCTCAGTTTCCCTTAAGCAAAAATAGGAGAGCTCCAAGGATTTGCCAACTTTCTCCACACACTAAACCAAGTCAATTCCCTTTGCACACTCCCTCAAGGGACCAAGTGGAGCTTGCTCAACCTCTTTCCCAAGCTCCAAAGAGATGATCCACTTCAATCAAAATCAAGCTCACTAGGAGGAAGAGTTGGTCCATAGAACTATCCACTCAACCTCAAGAGCTAAAACTTTCACCAAAGCATCGTCTCAACCAGATAAAGCTCCTCCAAGGTAATCGAGAGTCGATGATCACCTACAGTAAGGTATGACATCTGACCATTCAACTAAATGTGGTGTGGAGATTTGTGAAAGAAATTTTAGTCCCATGGAATTTTGACCATTAGATGTGCTTGCCATTAAGTTTAGATGGTGTGGGTTTTGTTTCAATCCAATCTAAGCTCAATCAAGCTCAGATCTTCCCTTTGAAAGTGGACAGTCTCCATTGTTCCTCAAGGAAGAATAGGCATAATATCTGACCGTCCATCCACGCATTTTGGATGGATGGACAGGATTAAATCACATTTTATATCTTATTTTATCCCCTCTAAACCACAAATTAAATCCTAGTTGTTCGATCCTTGATCAAATGGTGGAGGTAAAAGATCCGCCATGGTGATGTGATGTTTAAGTGGCCACTCGAGGACTATGTGTAAAGGGCTAAGTCACCGCATGCGGGTGTATAATAATTAATTAAGGTTTAAATAATTCTAATTAACCCTCTAAATTTCTAAAATTCATATCTATTGAAAGAAAAATTAGAAAAATATGAGGTAAATTTCCACTGAAAGATAATTCAATCTAGCATATTATAAAATTGGTTTTAATGGAATTTGAGCATTGTCTTTCCCTAATTTTAGGTTTTATTAGAAATCTTAATTTGTTAATTACTCTATAATTAATCCACTGATTAATCTCAAACATCTTGAGTGTATTTTTGAGGATGACTTTTTCTTCCCCTAATTTTTTTGGGATTTATTGGTAGCTTAATTGGGGAAATTGCTAATTCATTTCCTAATTACCCCTTAATGTAATTAAGGATAATTAAGGGTTTGATTAGTAGTTTAATCCTTTATTGAAGTTGATTATGTTTGATTCAGTGAATGGGAGGTTTAGGGAATAATTTTGGGGCATTCCCCTGAGCTATTTCTTAAAACAACTTTTCTTTCTTAATTCTCTCTTAATTAAGGTCTAATTCAATAGATACCCTCTTAATTAATTTCTTAAAATTCTAAAAATTTTTAGAACTTAATTAATCTACTTTGGGTAGATGCTTAGGTGTTCAAGAGCCTAAGTTCAATTAAAGAAATCAAAACTCAACTCATATGTGTGAGGGTTGCTTTGAAATTACTTAAGTTAAACCCCTTAGATTAATTAATCATTAATCATGATCCAAATTGCATTAGGTCCCTTTCTTCCTAGGTGCATTGCAAATTAAAATTCCTTGTGAATTTTTATGTCATCTCATTGGCTCATAATTATTTGATTAACTATGCTAAGGTGGTGTAGGTAAGGGATAATTACCATGTTTAATTTAGACCTTAACCTATTAAAAAATATAAAATGAATCTAATCATCTAAAAATTGAACAAAAATTTCAAACATATGTGGGAATGGGTTAGGAATAGGAAACTCAATTCACATTTTCAAAATTAAATCAAATTCAAAATAAAAAAAATCGTAATAATTAAACTTTGATTTACTTTAAGCTTTCTTATTTCATAAGATTATCTTTAGGATTTAATTGAAGTGAATGTGTTTACATCCTTTCATTGCTCTAGTTCTTCCCCAACATGCTAAATATGTGTGTCATGTGGTTTCATGCATCCATGCTTTTCAAAAATCAAATTTAAAATGAAAATGTTTTCTTTATGTCAAATTGCTTGTATTAGCTAAAGTAAGAATATGAGTGGCTATTATCACTATTAAAAAAATTATTTTCAAAAATATATGGATCAATTATAAAAACTGAAAGTGTGTTACTTATAGCTTACTTATGAGTTTGCATGTGAGTAAAATATAAGAATACGCTTAGTATAGGTTTTCCTTCTCTTCTCTTTTAGTGTAATTTTGAATAGGATTGGCAAGGTGTATGGTTCATTTGAAAAGAACCTAACACTTGCCTAAATCCACATCCTATTCATTCCTATACTTTCACTTAGGAAGGATAACTATGATTGCACATATAAGTTGCATAAACAAAATAAATCAACCAACACCAACTTTTGCATTCTTTCTTTCCATTCATTTCTTTTGTACACATGCTTGTATTTAAAGAAAGTGGTATATTAGTCTGGACAACCCTGAGGTTTTGAGGCTTTAATTATAAGTAGGTGTTGTACCTAAGACCTTTGGTTAACAATGGCATCATACTCACTTATGCCTTTCATACATTCATGTGTGCATGTGAAAGTTGGATAAGAAACCCCTTTTCTACTTAATGAAAAATCATGTATCATAAAATTTCAAATTTCCTTAAGTAAATTACCTAGAATGCATTATAAAGTGTGCTAATCATTTTCATTTGCATGTATAGATATCTTTAGGACTCATTCATATGCATGTTGGGAAAGAAGTGAAGTAATGTATGTTTTGTGAATTTAGTTCATTTTAATTAATCTTCAAATGCCTTTCTTTTTGAATAGGTTTGTTTAGAGTTCATCTAAACTTAGGATGGATTAAAATACTTAACTAAAACATTAAGTAAACAAAACTAAAATATGAATCCACTTTAGAAATTTCTTAGGTTAGGGAAGGAAAGAGAAGTTCTCTTCTTTTCGCCTCTCTTTATAACTTAGTAATTGATTTTAGGATTCACTTAAACCCAATCAAAACATAAAATAAAATCAATTTGAAACAATTAAATAACTTAAATGAAATCCTCCTCTAATTTGAATATGCTTCACACTTAGAAAATTCTAAACTTAAATCCATATCTAAGCACACCACACAAACCTCCAAAGCACACACATTAGGCTAAACCACCACTTCTAGCTTTAGGTTAGGGTGTTGCATGGTTTGATGCTTGCTTTTATTTTGAGATATATGAGATGATGTTAGAATGAATGGTAGGGTCATCTTAGTCTATCATTCATGTGCTTAAGGGTGATGTAATAAATAAAAATATAAATACTTTTGTGCGTGCTTATACCCTTAAGCATGATCCAATAGGCCGTGATCACCCATGTGTGTGATTAGTCTAATATACATGCTTGGGATTTGGTGGTTTTAGCTAACCCTTGTTTTGTAGGTTTAGCTAGATTTAGTTTTTTGTTTTGCAATTAGGATTTTGGAATGATTGTTATAGGGATTAGGATGAGCATTGGTCATAAGATCTCATTTGCACCATGTGAAGTCTTTGTAGCATCTACCTTCCAACCAACCAAAAGAAGGAATCAAAGAAGAAAGAAGATAAGAATGAAGGAGAAGTTTGAAGACCCCATAACAATGAGTTCCATGCTTAATTGTATGTAATTCATTTGTAATTTGTATAGGTAGCTTCCTAATTTATTTTTGATTTATGTGGTGGTACCACCATAATGGCCTCTTATTCTTTTGTAATTAGCTTTATAAATTTATTGATTTGTTTTTAGCTTGAGCATGGCATCCTTTTCTAGTTTCTCCTTGCTTTATGTATGAGATGTGGATTAGGCTCTTAGGAAAAATAAATCTTCTACCAAATCTAATAATTAAAACTAAAATAAAGAACTCATAAGCTCACCTAAAGCTTAGGCTAAAAATCAAGATAAAAGAATTAGCAACCCCTTAGCTGGATGAGTACTTCTTGTATAACATCATGCACAAATGCATATTATTTTAACTCTTGATTGGAGGGCTTCCACCTTTGCCATAGAAACTTGGCTTGACCTTTAAGAGCCATGGTGGAAACAGACCTCCTCCCTTCTCATTGATTTTGGCCAATAATCTTATTTCTCATGCATTAGGCATATGAATCCTATTAGTCTGAGACAAAATAATTGTCCAAAAATGAAAATAAAAATGAAATATAAATTGCATTTGATTTAGGTCATTTATAGCATGCCCTTACATGATCTAGTTTCTTTAGGCAGTGAGTTTAAGGACTTAGTCTCTTTTTAAATAAATAACAACCTAGCTATCTTGCATAAAGAATATGACTTTCCTACATGAATTTAAAATTATAGGAGGAGTTAGTTCGCAGCCACCCCTAGGTTGTTGTAAGTCCAAGCAATCGGGTGGTTTGTCCTTTCTTGTGGAGGCAAACCAAATGACCATTTTTACCTTAGATTTATGTTGTGCTTTTGGCCCTCATCGAAGCTCCCTAAATTTAAGTTATGAGATTACTTTTCCCCTTTGTGGGCCATAAGCATAAATCCTCATCTCTTAGGCATTTCGATAATCTTGTGTTGTGGAATCATAAGCCATAAATTTATAATGAAAAATTTAACTCAAATAAATTAAATCAATTTCAAAAATGCAAAGCCCAACCATACAATAGTTTGAGATGTTTGCTAGGTTTCCTAGCATCATGGGAATCTCCTACTTATCTTCCTTTGGCTTTTATAATAACTCCCTCTCCTTGGTCAATGCCATTTTATTTTATAAAATAAACTAATTTATTGATAGTCCTACCTATTGAAATCTTTGGAGACAATGATCATTTACCTTAATCGAGAGTATTCCTAAGGGATCTCATTCCTTGGGATGTAATTAACTATGAGGGCTTAACCCTGTAGAGAAACATAACAAACCCAATTTAAAATAAACCTTACAATACTTTTCCATGTAAAGTAGGGGTGAATCTTTGGTACATATGCAGACCCATTGTCCTTATGAGTCCTTATCAAGGTGATTAGGTCCATTGTGGAGTTATGACTTCTATCTTCCAAGATAGTCTCCTCAATGTCGCACCATCACCCTCAATAAGAAACATTCACAGATCTACATGGTGTCCTAACTAAAGGCATATATTTCTATTTTCATTTATCTTCTCCGAGAAAGGATAGATGAAGGCGGGAATATTTCACCACAATACATAAATTTATTAAATGGAAATCTCTCTTTTCAAAATCAATCAAAAACAAAAAAAAATTCAAAATATAGTTGGAATTTCATTGTAGCACATCCCATTTGCTAAAATGAAGTCTCCCTATTCTAAAAAAAACAAAATTGGAGGCACCTTTGAAATTTCATTTAGCATACTCAAATTTGCTAAGTGAAATTTTCATTTCACAAAACTTTTTCAAAGCACATTTGGAACTTCATTTTTAGCATACCATATTTCAAAAGTGAAGTCTCCACTTTCAATCAAAACTAATCAAAACTAAAAGAAA
Source organism: Cymbidium sinense (assembly GCA_021442155.1). Classification (NCBI taxonomy): domain Eukaryota; kingdom Viridiplantae; phylum Streptophyta; class Magnoliopsida; order Asparagales; family Orchidaceae; genus Cymbidium; species Cymbidium sinense. Next base: position 14,116,193 of record CM038222.1, read on the forward strand.
CACATTTGATTCCATTAGCATACTTAGATTTAAGGATCCTATTTTCACAAACAAATCAAAACCAAAAAGATACTCATTAGGATTCCCTTAGCATACTTAAATTTGCTAAGGATCCTACTTTTCAAAAATAAATCAAAAATAAAAGAAACATATTAGAATTTCCATTACATAACCAAATTTACTAAGGATCCTACTTTTCAAAAATCAAAATTTTTAAAAAGCAATACATTAGGATTTTCTTAACATACCCAAATCTGCTAAAGATCCTATTTTTAAAAATCAAAATATCCAAAATAAATGAAACACTTTAGGATTTTCTTAGCATACTCAAATTTGTTAAGAATCCAATTTTCAAAAATTTTCCAAAAAAACAAAATACACTTGGGTTCTTCATTTAGCATACCCAAATTTGCTAAGTGGGAATTCCAATTTTCAAAATCACCAAAGATTCATAAAAATATGACAGAGAAGATGCTAGGAGGATGCTAGGAGGATCCCTACTTCACATCCACCAGTAGTTCAGTGCCATCCCATAGTTAGCCATAGTAGGAGGTCGTATGCTAGCCTCCATTCAGTTCTACACCAGGTTGGCGGAGCTTACGGATGTTCTGAATCCAGAGAATAATTTGATTTGAGATCTGTTATCCCCCACAATGTGGGGAAACATCTACTGCAAGAGAGGACTAGGGAGGCCTGCACTACAATTCAGATCACTAGCTAAAAGAGGCAAAGGTTTGGTTGGCATTCAGTGGCCTCTGTGCTCATTAATTTTCCTGATTAGTAGGCTACCCACAATCATCAACGTATATTTTTTTACAGGATGACCCATCATAGGAGATGGGTCCCTGTTCCAAGAGAGTCAGTGGTGTCTCCACCACACCGCTCTACCCCTCGTCCATTGTCACCTGTTCATATCACAACATCTCCAATTCTATCGAAGGCCATGAAGGCCACATCCAGGGAGAAGCGTACCCCATTGGTGATCCAGCTATGGCCAAAGGATCCCATTCCATCTACACCACCTACTGTGGCGAGGTCAACCTCTCCCACTCGACCTTCTATCCTAGTTATGGTACGGAAGGAATGGTGAACTCAAAGCAAAGTGGTCATCCCTACACCAACACCACCAATTCAGCAAGATAAAGAGATGGTTGTAATAGTTGTAGAGGGAGCAGATGACAGCCCAGTTGCACCCATGATCATAGAACCTCCTAGAAGTGTCACCCTTTGAGATGGGGTAGAGTGTCTCTTCTAGTAGTATAGTCCTCATAGGATTGATTCTCGAAAGGGGGAGGTCGCACCTCTCATACATGATAGTGATCACACTGGTCAGCCAAAATCATTCATGCCTATTCAGATTGATCATTCTCTAGAGAACATAGTGGCACATTATCTTATGGAAAATAAGGAAATTCTTGGATACGATTGGTTTGATGAGGAGAAGATTAGCTTTGATTTCAATGAAGATTATTTGTTGGGAGACTCAGTAGGGGTTTGCATGGTAGATACTAGGGGATCCCTCCCTAAAGAGTAGTAGGCTATGGAAGGTGATGAGGCCGAGAAGAAAGACACAACCCACTCGCACCAACACCTCCTAGCATAAATAAAACAAAAAGATGAAAAGATAGATAGGATGGTGAGATAGCTTGAGAACTTATTAGTAGTCTCGGTCGTAAATAAGCACCTTCATCCTACCATAGCTAAGACTAGTCAGCCAGAGTTAGTGCATGTCTTGGACCCAGCGAAGACCTTACCTCCCATTGAGCAAGGTATCACTAGCATGTATAGGAAGGTAGTAGAAAGTACCTCCATACAAGAAAAATATATATAGTCCATGGTTGAGCAACAGGTGAAGGAAGAGTTGGTCAAGCTCGGGGAGGATCATCAGTTCCAAAGGGTAGACCCTACCTAGAGAAATTTGATGCAATCCAATATCCCAAGGGTTCGTGCCACCTTCCTTCAATAGTTTTGATGGCAGTGGAAACCTGAGGCAACACATCGCTCATTTCAGAGCTAGTTATTGCAACACCGGTGGCAGTGACACTTTGCTTTTTTGTGTCTTTGTTAGTAGCCTACAAGGATAGCTTTTGATTGGTATGTTGAACTTCCCAATATTTTAGTGAAGAAATTTTCTGAGTTGGAGCAACTTTTCATCAATAGGCTTAATGTAGCTCAGCATAGGGTTATTATGGGTGATCTCATTGTAGCACAACAACACTTAGGTAAGTCCATTGTTGACTACATTCTTAGATGGCATAGCCTGAGTATGAAATGCGAGTCACATCTATCTGAACAGCATGTCATTAAGATTCTTCTAAAGAATATCCATGTTTTGGTCTCCTTCATGCTTAAGGGCTTCACTATCAAAACTTTTGAGAAGCTATTCAACAAGGCGGCTAGTCTCCAAGGAGAGGCCAAACAGTTGCCTTTTCAAGATCAGCTACCTAAGCCAAAAAGCCATAGAAGGTCAATGAGAAGAAGTTGGGAACAGTGATAGTAGTTGATAAGGGGAAGCAACCAGAGATCATCTGAGACCGACCAGCCCATCGCTTCCACCTCCTCCACCACCACCGAGGCAGCACTACCGGCCGCCACAACAGCCTTCATGGCCTACATCGCTACCTCCTCAGCCATATCATCACCAGCAGTGGCACACTTATTCGCCGCTAGGTAGCTATGGTTTACCTATTCTTTCAGATAAGCTTAAGAAACCTTATTCATTTAAGAGGGAGTTAATTAAGAAGATATTTTAGAACCTCTTAAAGAAGCTTGATTTTCAGCTACCCGAACCTAAGAGACTGGAGGAAGTAGGCAAAAGCCATAATCCTAACTTTTTCCCCTACCATTATATGCTAGGTCATGTTTTGGAAGATTGCTTCACCTTCAAGGACTAGCTTGAACATAGCTTCAAGACCAATGTTATAGTTATCCTGAAGGAATACCTTATGGAACAACCATCCAATTCCATCAAGGTAATCCTTGGGGATACTTGCAATCTCTCCAAAATCAATGAAGGTTGGGATATCTCCTTATCCAAAACCTCTAAAATGATCATTCAGAAGATCAAGAAACTTTTCTTGCAGGTGCCTAAGTTAGCTTAAACCTCCAACATCAAGAAGGTTTGCAAGTTACTAGTACCAACTTAGGGAAAGAGGGAGCTCAACAGCAACAGTAGCATCAGCAGCCTGTGCCAGCCCGGGATAGTCCAGTAGCGCCACCACTGATCAAGTCAACCCTCTAGTCTACCGTTGCAGCTACCACATCAGAGACTTATCCTAGCTTAGCTAGCTCTTCTATTGTTACTAGTAGAACTCTTATACCAACGGATAAGGCCATCAAATCCATTATCCCTCTTACTTTACTTGACTTCTACTTTGTACCTCCTATCAATTCCAAGAAATTGAACAATAAATCTAGCTTGAATTACATTTATGTCACTACTGATAGATTGTCTCCTTATATTCCTAATGACAACTCTTTAAGTCATAATAATTATAACAATTTTGATCTCCCTCTTTCTAATTTAGAGTCAGACTTTCCCACTCTGAACACTACGGGTTTTCCTCTTGATATGTACTTGGAATCATCTAATTCTAAGGTCCCATAAGAGAAGCTATATGTGAGTCTGACGTGTAGGTAGAACCTTCCATTTCCCTTCCATAAGAGATCACCGAAGTCAACCTCAGTAGTGGCAAGGTTCAACTTCCTAGGGTAGCACCTAAAGATACAAGGGAACAAGACATCGGTACAGAGGATTGAGAAGCCCCTTCACAAAATGATCTACCCTTGGATATGCTTGTGGAGGACCAGTCCAAGGTGGACTACAATGTCCTCTCTCATCTAAGAAATTTTTCATCTAAGCTAAACATATACGATGCCCTCATCTTATCCAAAGAGATGAGGGAGTCAATTATAAAAAGTCTCCTTGATCCTGAAATATGCTTAGCTCAGCTAACCACTATTGGTGAAGAGGCACATTATGCAAAAGAATCCCAATAACTCACTTTCACAGATGAAGACCTTCTTCTGGGAGATTTGGAGAACAACCGTCCCCTCTACATCATAGTTGACATGGGCAGATTCATACTTGACATAGTTCTTATTGATTCAGGTGCATAATTGAACATTATGAGTATAAAGGCCATTACCTATTTGAGGATTGACATCTCCACACTCTAAGGAGATTGGATGATGTTGAGAGGATTCAATGAACAAGGAGAGAGGGCTTTAGGTTCCATAGTGTTACCCATGAAGATAGGTGACTGGAAGATTGAAGCCAAATTTTACATAATTGATTCAAATACTTCATTCACAACTTTGATTGGTAGGCCTTGGATAAATCAGAATAAGATGATTCCATTCTCTGTCCATCAATGCATCAAATTTAGAAAGGATGGGATTGAATACCATGATAATGGGGATGAAAAGTCATTTTTAGTCAAAGAGGTTGAGATTTATGAGGATGCGACCTACTATCTTCCCCAAAACACCCTTTCTCATCAACTTAGACAAAATTCAAATGCAAATGCAAAAGAAAAAGAAGAAAAAGAAAAAGAAGAAAAAGAAAATAAAAAGAAAAAGAAAAGAAAAAGAAAAAGAAAAGAAAAATGAAAATCCAAGTGAACAAGAAAGGGGAATTGAAGAAGAAATAGATCCACATATCACATTCCACCCACAGTTCATTCCATCATATGGACATGTGGGTAGGATGACTCAACCTCCACCAAGTAGAGGTAGAGGTAGAAATAGAGGCAGTTCTAGAGGTGGAAGACCCCCTGGTTGGCCACTAGCCAACAGGGGTTATGTTTCAGTTCATAGGAGTACCCCTACTATTCACATAGACTTTGAATCCAGCTCAAAGGATGAGTCTAATGTGATTAGAATACCATCAAACCCCTCTCATCGGGTTTCATTGGAGGTGACTTTTGATCCAAACAATGACAAAGACTGGGCCTCCAGACAAAGCAAGTATTCAAATCAGGTTTACATGAGACTATTAGGCAGCAGCTAGCAACTCTAGCACTAACCTCACTTTCATTTAAAAAAGCTAAAGGTTTAATAATTAAAGAAGTCCCTAAGTCTTCCAAAGATATGAAGCTGAAGAGATTCTTTATGGGATCATCATCCTCAAGTCTTGAAGTTGATGTAGAACTTGAGGAAGATTCATTTAAAGAATTAATGGAATTACCGCTTGACTTTTACGCGCCTTGTGTTCATAATCTTATACAAAAAGGTTTGGTTCCTCTACACGGTCCGCAATTGAGTATTTTGAAAAGCTATGGAATAATACAGGTAGGGAAGCACAATCAAGACCAAGACTAGGATTCGATACAGTGGGCCCAGTCGATGATGATGATTACTGCTTAGTTGTTACCAATCATTTAGAGTCTGATAGGTTCTTTTCACACAACACCAACTCTTATGAGAATGTGTGTTTAAAATCCTCAGATGAACTAGATGATCTCTAAATCAAGGATGTACCTCTAGAATTTGAAGAGGAGATTCATTCAATAATAGACAAGCTTAAAGAAATCAACCTCAGGACAGAAGAAAGTCCACGCCCGACTACATTAGTTCATTGCTGGATGAAGAAGAAACCAATGACTTAGTTAGGCTATTGACTAAACTTAAAGAATACTTAGCATAGATTTATGAAGAGATGCTCAGATTATCTCCAAACATAGCAGTCCAAAAGATAGCAATAAATCCTAATGCTATCCCTATCAAGCAAGCTCCTAGATGCATGCGATTAGAAATCGAATAATAGGTCATTTTTGAAGTCAAGAAACTGATCAATGCTAGGTTCATCAGAACAGAAAAGTACCCTACTTGGTTAGCTTATGTCAGCTTAAGAAGAATAATGGCCAAATTAACATTTGCATCGATTTCAGGGACTTAAACAAGGCGTGTCCTAAGGATGAGTTTCCTCTTCCTATAATAGAGTTAATGGTGGAAATTGCCTCATCTCATGCAATGTTTTCTTTCATGGATGGGTCATCTAGCTACAATGAAATTAAAAGGTCTCCTGAAGATGAAAGAAACACCACTTTTCAAACTTTGATCGGAATCTTTTATTATAAGGTCATGTCTTTCGGCCTTAAAAATGTTAGTGCTCCATACCAACGGGCCCTGACTCAGATCTTCAACGAACTCATCCATCATCAGGTTGAGTGCTATGTTGTTGATCTAGTAGTCAAGAGCAGAGAAAAGTAAGACCATCTCTTTGACATAAGAGTAGTTTTCAAACAGTTAAGACAATATAACCTCAAAATGAACACCTTGAAGTGTGCATTCAGAGTAGCTTTAGGAAAATCCTTTGGGTTTGTTGTCTGACATCGAGGAATAGAGATAGATCCTAAAAAGATCAAAGCTATCTTAGAAATGTTATCTACTAAAAGTTTAACAAAACTCAGATGGATGGGTGGAATATCTGAGAGCTTTATCTCCAACCTATTGTGGAGATGCAAGCCATTTTTAGCACTTGTCAAAAAGGTTACCAAGTTTAAGAGGGGTGATAAGTGTTAGCATGCCTTTGAATACATTAAGCAATATTTGGTGAAGCCGTCAGTTCTAGTAGCCCCTATCCTAGGCAGGCCAGCCATCCTCTACCCTATTGCATTGGATGACTTGCTCGATGCTTTGTTGGCCCAAGCCAATGATGAAGGAAAGGAGAGTGCTCTCTACTTCCTCAGCCATCATCTGATCTCTGCTGAAGTGAACTACCCGCCTATTGAGATACATTGCCTGGCTTTGATCTTTGCTTCCCAAAATAGCATTATATGCTTTCTTAATAGGTGAACTTGATCTCCAGAACCAATCCGCTGCAGTATCTCATGACATGGCCAATGTTTTTCGGATGGTTGGCATGATGGTCTATGATACTTTCACAGTTTGACATTATATTCATACCCCTCCGTGTAGTAAAAGGATGGGTACTAGCGAATTTCTTAACAACACACCTACTTTCTATTGATTCATCGCTTAGTGACCATCTCCTTGATGAACAAATCATGAACTTAAGGGAGGCCGACAACCTCTGATGGGAGATGAATTTTGATGGTGCAGCTTCTTTTCATAAGGGAAGCACGATCTATTCTAAAGTGTGGGTAGGAATAGTTCTTCTAACTCCAGACCATGATATGTTGAGATTCTCATACTATTTATCCAACCCCTGCACCAACAATGAAGCTGAGTATGAAGCTTTGATTGCCAGTCTGGAGTTAGCTATCACAATCAGTGTCAAGAGCATCAACATCTACGGGGATTCTCAGTTGGTCATCAACCAAATCACTGGGTCTTACAAGGTTCTCAAACCCAAGCTTCATCATTACCACAAATATACCATGATGTTGTTGGACCAAAGTCCTAAAGTCACCATCTACAAGGTTCCCCGAGCAGAGAATGCAGTAGCAGATGCTTTGGCCAAACTTTCCAAAGAATTGGCATGTCTGGAAGAAGAGTCCATTCCAATAAGGGTCCAAAATAGACAAGTCCTGTCCTTTATTGATGTCAAACTCATCAAAAGACTTTCTCTTGAAGGGAGATTATCATTCCCAAAATGGACAAGGAACTTGATTAGAGGCAACCATTCATAGACAATTTGAACACCAGTAGACTACCTCAAGAAAAGTCACAAGCCCATCAGGTGAAATAGGGAGCTCTCTCCTACACTCTCATTGATGGCACCCTATACTGCCAATCTTTTGACTAAATGTGGTTACATTATTTAGACAAACATGAAGCTCATGGTATTGTAACCGAGGTGCATTCAAGTCTATGTGGAGCACATCAGTCTGGTCTTAAGATGAAGACGAAGATCAAATGACTTGGATACTACTAGCCTTCAATGATTTTAGATTACATGGATGTAGCTAAGAGATGCCATCAGTGTCAGGTACACGGTGTGGTCCTCCACCAAGCTCCTAACATTCTACATTCTACACCATAAATTAGCATCATGGCCATTTGAGTGTTGGGGTACTGACATTGTGGATCCGATTGATCCTCCTTCTTCCAAGTGTCACCAGTTCATCTTAGCAGCCTACTACATTTCCAAGTGGGTGAATGAAATCCCACTCACAGAGGTCACAACTCAACATGTGATTCAGTTTTTTAGGAATAATATCATATATAGGTTCAGGGTACCTCGACAAAATATATTTGATAATGGTACAGCATTCAAAAGCACAAAGATTAATAGCTTCGCTAGAAGAAAGGTATAGATTGGAGATACTCCACCATCTAGAACCCAAGAGAAAATGGATTAGCAAAAGAATTCAACAAAAATCTCATCCAGATATTTAAGAAGACTATTGATGATAATAAGCGGCGGTGGAATGAGCAGTTGGTTGAAGCCTTGTGGACCTACCACACCGCATACTGAACTCTAACTCAGTCTATCCCATTTTCCTTAGTGTATGGGTCTGAAGCCGTTCTACCTTTAGAAGTTCAACTCCCATCACTAAGGATAGCATTGGAAAGTAAGATCATTACAGATCAGAATGAAAAGTTGCTGTTAGAAGAGCTCAAGGGTTTGGAGGAGAGTCGCCTATGGGCGTGCCAGAACCTCGAGTTGTACAAAATTAAAATGATTCAAGCTCATAACAAGCTGGTCCGACCTAGGTCTTTCCAAGTAGGAGAACTTATGTTAGTACTAAGATGACCAATTGTTGCTCATCAAAAGATGGGAGGCAAGTTTGAACCCACTTGGGAAGGCCCCTATGCTATAGAGAAGGCCTACCAGGAGGATCATATCAGCTCATCGATTGTAAAGGGGAACAATCGATGCTTCCAATTAATGGGCTCTATCTAAAGAAATATTACCCATAAAATAAATCATGTTTGAAAACAATTATTAATAAAAAGAACAAATAAAGATTGCATTCATCAAATCCTTTCTTCTTTCTAAGCATTATTTCCATATGTTGCAAATCCACCATGACGTGTTTAGGGTAGGTGTAAGAGTCCCCCAGCGACATCCTATCCCTCTTTCACATCACAAACACAACCTCTTGATGTTATTAAAATAGGTGTGAGAGAACCCAAGAGGCATCCTATTTTAATTAGCATAACTAAGGTATGTATAAGAAAACTTTTGATAGCATGTATATGCCAACATCCACTATAATTTAAAGAGGCGATTTTGCTCAATCATCCCTAAGAGTAAGTCTTCATCGCTGAATGTAACTCCTAAGATATCCTTAGAGTGGCATGCCTCCTCTTTAGTACTAGTTAGCTGAGCTATACATATCTCTAGATCAATTAAGGCCTTGATTAGAGATTTCCACATCTCTTTGTATAATACAAGTCAGATATGCATAACTTTGAAAACTTTCTAAGGTGAGCTAGACATTGTAATCAATTCGGCTTGGTCCTTCGAAGCATATCCATGGGTGGAGCATCCTATGGAGGGATATCCGCACTATAACCAATGACTTGCTTACCCTTATCCCGAGGTGCTACCTAGGAAGGTAGAACTTTGCCACGTAGGTTGACTTGGTGACTTCTTGGAATGAGAGCTTGTGGAAAGTTTTACCTTCCCATTTTAACACCTACAACTTCTCCTATGGGATCCTCGAGTTGACTCCAAGTCAATCTCAAGGGTGAACACGATTGATTGAGAAGGATAGTGACTTTCAAATAAAAAAAAAGATCAAAACTACTAAATCTATTATTTTTATTTAGACTCGGAGAGCTTTTAATAAGAATAAAATCAAGAGCATTAAAACTAGATAATATAAAACTAGAATTAGCTTTCTTCATTAATTTCTTTTTGAGTAGAGGTACATGACATAAATCAAGTAAAGTAAGCAGAGTAAAGGATTTAGAAAACTTTTTCATAGATATAATGCTCTTGCTAGTAGAAGAGGAGCTAGCAAAAGAGGTGGTAGCTGCAACAGTGGAGGGAGTATTGGACTCGGACGGTGGCTACACTTCTGGACTATCCTGGGAAAGTATGATGAGTTGTTGCTGCTGCTGCTGGGCTTTACCCTCCCCGAGTTGTCCTTTGCAACTAGAAAACCTTCCTTGGTGTTAGAGGTTTGAGCTACTACAGGCACTTGCAAAGAAAGCTTCTTGATCTTAGAAATGATTTTCTTAGAGGTTCGGTATAAGGATATATCCTAACCTTCCCAAGGATTACTCTAACAGAACTAGAAGGTTGTTCTAATAAGTATTCCTTAGGGATAACTATGGCTCTCAACTTGTAACTGCGCTCAAGCTAGTCCTTAAAAGTGATACAATCCTCTAAGACATAGCCAAACATGCGATAGTAAGGGAAATAGCTAGGATCATCGCTCTTGCCCACTTTCTCTGGCCTCTTAGGCTCTAGTAACTGAAAGTCAAGTTTCTTTAAGGGATTCTTAAAGAGTTTTCTAACTACCTCTCTCTTGAATGAATAAGGCTTATTCAATATTTTAGCAAGAGTAGGTGGAAAGTAGCTACTTGGGGATGGATATGAATACTGCTAATGGGTGGCTGCTTAGGTGGTGGAAATAATTATTGTGTCGACTGTGGTGGCTAATATGATGGCGGTTGTGGTGGCCAGTATGATGGCCGATGTGGTGGAAGAGGAGGTGGCAAAGGATGCTGCTGAGCTCATAGTCTCTCATAGTGAACTCTAGGCACTTCTCTCATCCAGCGAACAACTATCACGACTTCTTCTCAAACACTTACGTGGCTTGGGCCTAGATGATTGATCGAGAAGGGCTTGTTTGGCATCTGTAGGCTAGCCTTGTTGATTAATTTCTCGAATGTTTTGATGGTAAAGCCCTTAAGCTTGAAGGTGATCGGGTCATGGATATTCTTGAGAAAAATCTCAATGGCATGTTGTTCGGACAGCTGTGGTTTTCTTTTCATGCTTAGGTTGTGCCACCTGAGAATGTAATCAATAAGGGACTTGTTGAGTTTTCGTTTCTCTACAATAAGGTCGCTTACAATCACCCTCTACGCTGAGCTCCAGCAAACCTCTTGATGAAGAGGTGCTCCAACTCTGCAAAAGTCTTCATTGTCTTGTTGGAGTTGGTGCAATCAAATGCAACACACGCTTGAAAAGGCACAAGAGGAGTGCATTACAACCCGCAGATGTTTTGCTCGCTCTAAAGTGTGCAATGTGTTATCGTGGGTTCCCCATCAAAGATCTTTAAGGATGGTGGCACAAAACCCTAAATAAAATAAAAACTAAATAAAAACTTAAACCTAAAAATTAAACCTAAAAATAAAACCTAAAAATAAATAAAAAATAAAACATAAACCCTAAACTAAAAAAAACCTAAACCTAAAATAAACAAAATAAAACAAACATAAACCTAAACTAAACAAAAATAAACTAAACTAAATAAAACCTAAACCTAAACCTAAAACCTAAAACAAAATAAAATAAGACTAAAAAATTAACCTAAACCTAATATAAAAAAACCTAGAAATTAACATAAAATAAAACCTAAAACCTAAACCTAAAAAAAATAAAATCTAAAAAAATAAAATAAAATAAAATAAATAAAAAAAATAAAAATAAAACAAACCTAAACCTAAAAAAATAAAACTAAAAAAAACCTAGACTAAAATAAATAAATAAAATAAATAAAAAATAAATCTAAAATAAAACTAAGATAAAAATAAACTAAATGAGCCTACTCGGTTTGCTTAAAAAAAACCTAAATAACCCTGGCCTAATCCTAAATAAAAACCCTAAATCTGGGCCCTACCCTGAGTGGTGAGCCCTTCACTGGGCCTGAGCCTACAGCCCTAACTGAGACCACTGGGCCCCAGGCTGACCCTGGGCTGAGCCTGGGCCACAAAGCCCTGGGCACTGAGCCAGGCCAGATCTACTGGAGCCCCAGGCCTGAGCTGAGCTGAGTGAGCCCTAATCCTGGGCCTACAGGCCTACAAGGCCCTACTAAACTGGGCTGAGCTAGGCCCTGGGCCCCTGGGCCCTAGGCTCTGAGCCCTAAGGCCCTGAGCCTGACCTACTAAAACCTAAAGATGATAGATAAAAAAAGATAAATATGACTAAACCTAGGCACATGCCTAAGATAATAATAAAAGATAAATAAATGTTTGCCTAAAGAACTACTAAAGATAAAATAAACCCATGGATTAAAGAAATATAGATAAAATAGATCTAAATAAATAAACTAAAATAAATAAATTAAACCTAGTTTGCATGGTTTTAAAATGTAAATCCTTCCTAACCCTTGGTAAAGATAAATAAAAAAATACTGACCTAATAAAATAAAATAAACTCTAGGCCTTAAACTAATGATAGGCCTTATAAAACCAACTAATAAAATAAATAAAATAAATAAAATAAATAAAAACAAAACCTGAAATAAACTAAATAAAACCTAAAAATAAAATAAATAAAACTTAAATAAAACTAAAACCTAAAAGCTAAAATATTAAAATAAAATAAAATAAAATAAATAAAAAATAAAATATTTACAAACCTAAATACTAAAAAAATAAAAAATATGGATTAAATAAAATAAATAAATAAAATAAATAAATAAACCTAAATAAAATAAAATAAAAGTAAATAAAACTTAAGCAAAATTTAAAATAAACCTAAAATAAATAAAACCTAAACCCTAAAATTAAAAAACCTAGATAAAATAAAATATAAAATAAAATATAAACTAAAAAATAAAATAAAACTACTAAAATAAATAAAACCTAAACCTAATTAAACTAAACCTAAACTAAACTAAATAAAATATAACTAAAAATAAAACCTAAAAAAATAAAAAAATAAACTTAAATAAACAAACCTAAAAATAAAATAAATATAACCTAAATAAAAAAATAAAACCTACCTAAAAAAATAAAATAAAATAAAACTCAACTAAAAATAAACTAAACATAAAAATAAACTAAATAAAACCAAACTAAAATATAAATAAAATAAATAAAAAAAAAAAATTTAAATAATAAAATAAAATAAAATAAATAATCTAAATAAACTACATAAACTAAATGGGTTTTAATTTAAAAACCATAAACCCTAAATTGTTAACAACCTAAACCTAAAAACCATCCACACCACACCCTAACCCTAAACCCTAAATCTTAAAGCATAAACCCTAAAACACTAAACCCTAAACCTTTAAACCTAAAACCCTAAACAAACCCTAAAAACTAAACAAAAGTAACTAAATAAATTAAAAAATAAATCTAAACCCTAAAACCTAATAAACCTAAACCTAAAGCATAAAAATGGGCAAAACCTTGATTGTAGGAACATTACCGTCAACCCGGCTTAGTCTAGATCTAGCGGTGGAGGCAAAGACAAAGGCTGCGGTTATCGCAGTGGTGGTGGGGGATCTGGAGATCTTTGGGATATGGAGGCGTCGGGGCTGGTGGCTATGGAGGCGGGAGGAGTGACAGAGGTTATAGCCGTGGTGGTGGCGGAGTGAGTGATTGGGGATATGATGGTGGATCTTGCTACTCAAGAGGTCGGGGTGGTTATGATGGGAACTAGAAAAACTAAAGAATGATCGATCCGATCTACTGCTTATGGAACTGTCTTTATAGTAGAGATAATTCTAGTTATCTAAGGTTTTTTATTTGCTATGCGTGGTCATTCTTTATCTATGTTGAAAAGAAGAAATGTTGGCTAATGAAATTGAAAAGAAAAAATGTTGAATTTGAATTTGTTCTCTGTTAAAAAAACAAAAAACCCTAAACCCTAAACTAATACCTAAACCCTAAACATAAAACCAAAACCCTAAACCCTAAAACTCTAAAACCTAAACCTACTAAACTAAACCACTAAACTAAACCCAAAAAAACTTTACATTCTAAACCCCAAACCCTAAACCCTAAATTAACCATAAACCGTAAATCCTAAGCCCTAAAAATTTAAAAACCTAAACTAAAATAAATAAACTAAACTAAATAAAAATAAAAATAAACCTCAATCAAAATAAAAAAAAAATAAACTAAAATAAATAAAGAATAAACTAACTTAAAATACCACATTAAAAAATAAAAATAAATAATAAAAAGCCCTCACTACCCAAACCCAAGGCCAACCCAACCACTAACTGACCCTAAACTTTACCCAAACCCTAAACCTTACCCACCCTAAATAAATAAAACTAAATGAAAATTAAAATATAATATTCTAAATAAAATAAAAATAAAATAAAATAACCTAAACCTAAATAAAAATAAAAACCTAAACCTAAACCTATATAAATAAATAACTAAAATAAAATAAACCTACCTAAACTAAATAAAATAAATAAACTAAAAAATCCTAAATAAACTAAAATAAAACCTAAATAAATGTAAAATAAAACTAAAACCTACCAAAAATTAAAATAAAACCTAAATAAACCTAAAATAAAATAAAACCTAAAAAAATAAAATAAAATAAAACTAAAAATAAACATAAACCTAAAACTAAAATAAATTAAAACTAACCTAAACTAAATAAAATAAAAAATAAAATAATATAAAATTAAAATAAAAAAAATAAACCTAAATAAAATAAAATAAATAAAATAAACTAAAATAAATAATAAATAAACTAAAATAAACTAAAAACTAAACTTAGTTTTCTAATTTGAAAAAAAATCCCAAACCTTAAACTAAAACAAAATAAATAAAGCCAGACCCAAATCTAAACCCTAAGCCTCTAGCAAACTTACAGCCTAGGCCATAAACCCTAAACTGATTCTTAGGCCCTAGGCCACAAGCCCTAGGCCTAAGACCATGGCTCTAAATCCTACTGACCATCATGGAGCTTGAGCCACTGAGCCACTGGGCTGAGGCTAAGCCAGAGCCACAAAGCCCACAACCTGTGCCCAAGCCACTGAGCCTAAACCTAGGCACAGGCTGAGCCACTGGACCCTGGCCCTGAGCCAGGCCCTGATCACTGTGCCCAAAGATAAACCCAAAAGTCAGGACCACATCCCAACCTGGCCTGGCCCCAGGCCTAAACTAAAGAATATAAACAAAATAAATAAAGAAACTAAATATAAAATAAATACCTAAATGAAATAAAAAAAAATAAACTAAAATAAAATAAATTAAAATAAAATAAACCTACTACCTTGACGAGCTTTAAAATACAAAATAATAAAATCCAAGACCATATCCTAGGCCACTGACCCTAAATCTAATCAGAATGAGCCCAAACCCCAGACACTAGGCCACAAATAAAACCAAAACCTAATCATAAACTAAATAAAACCTAAAAAATAAAAAAAAACTACATAAATAATTAAAATAAAATAAAATAAAACTAACTAAAATAAAACTAAACCCAACAAACCTAAAATAAAATAAATAAAAATAAAACAAAACTAAATAAAATAAATAAAATAAACTAAAATAAAAAAAAAAACCTAAATAAAAACTTAAAATAAAATAAAATAAACAAATAAAATAAAATAACCCTAATATAATAAAATAAAACTAAATCAAACATAAACCAAAAATATAAACCTAAAATAAAACTTAAAAAAATAAATAAATAAAACTAAAGACTTTTAAAAACTAAAACTAAAAATAAATAAAATAAACCTAAAAAACTAAATAAAAATAAAACCTAAACAATTAAAATAAATTAAACTTAAACCCTAGACTAAATAAAATAAAATAAACTAAAAAAACCCTAAACCTAAATGAAAAAAAATAAAATATAAAAAAACTATAAAATAAAAACCTAAAACCTAAACCTAAAAAATAAAATAAAAACTCAAACCTAAAAATTAAAATAAACCTTAATAAAATAAAACTAAAAAAAAAAATAAATCCTACACTTGAACTAAAAATTAAACTAAAAAAAATCCTAAACTTAAATAGTAAATAAAATAAACTAAATAAAATAAAATAAATGATAAAGTAAAATATACTAATAAAAAAAAATAAAACATAAACCATCGGTTTACCTATTAAAAAATCCTAAACCATAAACCCTACTAGATCCTACAGACCCTCAACCCAAACCCTAAACCCTAAATGCACCCTGACCCTACCCTAGGCCCTTGATTCATAACCCTAAAATGTAAACTGACTAAATAAAACCAAAAGTAAAATAAATTAAAACCTAAATAAATAAAATAAAATAAAATAAAATAAAACCTGCTAAAACCTAAACTAAACCTAAACTTAAATAAAATAAAAAAAAAAAAAACTAAATAAATAAATAAACTAAACTAAAAAAATAAACCTAAAACAAAATAATTAAAATAAAATAAAAAAATATAATAAAAATATAAAATTACAAAAAAATAAACTAAAATAAAACCTAAACCTAAAATAAAAGATAAAAAAACCTAAACTAAACTAAAATAAAAATAAAACTAAACTTAAAATAAACTAAACTAAACTAAACTAAATAAAATAAAATAAACTAAAAAATAAACCTAAACTAAAAAAAAATAAAACCTAAAATAAACCTAAAACCAAAACTAAAAAGTAAAATAAAACTAAAACCTAAAAATAAAAAGTAAAACCTAAACCTAAAAAATAAAATGAAAATAAAACTAAACTAAAAAATGAACATAAACATAAACCTAAAATAAATAAAATAGACGAAATAAAAATAAAAAAATTAATTTAAATAAAAATAAAAAAATAAAGCTAAATAAAATAAAAATAAAATAAACAAAAATAAATAAAAATTAAAATAGATAAACTAAAATACTTAAATAAGGTTTACTATTTTTAAAACCTAAACAAGTGAGCCCTAAACCTTAATCATAAACCTAAATCTTAAACCATAAATGCTAAAAAAAACCTGGCACCTGACCTAGGCCTGACCTGAATACCCAAAGAACCTAAACCAAGACCTAATCCTGAGCCTAAATACTGACCCTGAAGCCTGACCACTGATCCTAACCACTGAGCCACTGACCCTAAACCTGGGCCATGGGCCCTACCCTAGGCCATGAACCCTAGGCCCTAACCACTAAACCTAAAACCCTGGCACTGAAGCTAACACTGAAAGCCCTAGGCCAAGCTGAGCCAGGCCCTAGGCCCTGACCTAAACCCACCACACTGAGCTGGGCCCTGGGCACTAAACACTATGACTAACCCCTTTAAAAAATCACTTAAATGAGTAAAAAAAAAATAAAAATCTTAAACCTAAATAAATAAAAAATAAAATAATAAACTAAACTAAAACCTGACCTAAAAAAAATTATATTAAGATAAAATAAACTAAAAATAAAATAAAATAAAAACCTAAACTATAAAAAAAAGAATGGATAGAATAAAAAATCTAAAATACAAAAATAAAATTAAAAGTAAAATAAAATAAATAAAAAATAAAACCTAAAATAAAACTAAATAAAAACCTAAACCTAAAAAATAAACCTAAATAAAAAAAAAAGATAAACTAAACTAAAAGAAAAGTAAACCTAAAATATAATTAAATAAACAAATAAAATAAACTAAACTATAAATAAACTAAAAAAAAAACTAAAATAAAATATAACTAAACTAAATAAAATAAAATACTAAAATAAACCTAAAAACTAAAAAATAAAACCTAAAAATTCAAAAACCAAAACCCTAAACTAAATAAAGAAACTAAACCTAATCTAAATAAAAGAAAATAAAATAAACAAAATGCTAAAAAAAAATAAAATAAGGAAAAAAATAGATAAAACTTATAAGATAAATAAACTAATAAATAGGCAAACAAATGAAATAAACTAAGATTAAAAGGCCCTAGGCCACACTTGACCTAAATACAGGCCAAAACCAGGACCCTGAGGCTAGGCATGACCCTGGGCTGCAGGCACAGGCTCCCTAAGCCTGACAGCCCCAGGCTAGCCCTGATCCTGGGCCTGAGCCTAACCAGGCCACTGATCAGATCCTAAATAAACTGACATGGAATCTGACCTACAGGCTGAGCCCTAACCCAGGCCTGGCCTGAGGCTCATACCTAGGCCTTACAGGCACCTGATCCTGGGCCTGAGCCTACCTGGGCCCAGGCCTGAAGCCTATCTGGGCTAAACCCCAAAGCCACAAACACCTGGGCATGGGCCCAAATCCTAAACCCTAAACCTAGTAATAAATAAAATAAAATAAAATAAATAAAAACTAAAGCTAAAACTTACTAGATAAAAAAACAAATAGAAAATAAATAAAATAAATAAATAAATAAAACCTAAACTAAACTTAAAATAAATTAAATAAAGAATAAAAAAGAAATAAAATAAAAAAGAATAAAATAAAATAAAATAAAATAAACCTAAAATAAAATAAAATAAAAACTAAATAAAATCTAAACCTAAAAATAAATCTAAAATAAAACATAAAATAAATAAAAAAATAAAACCTAAACTAAAAATAAAACTAAATAAAATAAAATAAATAAAAATAAAATAAACCTAAACCTAAACTAAAATAAACTAAACTAAAATAAATAAACCTAAAACTTAAAATAAATAAAATAATAAAACAAAATAAACCAAACTATAAAAAATAAACCTAAAAAACCTAAAATAAAACCTAGAACCTAAAACCTTAAACACTAAACTTAAATAAAAAAGCTAAAAAACCTAAACTAAAATATAAAACCTAAAGTAAAATAAATAAAACTAAACAAAGTAAATAAATTGAAAAAATAAAATAAAAACAAATAAAAAATAAACATAAAAGAAAATAAAATAAAATTAAAACTAAATTAAAATAAAATAAATAAAATCCTAAAACTAAAATAAAAACCTAAAATAAAATAAAATAAAATAAAAATAAAAAATAATAAATAAAAAAAATAATTAAATAAAACCTAAACTTATAAAATAAAATAAAAAAATAAAATAAAATAAAATAAAATAAAACTAAGTAAAATAAATAAAACTAAACCTAAACTAAATAAATAAATAAATAAATAAAATAAACTGCTTAAAATACATAAAATAAACCTAAAAAAAAAAACTTAAAACCTAAACTAAAGGAAAATAAAATCTAAACATAAACCAAAATAAAGAAAAAATAAAACTAAACCTAAAAAAATAAAATAAAAATAAAACTAAACTAAAAAATAAACCTAAACATAAAAAACTAAAATAAATAAACTAAACTAAATAAAAATATAAAAAAATTTAAATAAAAAAATAACTAAAATAAATAAAAAATATACTAAATAAACTAAATAATCATAAACCTACAAGTTTACTTAATTTAAAAAATGAGAAAAACTAAAAATAAAAAATAAAAGAAAATTAAAAAACCTAAACTAAACCCACTACCTAAACCCAGAACCCTCCTCCCCTAAGCGCTCTCTTATTCTTTGGTGATTTTTGAATCCCTATTGGTGGCGCGCCCTTGACTTGGGATTTCTGTGCCTTTGGCTTCAATTTTGACCAATATTAGAGGCTTGAATGGCATCTGGAAGTTTGTGTGATGTTTTATCATCCATGGCTACGGTGAGTTCTAGTCCTTGGGTTCCACCTAAAAATATGGATGTTTTGGCTAGGGCATCTGATATTTTGGGGATTGGCAGCCCTAATGCTACATCTTCTATTAAATCTTTTAAGGAAGTGCTCCCTAGTAAGATTTCTCCTTCTATTGAGTCGGTTAATCTCATTTCAATAACATTTTGAGGTTTGTTGGCTGTAATGTGCTCTGATGTGGATTTGAAAAGTTGGAAAACCCTTTGAATTTTCTCTTATCAGTAAATTTGCTTTACATCATCTGAATTTGGATAAAATTCACTCTTTTTTCCATAATCTCAAGCTTATGGGTGCCTTCTCGATTAGTCTTATTGACCCTCAGCATATCCTGATTTAACTTTCTAATGATCTAGATTATCCATGTGTTCTTTACATTATTCTTATTTAATCCATAATTGCCAAATGCGTTTGCTGAAGTAGTCACCCCTTTTTGATATTAAGGTGGAATCCCCTATTGTTCCTATGTGGTTATTTCTTCCTAATATGCACATTCATCTTGTTACCCATCATGTGTTTTTTGATATCGGGGTTTTATTTGGTCGACCTTTGAAACTCAACCAAGTGATCGCTGAGTGATCTCTCCCTTCTATGGATCGAATCCTCATTAAATTACACATAACTAGAAAAATACCCTAAAGAAGTTTGGATTGACTTTGAAAAATATGGGTATTTGCAAAAGGTTGAATTGGAGAACCTTTTGATTTTTTTTCCCACTGTAAAATACATGGTCATGAAAATTTGAAATGTTTTATTCTCCATCCCCACTTAAAATAAATGAATTCCTCCTAAGGAAAATGTTGTCTCTACCCATAAGCCGATTCCTACTTATGTTCAGAAATTGACCTCAGATCCTAAGGATGGTATGAAAGCTATTATTGATGTTGATTCCTTGGATATCAGGGTTAATCCTGTTGAACATGTTTTGACTTCTAATGTTGGTAGGGATTCGATATTCAAAATGGGAAGGATGATTTACCTCTTATTCCTTCTTTGAATTTGAATAATTCTAATGCAGAGAATAATAAATCTTCTATGTTATTAGAAGATGATTCTATTTCTTATAATTATATTCCTGCATCTGTGCCGGCTTTGATCGATGAAAATGAAGCTTTTAATGAGGATTTAAATGATTTTGAGCTTGCTGAAAACATTTTTGAACTGAATTTTACTACTTGTGCTTTAATTGGTTTTAAATCATCACCATCTCTCATTTTGAATCTTAATATTAAATCATCACCATCTCTCATTTTGAATCTTAATATTCATGTTAATCCTACTTTTTTTAACTAAATATGGATTTTGAAGAAGGTGAACTCCCCTCCAAACACTTGGAGATTTCTTTTAAATCTATGACCAATGTTACTAAATCTTACTCAGATCATGACTCTAGGGAAAAAGAAATGTCCTCCAAACTTATCATGCTAAAAAGAAAAAAATTGTTAAAAATTTCCCTTCCGAATTGTCCAAAAACACTAGATCTGCTGCAGCCTCTCACTCCTCTCTTAATTAACCTTTGCTTAGCCCCCCCTTTTTTTAACTTCCTTATGTTTAATTTTCTTGTTTGGAATGTTAGAGGGATCGATACCCTCTCTATTCGTAATCATATTAGAAATCTTTTTTGCATTCATAATATATCTCTTTTTATTGTTCTAGAGCCTCTTATTCATGCTAATAAAATTAACCATGTTGCTAGAATGATCGGTTTCAATAAATTTTCTCTAATGTTAATAATGGTGTTTTTTGGAATAATTTCATTGAGGTCTCTATTCTTGATGACATCCATCAAGTTGTAAATGTCCACATCTCTTATAGTCATTATTGTGTTTTGGGGTCTTTATTTATGCATCTTATTATAGATCTGGTAGAATCTTCTTTGGGATAATTTAAGGGATTTTGCTACCTCTATCAACAAACCTTTGTTTTTTGGTGGTGATTTCAACACCATTTTATTCTCATCTAAATGAAGTGGTGGTTTCTCTCCTAATTTTCATTTCATGGAAGATTTCTCCAATATGATTCTTGATTGTAATTCTATTGATATTGAATTTAAGGTCTCTAATTATACTTGGTAAAACTATAGACTTTGGCAATGGTTGGACTAGTTTCTTTTTAATACTCATTGGATTACTCAATGGCCAATTACTTTTGTTGACCATTTAACCAAAACCTTGTCAGATCATGCTCTTGTTCTAGTTTCTATTAAAGATAATTCTAATAGACTAAAAACTCCCTCTCCTTTTAGATTTCAAAATATGTGGATTCAGCATATTAATTTTTTAAATGTTGTGGCTAATATTTGGAAAGCTCCTTTACATCCTGATAATTTGATTATGATGATGAATAGACATTTGTTTAAACTTAAAAGACTTAAATAAAATTTGGGCTAGTGAAATAAGCATTCATTTAAAAACTTTTTTGCTAATATTAAAGATATGGAAATATTGGTTTGTCATCTTGAAGCCTCTATTATGCCTGATCCTTATAAGATTATAGACTTGACCGAGGTGAAAGATAAACTTGTTAGCTTCCAAAATATGAATGAGACTTATTGGTGCCAAAAAGCTACTAGTAAACATATTATGGATGGTGACAAGAATACTAGGTATTTCCTTACTTTGGTTAATAAAAAGAGAGCTTTAAATAATATTCAAAAAATAAAAAATGTCAATGGAGATTGGATTATGGAGAATAGTGATATTAAGGAATTAGTTTTGAATTACTTTAGAAATATGCTTAATAAGAATTGCTCATATGAAGCTATTTCATAAACAGACTTGATTCCTTCTATTATTACTAATGAAGATAATGGTTTTCTTACCATTGTGCTAATGAAGATAAATTTTCAATGTTCTGAATAGCATGAACATTGATTCTCTTGCAGGTCCGGAGGGTTTCACTACTCAATTTTTTCAAAAATGTTGGTTTATCATTAAAAATGATTTGATTGATGTTGTGATTTATTTTTTAATTGCAATCCTTTCCCTAAATATTTTTCTAGTACTTCTATTATTCTCATAACTAAGAAAGATAATCCTGACTATTTAAGATATTTTAGACCTAATAGTCTTTGCACATTCTTCAATAAGCTGATTCCCAAAATTCTTGCCAACAGATTTAGTCCTTTATTCAATATAATTATATCTCTCAACCAAACTAGTTTTGTTAGAGGTAGATCCATTTCTGACAAGATTTTACTTGCCCAAGGATTAATTCATGATCTTGATGCAAATACTAGAGGTGGCAACATTCTTTTTAAGTTAGATATTATCAAAGCCTTTTAAAACATCTCTTGGGATCTCCTTTTCCATATTCTAAATTTATTTGGGTTTTCTGATAAAGTTATTTTTCTTATTAAATATTGTATTAATAATGCTTGGTTTTTGATTTTGCATAATGGGGATGCCTTGGGTTTCTTTCCCTCATCTCATGGCTTATGACAAGGGGATCCTTTATCTCCTACTTTATTTATTATTGTTGTTGAGTGCTTATCTAGGAGCATCAATCATTTATTATTTAATAATCCTAGTATGTACTACAAAACTCTTGGTGGTCTACCTATTTCCCATTTAAGTTTTGCAGATGATTTCATTATTTTTTGTAATGCTTCTGTTAATCACATAAAACATCTCAAGTCTTTTTTAAATAAATTTAGTAGAGAAAGTGGTTTCTTTATCAATGATACAAAAGTTGTTTTGTCACTTCCTTAGTATCAACATTAATAAAATTAATCAAATCTTGCATATCACTAATTTTAAACATCAACACTTACCTCTTAAGTACTTGGGTGCTCCGCTCTTGAAAGGCCTGAAACATTCCCATCTCTTTGACGAGTTAATTAAAAAAAATTCAAATAAAATTCATGTTTGGGAATTCCATTTAATTTCCTTTGGTGGTAGGACTATCCTTAAAAGCACTCTCAACTCAATGCCTCTTTATTTGATTCAAACTAATATCAACCACTAATGCTACACTTATCAGAATTGATCATTTGCTTACCAAATTTTTTTTGGGCTCCAATAATTCTGCCAAAAAATGCATTAGACACCTTGGCATAAATGTTGGGGTCCTTTGGGAGAAGGTGCTCTTGGTTGCAAGCCTATTCGTTAAGCTATCACTGCCTTCACTCATAAGCTCTGGTGGAATTTTAGAAATAATGATAGCCTTTGGGCTATGTTTATGATGGAAAAATATTACCAAGGTAAAAACCCCCTTAACTGTGCTTATAAAGTTGGTCACTCACCAGTTTGGAAAAAGGCTTTGCTCCATTAAATGGGTTTCCAAATCCTTAATATCTTGGGGTATTCAATCAAGTTCTTCCTTCTTTTGGCAAGACAATTGGATTGGAAATGGCTCTATTGACACCCTTTTATCTACCCACTCTACTACTACTATCAAAGTTAATTCTTTTTGGCTTAATAATAATTTGAATGAAAGCAAACTTAGGAATTATATCCCTATTTTCCTTTTTTGACAACTTTAGAAATATCCTCATTTCTTTTAACAAACCTGACCAAATTCTTTTTAAGCTTTCTTATAATGGTGACTTTGTTCTTAAAGAGGTTTGGAATTTTATTAGAGATAAACAGAACCCCTCTAATTTTTTTATTAAACTTTGGAACAATATCACTCCCATTTCTTATTCGATTTTAACTTGGAGGATTTTGAATTACTTTATTCCTGTGGACTCTTTGCTTTGGACTAAAGGGTTTTACTTACCTTCAAAGTGCTATTATTGCTTTCATATTGAAAATTTAAATCATGTTTTTGTCAATGGTGCCATTGCTTATAAATTATGGTTTTGGTATGATGATTTATTTAATACCAATGATTCTTAGGGTTCTCTTTCTTTATATCAACTTCTTGAAGTCTATTTCAAAAATACAGTGAAAGGTCATATCAAAGTTTTAATTGATATTACCCTTATCTGGTTCATCTAGATGGATAGAAATGATGCTAAATATCATGGTATTCCTATGATACATAAAAGGATCTGGCAAAAAATAAAAAAAATTCATGATCTTTTTAATGCCAATCTTATTAGTAATATTCATTTTAGAGGTTATAAATTAGTGGCTCAAAAATTGGGTATCATTCTGCATGAGTTTGACTCTTATAAAAGTTCTAGGATTATCCATTGGATCAAACCTAAAGATAATTTGATTAAAGTTAATATTGATGGTTTTGTTGCTTCCAATAAATATGGCTGTGGTGGTATCCTTAGGGATTCTAAAGGTATCATTTATTCTATCCTCTGCCTTATTACATTTATTCTTTGAGCTTATGGTTGTTAATAAAGTTATTAAAATTTGTTTAAATAGAGGTTTCCTCAACATCTAGATTGTAGTTGATGATATCTTGCTTCTTGACATGCTTAATTACAATAGAAATGGGAATTGCTACATTATTTTGTCTTCTTAATCATACTTAAAATCTTCTTTCTCAAGTTAGTTTTAAAATTTCCCACATCCTTCCTGAAGGTAATGCTTGTACGGATTACTTGGCTAACTTTGGTGCCAACTTAACTAAGTTAACTATATTTGACAACCAAACTTTGCCTAAACTATTAAGAGGTTTAGTTAATCTAGATAATACTAGATTGCCTTATCTCAGTTATAAATTCTTGGCTTAGTTTTTTCTTTGTTGATTTTGATAATCTTTTGCTTTTGGTTGCCCCTTGTTAAACCCTCTTTGGGTTGTGGTTATCTACTTATTTTCTCTCTTTTGCCTGAGCTTGGTTATGTTTTTAATATATTACATTTGGATTGGCCTTATTTTTACTACCTAGTGGTTATTATAAGTGTAGCCTAGGTTCTTTTGGCTTTTTAGCTTGGTGGCTTCTGTCGGTCTAGCTAGGTGTTTACCACAATTTTCTTTTGGCTACATTTTATATCCTCCTTTTGGGTTGTGGCTATCATTAATGTAGGTTTTTCTTTCTTGTATGGGTTTTGCCTCTTTTCTGGGCCACTTGCTAACTTACCTAAGTTGGATCTGCTGCTATGGTGGCTGATAGGGTGGCGTTGTTGGCTGGCAGTTTTGGCTGGTTAGGTTGGTTGGATGGCTAGCTTTTTTGGCTATTTTTTATTTTTTTATTGGTGACTAATCTAGGGGCTATTGGTGGTTTATCTCTGGCTTTATTTTGGCATGGTGAAAATTGTTGGTTGGCTGTTATTTTCTTTATTTTTTAGACTGGGGCTTGGTGGTTTGTTTTGTTAATTTTGTTTTGTTTCTTTTGGTTATGGTTTTGACCTCCTACTATATTGGCCTTCCTCTCTTGGCTGCAGTGGGTTTGGATTTGGACATTATTCTGGATTGGCTGGTTGAAGGCTATTTTGTGGCTTCTAGTTGGCCTCGGGTGCTGGTGGCTTGGTTGGGTACTTTTTGTTGTTCTGTTGGTTGGCTTGTAGTCTATCTTACGGGCTTTGTAACTTTTGCCTTTGGTGGTTGTTCTACTTACGGATCGATTTTATTTTGTGTTGGTTGGGTTTGGTGGTTCTTGCTTCTACCCTTTCCCAGCTATCTTGGGTGATTTTGGCTTGATATATTGGCCTTTACACTTACTTGGGTCTTCTACAACTATGGTGGTTGGCTAGGAGGATATGTTGGCTGGTTTGGTTGGTTGTATTAGATGGCTGGGTTGGTTCGAGGAGTGGCTATTTTGGCTGCTTTTTCCTGGTCCTTTGGTGACTGTTCTGGGAACCTGCTAGTGTTCTTTCTATGACCTATATTTTTGGTTTCCTCCTACTTTATTCTTTCTCTCTTGGCTATAACTGACCCTCTTTTTCCTATTTGGGTGGCAGCCTTGTTTTCGGTTTTGCAGTTAGGTTGGGTGTTTTTACTGACTCTTTTTTTTACTTTGTTGGTGGAGGATATAAACACTTGTGTTTTTCTTTTTTGCTCTTATTGGTCTCTAGTTTGTGTTATTACCTCTGTCATAAGCTTGCTCTTTTTGATTTTGTTATTCCTATTTGGTGGTGGCTTTGGTAGTGCTCCTACTGTACTATTTCTATCTCTGATGGTTGGTTGATTATCTTTTTTATTGGGCTTTGGTTATTCAAGTGTCTTGGTGGTTGGCTGTTATGTTTCTATCTCTGATGTTTGCTGTTTGGAGGATTTTGTAGCCTTCCTAGATGACAGACTTTGGATGATGGGCTACATGAGGTATGCTGGCTATGATGGCCTTGATGTTTCACTCTTTGTTCTTTTTATTGGTAGTGCTATATGTAATTGTAAACCTTCTCCTGAAGTTTGGATTCTTATATATAGTGTTGCTCCTTGAAATGATTATAACTGAGCCTAAGCCTTTTTTTAGTTTACTCATTTTATTTGCTCTTACTTTTTATGCTTGCTTAATTGCTCGCATCCTTTCAAAAGTATGTTGCAGATTTCTTTTATAGGTTGGGAGAATCTTGTTGGTGGATCTTGCTGGTATGAGACCAAATGAAGTTTGTTGCTGCTCACATGGATTTTCTGTTGTTGAATTTTTGGTTTTTCTTTTGCTTTATTTCCTTCATTATTGAAATAGTTAGGGGATTTATATCTTTAGGATTTATTGTAGCTCTTTGAGCATTAGGTTAGAGATTACCCCCTCTAAGGACTTTGTACTTTTTCTTTATTGAATAAAATTTCCCTAATTTTCTTTAAAAAATAACCTTAAACCCTAAAATCCTAAGCCCTAAACCCTAAACCCAAAATCCTAAAACCCTAAACCCTAAACACTTAACCCAATACATAAAATCTTCAATCTTAAACCCTAAACCCTAAACCCCAAACCCTAAACCCAAACCTTGAACCCTAAACCGTAAAAACTTAAAAACCTAAACCTAAACTAAATAAAACCTGAAAATAAAATAAATAAAAAAACCTAAACCTGATTAAAATAAAAAAAATAAAATATGATAAAATGAAAACCTAAACTAAAACATAAACCAAAACCAAAACCTAGAAATAAATAAAAAACTAAACTAAAATAAAATTAATAAAAACCTAACGTAAATAAAATAAAATAAACGTAAGAATAAAAAACCTAAATAAAATAAAAACTAAATGTAAAATAAAAATAAAATAAAAAATCTAAATAAAAACCAAAAACTAAAAAAAATCTGAAAAACATCTCCTAAAAATAAATAAAAAATAAAACCTAAACCATAAACTAAAAAAAAATCTAAACCTAAAATAAAAATAAAATAAACCAAAACCTGAAATAAAATAAACAAAACATAAACATAAACCTAAAATAAACTAAACCTAAAACTAAAAAAAAAAAACTAAAAATAAATCTAAACCTAAACTAAAAAAAATAAAACCAAGAAATAAACCTAAAATAAAAAACTAAAACCTAAAACTAAAAAAATAAAATAAAAACCTAAACCTAAACCTAAAAATAAAAAAACAAACTAAAAATAAAACTCTACTAAAAAATAAACCTAAACCTAAATTTAAAAAAATAAATTAAAATAAAAATGCTAAACTAAATAAAATAAACTAAAATAAACTAAACTAAATAAAAAAATAAAATAAAATAAAATAAATAAAACTAAATTAATACTAAATGAACTCTTTCTAAATTTTCTTAAAACCCTAACCTTGACCCTCTGACCAAACCTACCCACTTGAACACTTAAACCTACCCAACCCTAAACCCTAAAAACCCTAATCACAAACCCTAAACCCTAAAACTCTAATCAACCACACTAAAAGCATAAACCCTAAAACCACACCCTACCACACCACCTAACCTAAACCCCAGGACCACTAAACCTAAACCTAAAGTAACTAAATAAATTAAAAAATAAACGTAAACCTTAAAACTTAATAAACCTAAACCTAAACCTAAACCTAAACCATAAAAATGGGCAGAACCATGACGGCAAGAATATCACTATCAACCAGGATCATTCTAGATCTGGTGGTGGAGGCCAAGGTAGAGAGGCTTATCCGCGGGTGGTGGTGGGGATTTGGAGGTGTTGGTGGATATGGAGGCTTGAGGCTGTGGTGGTTATGGAGGTGAGAGGAGCCACGAAGGTTACAATCGTGGTGGTGGTGGAGGGAGAGATCGGGGATATGATGGTGGATCCTGCTACTCTAGAGGACGGGGTTGGTTTTAATGGGGATTGGAGAAACTGAAGAATGACCAATCTGATCTGCTGCTTATGGAATTGTGTCTTTAAAGTAGAGAAGGTTCTAGATAACTAAGGTTTTTGATTTGTTCTATGTGTGATCATTTATGATCTATGTCATTTCTTGTGTCTCTTAGAAAACTTGGTGTGTTAATTGGTCGATGAAATCAAAAAGAATAAATATTGAATATGAATTTGTTCTTTGTTTTAAAAACAAAACCAAAAATCCTAAACCCTAAACTAAAACTTGAACCCTAAACCTAAAACCTAAACCCTAAAATCCCTAAACCCTCAAACCCTAAACCCTAAAACATAAACCTTAAACCCTAAATCCTAAACCCTAAACCCTAAATAATAAACACCAAACCCTAAATCCTCAACTAATCCTAAACCCTAAACCTTAAACCCTAAAAAGCTAAAAACATAAACCTAAACTAAATAAAACCTAAAAATAAAATAAATAAAAAACCTAAACCAAAACAAAAAAAAAGAAAATAAAATAAAAATAAAAACCTAAACTAAAACCTACACCTAAACCTAAAAGGAAAATAAAATAAAAATAAAACTAAACTAAAATAAAATAAATAAAACTAAACTTAACTAAAAAATAAAACAACCTAAATTAAAATAAAATAAACCTAAAATAAAATGAAATAAAAACTAAATAAAAACCTAAACTAAAAAAAAAACCTAAAAATAAATAAAAAATAAAATCTAAACCTTCAATAAAAATAAAATAAACCTAAACCTAAACTAAAATAAACTAAACCAAAATAAATAAAATCTAAAAATAAACCAAAAATAAACTAAACCTAAACCTAAACCCTAAATAAATTAAAATAAACTAAAAATAAACCTAATCCTAAACTAAAAAAATAAAACCTAAAAATAAACCTAAAACCTAAACCTAAAAAAAATA
This sequence comes from Cymbidium sinense, assembly GCA_021442155.1. NCBI lineage: Eukaryota > Viridiplantae > Streptophyta > Magnoliopsida > Asparagales > Orchidaceae > Cymbidium > Cymbidium sinense. The sequence continues at coordinate 14,145,643 of CM038222.1, forward strand.
AAATAAAAACCTAAACCTAAGCCTGAAAATAAAAAATAAAACCTAAACCTAAAAAATAAAATAAAAATAAAACTAAACTGAAAAATAAATTTAAACCGAAACCTAATCCTAAAAATAAACTAAAATAAAAAATCTAAATTAATAAAATAAAACTAAAATAAATAAACTAAATTAAATAAAAATAAAAAACAACCTAAATAAAAATAATAAAAATAAAGTAAAATTAATTAACTAAATAAACCTAAACTTATGATTTTACAAAATTAAAAATATAACAATAATAAAAAAACCCTAAACCCACAAACCCTAACCTCTAACCCTAATCCACTCCTAAACCTACAAACCTAACCTAAACCCAATCTTAACCCACTGAGCCACACTAGCACAAACCCTAAATTCTAAAGGCCAACCTGACCTAAACCTGCAGTATAAACCCAACCTAAAACTGAGCCCAGGCCCCAACCAGACTAAACCAAAACTTAGTAAAATCTAAAAATAAAATTAATAAATAAACCTAAATCTAAATAAACTAATAAAAAATTAAAATAAAAACCTAAACTAAATCCTAAACTTAAACCTAAACCTAAAAATAAAGATAAAATAAAATAAAATAATCAAAACTAAACTAAAATAAAATTAATAAGAAACATAAACTAAACTAAAAAAATTTAATTAACCTACAAATAAATAAAACTAAATAAAATAAAAATAAAATGTAAAATGAAAATAAAATAAACCTAAAATAAGAACCAAAAGCCTAAAATATAAAACTAAATTTAAATAACAAAATAAAACCTAAACCCTAAACTAAAAAAATAACATAAACTTAAAATAAATAAAATAAAATAAACCTAAACCAAAACTAAAATAAACTAAACTAAAATAAGTAAAACCTAAACCTAAACCTAAAAGAAACTAAACCTAAACCCTAAACTAAATAAAATAAAATAAACTAAAAATAAAACTAAGCCTAAACTTAAAATTAAACTTAAAAATAAACCTAAAATATAAAGCTAAAACCTATACATAAAAAAAAACCTAAGCCAAAACCTAAAAATAAAGAATAAAACCTCAACCTTGAAAATAAAATAAAATTAATACTAAACTAAAAAATAAGCATAAACCTAAACCTAAACCTAAAAATAAACTAAAATAAACTTAAACTAAAATAAATAGACCTAAAAAAATAAACTAAATAAAATAAAAAATAAACTTAAATAAAATAAAAATAAAATAAACTAAAATAAAAATAAACTAAATAAACCTAAAGACTGGGTTTACTTAATTTAAATAAAAAACCTAAACCCTAAACTTATAGCCCTAAACCTACAACTCTAAACCCTATAACCTAAACCCTAAACAATCCATAAATCCTAAACCCTTAAGCCTAAACCCTAAACCCAAAACCATCAAAACCCTAAATGCTGAAGCATAAACACTAAACCCTAAACCATAAACCGTAAACCCTAAACCCTAAAACCCTAAACACTAAAAACCAAAACCCTAAACCCTAACCCCTAACCCCTAACCCTAAACCCTACCCAAACCCCCAAACTAAAAGCATAAACCCTAAAACCAAACCCTAAACCATAAACCCAAAGCTAAACCATAAACCTTGGGATCACACATGCATTGTACATAACATGTGAGCTCATGTGGCATGAAGAAGAAAATGTAGGTTAAGGTTTGAATTTTATTTGATTATATGATTTATGGAAAGAAGATCCATTAGAGATAAGAATCAACAATCCACCAAGGATTAAGATCAAATCAACTTTAATTTGTTTTCTTTTAATTGATGTGGATGCATATCTACTAGAGAAATAACCTCGAGTCCGCTAAGGATCGGGTATATGATCTTCCAATGGGGAAGCAAGTTTGGGCTATCCATTGAGGATTGGGACTTGAGTTTTCATAGATTTATTTAGGGATGTATCCACTAGGGATAAGAGTTTGGTTGGATTTCTTTGATTTAGACTCAATAGGGGGGGTTGGTTTAATTTGGCTCCATTGGGGAGGTTGGTTTTGAATTTGACTTGTCTACTTAACTTATTTTTATATGATTTGGGGCTCCACTACAGAGAAGGGTGTGATTTAACTCCACTAGGGAAAATCAGATTGAGTTTAATTTCATATGAGTTAATGTGTGGACCTTATCAGTGTGTGATGGACCCACTGAGAAGGGGTTATATCAGCCTTGACCAACCTCAGGTTTACAAATCCAAAGGGATAGCTACCGGCTGCATGGTAGAGCTAGCCAACCTAAGGGGTTGCCTTTTGGTGTGCAACGACTGTGTGCTAGGAAGAAGGTGTAGCATACTTACATCAAAGTGAGGAACAACCACTTGGGATACTGTAGATGCACAATGTCAAACCACAAAGGAGACTCTTGAGTGAATGTCGGGACTTATGCCAACTCAAAGTAGTTAATTATCTTAATTTCATGTGATTTGATATGGTTTATTTGGTTTTGTTTGATTTTGAATTGAGGGCTTATCCACTAGGGATGTAAGCTCGATCAAATTTGATAGATTTAATTTATGGAGCGGGTTGGTGTGCAATGGACCCATTGAGAAGGGGCTATATCAGACTTGTCCTATCTCAGATTTATAAATCCAAAGGGATATCCTACTGGCCGTGGTGTAGAGCTAGCTAACCAAAGAAGTAAACCTAAACCAAAGAAGTAAACCTAAAAATAAATAAAAAATAAAACCTAAACTCTAAATTAAAAATAAAAACTTAACCAAAAACAAAATTAAAATAAACAAAATAAAATCAACATAAACCTAAACTAAAATAAACTAAACTAAAATAAATAAAACCTAAACATAAATCTAAAATAAACTAAACCTAAACCCTAAAATAAATAAAATAAAATAAATAAAAAAATAAACCTAAACCTAAACTAAAGAATAAAAACTAAAAGTAAACCTAAATAAAAACCTAACCTAAACCCTAAACTTTAAACCCTAAAAAGCTATAAACCTAAACCTAAACTAAATAAAACCTAAATATAAAATAAAGAAAACCTAAACTAAAATAAAATAAAAAAATAAAATAAAATAAAAACATAACTAAAACCTAAACCTAAACCTAAAAAGAAAATAAAATAAGAAATGAAAACTAAACTAAAATAAAATAACTAAAAATATAAACTAAACTAAAAAAATAAAAAACCTAAATAAAATAAAAACTAAACCTAAAAAAAAAAAAAATATAAAATAAATTAAAATAAAATAAAAGCTAAATAAAAACATAAACATAAAAAATAAAACTAAAAATAAAACTTAAAAACAAATAGAAATAAAAATAAAATGAAGTCAAAGAAATTATAAGTAAACTAAATAAAATTAAACCTACTAGTTTACTTAATTAAAAATAAATCCTAAAACTAAAATCCTAAACCCTAAACCTTAAACCCTAAAACTAACCCTAAACCCTAAACTTACAACCCTAAACCCTAAACCTTAAAGCCCTAAACACTAAACCCTAAACCCTAAACCCTAAAGCCTAAATCATAAAACCTACAACCCTAAACCATAAACCCTAAATTAACCTAAACTCTAAACCATAAACCCACCCTAAACACTAAGAATGAGCAAAACCTAGATGGCAGAACATCACCATCTTCGACTAGATCAGCGGTGGGCGAGGGAGGTGGCGGTGTGTGGGCTGGTGGTGGGGATATGGGTGGTCAAGCAGTGGTGATTCTGGAGGCGAGAGGAGTGACAAAACTTACAGCAGTGGTGGTGGCAGAGGGAGAGATCGAGAATATGATGGTAGATCCCAGTACTCGAGAGGCGGGGATGGTTCTGATTAGAATTGGAGAAACTGATGAATGGTCGATCCGATCTACTACTTATGAAACGGTGTTTTTCTCGTAGAAATAGTTCTACTTATCTAGGTTTTTTGATTCGCTCTATGAGAGCTCATTTTAGATCTATGTCATCACTTGTGCCTTAGAAAACTTGGGGTGCTAATTGGTTAATGAAATCGAAGAGAAGAAATGTTGAATCTGAATTTGTTCTCTATTAAGAAAAAAACCCTTCAACCCTAAACTAAAACTTAAACCCTAAACCTAAGACCTAAACCCTAAAATTTAAACCCTAAACCCTAAACCCTAGACCGTAAACTCTAAATAAACCCTAAACCCTAAACTCTAAACCCTAAAAAGCTAAAAAGCTAAACTTAAACTAAATAAAACTTAAAAATAAAATTAATAAAAAATCCTAAACTAAAGTAGAATAAAAAAATATAACAAAATAAAAAACATACTAAAACCTAAACCTAAACCTAAATTTAAAACTAAAAATAAAATAAAAAAATTAAAACTAAAATAAAATAAAGTAAATAAAAGCATAAACTAAGCTCTAAAATAAAAAATCTAAACAAAATAAAAATAAACCTAAAATAAAAATAAAATAAACCTAAACTAAAATAAAATAAATACTAAATAAAAACCTAAACCTAAAAAATAAAACTAAAAATAAAACATAAAAATAAAAAAAAAATAAAACCTAAACCCTAAGCTAAAAAAAAGCCTAAATCTAGAATAAAAATATATTAAACAAAATAAAATAAACCTAATCCTAAACTAAAATAAACTAAACAAAATAAAAGATCTAAACTAAACTAAACCTAAAGTAAATAAAATAAAGTAAACTAAAAAACATAAACCTTAAAATAAAACCAAATTTTATACCTAAAATAAAAACCTAAAACCTAAACCTAAAAAAATAAAATAAAAACATGAACCTAAACCTAAAAATAAAAATGTAAAATCTAATCTTAAAAAATAAAATATAAATAAAGCTCAACTAAAAATAAACCTAAAAAACTAAAATAAAAAATCTAAATTAAAATAAATAAACCTAAAATAAATTAATTAAACTAAATAAAAAAATAAACCTAAATAAAAATAAAAATTAAAATAAACTCAAATAAATAAGGAATAAACTAAATCAACTTAAACCTGCTAGTTTACTAAATTTTTTTAAAAATAGTCTAAACCGTAAATACTAAACCCTAAACCTTAAATCCTAAACCCTAAAACTATCCCTAAACCCTAAACCTTAAACCTTAAACCTACAACCCTAAACTTACAACCCTAAACCCTAAACCTTAAACCCTAAAACCCTAAACCCTAAACCCTAAACCCTAAACCTTAAGCCCTAAACCCTAAACTATAATCCGTGAAACTTTTAAACCCTAAACCCTAAACTCTAAACCCTAAACTAAACCTAAACCTTAAACTAACCCTAAACCCTAAACTCTAAAATAACCATAAACCCTAAGAATGGGCAGAACCTTGACGGCAAGAACATCACCGTCAACTATGCTCAGTCTAGATTTGGTGGTTGAGGCGAAGGTGGAGGTTGCAGTTATCGCAGTGGTGGAGGGGGATCTGTGGGTGCTAGGGGATATGGAGGTGGTGGTCAGAGCAGTGGTGGTTATGGAAGCTAGAGGAGTGACGGTGGTTGAAGTCATGGTAGTGGTGGAGCGATAGATCGAGGATATGATGGTGGTGTCATTTTTGATGATGCTCATTTGTTATATTGATGCTCATTTTTAGGGTTTATCTCATCGGTTGTGTCTTAGGAAACATGGGGTGCTACTTGGATGATGAAATCAAAAAGAAGAAATGTTGAAACTGAATTTGTTCTTTGTTAAAAGAACACCTTAAAGCCCTAAACCATAAACCTAAACCCTAAACTAAAACTTAAATCCTAAATCTAAAACCTAAACCCTAAAATCTAAACCTTAAACCCTAGACCCAAAACCCCAAACCTTAAACCCCTAAAAATCTAAAAACCTATGCATGCTCATTTTTTATTTAGGTTGTAGCTTGTGTCTTAGAAAACTTGGTGTGTTACTTGGTTGATGAAATAAAAAAATGAAATGCTGAATCTAAATTTGTACTCTATTAAATAAAAAAACCAAAAACCCTAAACACTAAACTAAACTCTGAATCCTAAACCTAAAACCTAAACCCTAATCCCTAAATCCTAAAATAAAATAAATAAAAATAAATAAAAACCTAATAAATAAACAAATTCTAAATCCTAAACACTACCTACCTCAGTCCACACCCTATTCTAAACCCTACCCAAAATGTAAACCCTAAACCCTAAACCCAAACCTTAAACCACCATAAAACCTACAACCCTAATACCTTAACCCTACCCACCCTAAATTATTGCTTCGTTCAGTTACGTATTGCTATAAACCAAAACCTAAACTAGATAAAACCTAAAAATAAAATAAATAAAGAAATAATACATAAATAAAAAAATAAAATAAAATAAAATAAAATCATAAACTAAAACCTAAACCTAAACCTAAACCTAACCTAAAAATAAAATAAAATAAAAAATAAGAACTAACTAAAATAAAATAAATAAAAACCTAAAATAAATTAAAAAATAAAATAAATCTAAAATAAAAAACGTAAATAAAATAAAAACAAAGTGAAAAATAAAAATAAAATAAACTTAAAATAAATTAGAATAAAAACTAAAGAAAAACCTAAACCTAAAAAATAAACCTAAAAATAAATAGAAAATAAAACATAAACATTAAACTAAAAAAAATTATCCCTAAAATAAACAAAATGAAATAAACCTAAACCTAAACTATACTAAATTAAACCAAAATAAATAAAATCTAAACCTAAACTAAAAATAAACTAAACCTAAACCCTAAACTAAATAAAGTAAATAAACTAAAAATAAACCTAAACTAAAAAAAATAAAACCTACAATAAAAACTTAAAACCTAAACCTAAAAAAATAAAATAAAAACCCAAACCTAAACTTAAAAATAAAAAATAAAACCTAAACCTAAGAAATAAAATAAAATTAAAACTAAGCTAAAAAAAATAAACATAAAACTAAACCTAAACCTAAAAAATATACTAAAATAAGGAACCTAAATTAAAATAAATAAACCAAAAATAAATAAAATAAAAATAAAAAATAAATCTAAATAAAAATAAAAAATAAAATAAAAAAATAAATATAAAAATAAACTAAAAAAGCTTAAACCTACTCATTTACTTAATTTAAAGAAAAAAACCCTAAACCTTAAAGCATAAAGCCTAAACCCTAAATCCTATACCTCAAACCCTAAACTCTAAACCCTAATCCTAAACTAACTAAACCTAACTCTAACCCTACCAGAAACCCTAAACTCTAAACTAAACCCTAAACCATAAACTAACTAATCCCTAAACACTAAACCCTACCTTCTAAATCCTAAACCTTAAACCCTTCTAACTAATCTTAAACTAAACTAAACCCAACCCTAAACCCTAAACCCTAAATCCTTAAAATAACACTACAATCCAACTATAAACCATAATCCTAAATCCCTATAAACCTTAAACTCTAAGATAACTCTTCCCACTAAACCAAAACCTAAAAAAACTAAACCCTAAACCCTAAAACCTAATGCTAAACCTAAACCCTAAAACCCTAAACATTCAAACCCTAAACCCTCAACCCTATACCCTAAACACCAAAAAATCTAAACCTAAAGTAAATAAAATCTAAAGATAAAATAAATAAAAAAATCCTAAACCCACAAAATATTAAAAAATAAAATAAAATAAAAGCCTAAACTAAAACCTAAACTATACCTAAAAATAAAATGAAATAAAAAAAATTAAAAAACTAAAATAAAATAAAAAAACCCAAAACTAAAGTAAAAAATAAAATAAACCTGAGAATAAAAAGCTAAATAAAATTAAAACTAAACATAAAATAAGAATAAAATAAACCTAAAATAAAATAAAATAAAAACTAAATAAAAACCTAAACCTAAGAAGTAAACCTAAAAATAAATAAAAATTAAAACTTAAACTCTAAATTAAAAATAAAAACTTAACCAAAAATAAAATTAAAATAAACAAAAAAAAATCAACATAAACCTAAACTAAAATAAACTAAACTAAAATAAATAAAACCTAAACATAAATTTAAAATAAACTAAACCTAACCCCTAAAATAAATAAAATAAAATAAATAAAAAATAAACTTAAACCTAAACTAAAGAATAAAAAGTAAAAGTAAACCTAAATAAAAACCTAACCTAAACTCTAAACACTAAACCCTAAAAGCTATAAACCTAAACCTAAACTAAATAAAACCTAAATATAAAATAAAAAAAAACCTAAACTAAAATAAAATAAAAACAATAAAATTAAATAAAAAGATAACAAAAACCTAAACCCAAACCTAAACCTAAAAAGAAAATAAAATAAAAAATAAAAACTAAACTAAAATAAAATAAATAAAAATATAAACTAAACTAAAAAATAAAAAACCTAAATAAAATAAAAACTAAACCTAAAATAAAAAAATAATATAAAATAAATTAGAATAAAATAAAAACTAAATAAAAACATAAAAATAAAAAATAACACTAAAAATAAAACCAAAAAATAAATAAAAAATAAAACCTAAGCCCTAAACTTAGAAAAAAACATAAAACTAAAATAAAACTAAAATAAACATAAACCTAAACTAAAATAAATAATACCTACAACTAAACATAAAATAAACTAAACCTACACCTAAACCTAAACTAAATAAAATAAAATAAAACCTAAACCAAAACTAAAAAATATTTCCTAAAAAAACCTAAAATAAAAACCTAAAGCCTAAACCTATAAAAATAAAATAAAAACCTAAGCCTAAACAAAAAAAATAAAATAAAAATTAAACTCAACCAAAAAATAAACCTAAACCTAAAACTGAACCTAAAAAAATAATTAAAATAAAAAACCTAAACTAAAATTAATAAACCTAAAATAAATAAGCTAAATTAAATAAAAATAAAAAATAAACCTAAATAAAAATTAATAAATAAAATAAACTAAAATAAATAAAAAATAAACAAAATAAACCTAAAATACCAATTTACTTAATTAAAGAAAAACACTAAACCCAAAATCCTAAACCCTAATCCCTACAACCCTTAACCTAAACCCTAAACCCTAATAATCAAAACTCTAAACCCTAAAGCATAAACCATAATATTCTAAACCCTCCAGAAACCCACCGTGACCTTAAACCCTAAACCCTAAACCCTACCCAAACCCTAAACCCTAAAACTTAAACCTAAACCTAAAAGTAACTAAATAAATGAAAAGTAAACCTAAACCTAAAACCTAAAACCTAAACCTAAACCTAAACCCTAAGAATGGGAAGAACCTTGATGGTGTACATTCGTCATAAAGTCTAGATGGCTAGAAGGAGGCGACGATTATTGTAGTAGTGGTGGGGGATCTGGAGGTGCTGGTGGATATGGAGGTGGTGGTCAGAGCAGTGATGTTTATGGAGGCTGGAGGAGTGACAGAGGTAATAACCTTGGTGCTAGAGGAGGGAGAAATTGGGGATATAATGGTGGATCCTGCTACTCGAAAGGCTGGGGTGATTCTGATGGGAACTAGAGAAAGTGAGGAACGGTCGATGCAATCTACTGCTTATGGAAATGTGTCTTTACACTAGAGAAGGTTCTAATTATCGAGAGTTTTTGATTTGCTCTATGCGTGCTCAATTTTTATCTATGTCATCGCTTGTGTCTTAGAAAACTTACTATATTACTTGGTTGGTTAAATAGAAATGAAGAAATGTTGAATATGAATTTATTCTCTATTAAAAAAACCCAAAAACTCCAAACCCTAAAAAAAAACCTGAACCCTTGACCTAAAACTAAACCCTAAATCTTGAACCCTAAACCCTAAATCCTAAACCCAAAAACCCTAAACCCTAAACTCTAAACCTTAAACCCTAAACCCTAAAAGACCTTAAACCTTAAACCCTAAACCTAAACCACTATACCCACCCTAAACCCTCAATTAACCCTAAACCTTAACCCAAAAGCTAAAGCTAAACCCATAATTAAACCTAAGACAATAAGTAAAAAACTAAACTAAAATAAAATAAAATAAAAACCTAAAGTAAAATAACCTTAACCTAAACCTAAAAATAAAATAAAAAATATAAAAACTAAACTAAAATAAAATAAATAAAAACATAAACTAAACCAATAAAAAAATAAAAAACATAAATAAAATAAAAATAAAACCTAAAATAAAAATAAAATAAACCTAAAATAAAATAATATAGACTAAATAAAACTTAAACCTAAAGAATAAACCTAAAAATAAACTTAATAATAAATAAATAATAAAATCTAAACCCTAATTAAGGAAAACCTAAACCTAAAATAAAATAAAATAAACCTAAACCTATACTAAAATAAACTAAACTAATATAAATAAAACCTAAACCTAAAATAAACTAAATCTAAAAAAAACTTAAACCCTAAATATAATAAAATAAACTAAAACAAAACTAAACCTAAACTAAAAAATAAAACCTAAAAATAAACATAAAATAAAAATCTAAATCCTAAACATAAGAAAATAAAATAAAATTTAAACCTAAACCTAAAAATAATAATAAAACCTAAACCAAAAATATAAAATAAAAATAAAACTAAACTAAAAAATAAACCTAAACCTAAAAAATAAACTAAAATAAAATAAATAAACTAAAATAAATAAGGGAAACAACAACAACATCAACAACAGCAAGCCATAATCCCACTAACTGAGGTCGGGTTCATGAATCCTTTGTCTCCATTGTGTCCTATTATGTGTCAAATTCTCATTCAATTCAAGTATACTAAGTTAATTTTTTATACAACTTAATCATGTCTTTTTAGGTCTACCTCTACCTTTCCTAACATAAGTCAATTCTAATGCATCTACTCTCCTAACCGGGTCATTGGATAGCCGACGGTTTATGTGGCCAAACCATCTAAGGCGACTCTCTCAAATTTTATCTATCACTAGAGCTACTCCAACTTTTTCCCGAAAATAAACATTTCGCTTTTATCTCAAAGAGTAAAGCCACTCATCCACCTAAACATCTTCATCTCTGCAACAATTAGCTTAGTCTCAAGCTTCTCTTTTATTGGCCAACTATCTACACCATAAATAATTACAGGTCTTACCACCATTTTGTTTTTAATCACAAGCGGATGTATTCCTAGAACATTCACATTTTGCATTTTAATGACTTGTTAACCTAATGTTACAACACTACCACTATAACTTCTAGAACTAAAACTACACTCCAAAAATAAACTAAACTAAATAAAAATAAAAAATAAACCTGAATAAAAAAATAAATTAATACAAATAAAAAATAAACTAAATAAACTAAATAAATCTAAACCTATCAATTTACTTAAATAAAAAAAAATTAAAGAAAACCCTAACCATAAACCCTAAACCCTAAAACTAACTCTAAACCCTAAACCGTGAACCCTAAACCTTCAACCCTCAACCCTAAACCCTAAACCCTAAACCATAAACCCTAAACCCTAAACCCTAAACCCTAAATCCTAAAATCTACAACCCTAAACCCTAAACCCTAAACCCTAAATCATAAAGCATAAAAACTAAACCCTAAACTATAAAAAACTAAGAACTTAAACCTAAATTAAATAAAACCTAAAAATAAATTAAATAAAAAACTTAAACCAAAATAAAATAAAAAATAAAATAAAATAAAAACCTAAACTAAAACCTAAAGCTAAACCTAAATGTAAAAATAAAATAAAATAAAAAATATTAAACTAAAATAAAATAAATAAAAACCTAAATTAAACAAAAAAATAAACCTAAAAATAAAAAACCTAAATAAAATAAAATCTAAACATAAAATAAAAATAAAATAAACCTAAAATAAAATAAAATAAAATAAAACCTAAATAAAAACCTAAACCTAAAAGCTAAACCTAAAAATAAAACATACAAATAAATAAAACGGTAAAACCTAAACCCAAAACTAAAAGAAACCTAAACCTAAAATAAATAAAATAAAATAAAATAAACCTAAACTAAAATAAACTAAACTAAAACAAATCAAACCTAAAAGTAAACTTAAAATAAACTGAACCTAAACCCTAAACTAAATAAAATAAAATAAATAAAAAATAAACCTAAACTTAATCTAAATAATAAAACCTAAAAATAAACCTAAAATAAAAACCTAAAACTTAAACCTAAAAAAATAAAATAAAAACCTAAACCTAAACCTAAACCTAAAAATAAAAAATAAAACCTAAACCTAAAAAATAAAATAAAAATGAAACTAAAGTAAAATACAAACATAAACCTAAACCTACAAAATAAGCTAAAATAAAAAATGCAATCTAAAATATATAAACCTAAAAGAAATAATCTAAACTAAATAAAAATAAAAAATAAACCTAAATAAAAATAAAAAAATACACTAAAATGAATAAAAAATAAATTAAATAAACCTAAACCTATCGATTTACTTAATTTTAAAAAAAACCCTAACCCCTAAAATTTAAATCCTAAAACCTAAACCATAAAACAAATTGTAAACCCTAAACCCAAAACCTACATCCCTAAATTGACAATCCTAACCCCTAAGCCCTAAACCCTATACCCTAAACACTAAAAACCTAAAAACCTAAACCTAAAGTAAATAAAACCTAAAAATAAAATAAATAAACAAATCTAAACCTAAATAATATAAAAATATAAAATGAAGTAGAAACCTAAAATAAAACTAAAAAATAAAATAAAGCAATAATAAAAAACCTAAATATAATAAAAACTAAATGAAAAATGAAAATAAAATAAACCTAAAATAAAATAAAATAAGAACTAAATAAAAACCTAAACCAATAAAATAAACCAAAAAATAAAACCTAAAAACAAATCAAGTATAAAACACAAAACCTAAGACTAAAAATAAAAACATAACCTAAAATCAAAATAAAATAAACAAAATAAAAAAAAACCTAAACCTAAACTAAATAAACTAACCTAAAATAAATTAAACTTAAACCTAAACCTAAACATAAAATAAACTAAACCTAAACCCTAAACTAAATAAAATAAAATAAACTAAAAATAAACCTAAACTTAAACAAAATATTTAAACCTAGAAAATAAAACAAAAATAAAAAACTAAAAGCTAAAACCTAAACCCTAAATCCAAAAAAGTTAAAAACATAAACCTAAACTAAATGAAGCCTAAAAATAAAATAAAAAAATAAAATCTAAACCAAAATAAAATAAAAAATAAAATAAAATAAAAACATAAACTAAATCCTAAACCTAAACCTAAACCTAGAAAGAAAATAAAATAAAAAATTTTAGCTAAACTATAATAAAATAAATAATAACCTAAATAAACTAAAAAAATTAGAAACTTAAATAAAATAAAAACTAAACCTAAAATAAAAATAATATAAACCTAAAATAAAATAAAATAAACACTAAATAAAAACTGAAACCTAAAAAACTAACCTAAAATAAATAATAACTAAAACCTAGCCCTAAAACTAAGAAAAAAACACTAAACCTAAAATAAAAATAAAATAAACCTGAACCTAAACTAAAGTAAATAATGCTTAAACCTAAACTTAAAATGAGCTAAACCTAAACCTAAACCTAAACTAAATAAAACAAAATAAACTAAAAATGAACCTAAACCTAAACTAAAAAATAATATCTAAAAATAATGTGAGACACTATAGCACCCAAGAGGGGGGGTGAATTGGGTAATATTAAAATTTTCAAAACTTAAATTTTAATTTTTAAATAGAAAATTAGATTTTTATTTTATAATGATAAGATATAATTCTAAATGCAGCAAAAATAAAAATACAATAAAGTAAATAGAGACAAGAGGCACACGATTTTTACGTGGTTCAAACCCCAAACCGGCTATTCCATGCCTAGCCACCGGCTAGGAATCCACTAAATGAAAAATGGTTTACAAAAGTACTCTCCTATAATTGAGTACAACCTCTACAACAATATGTACTCTCCTACAAAGGGGCGAGTACAACCCCAAAATAAATTTTACAACACAAAAAAATATAAAATAATAAATTTTGATAAAGTAAATCTCTCACAAATATACCAAGCAATCAAATTCAAAAAGTGATCTCACAACTTATAAATGATCACTTTACAACTAAAAAATTTTGGCAAGGTAAAATGCTCACTTAATAAAAATAAATATCTTAAAGTGATCTTACTAGGATGTTTATGTTATTATAATTTGTAGAATAATACAAAATGATTTCAAAATAAATTCACAATATTCTTTTCATAATAAAATAAATTTCAACAAGGAGTAATTTATTTTAACCAAAAAGATTCTTTCAATTAATGCTAATGATCACAAAATAAAAAAAAATAAGTATATGATGGATCTAAGTTGGTTAGTAAGCTTTCAATTAAAAAGAGAGATCTAGCAAATATGAAAATAATTTCAGCACAATAATTTATTTTAAAATGCTTAAAATATACTTCTAAAATAGATCTAAGAATAAATGATCTTTCAAAATAAGACCAAAGAAGAAATATTTCAAGAAACCGAAAGAAACTTGTAGGAAGCTAAAAATTTCAGCAAGTTGAAATAGATCCTACAAATTATCACAAGAGTTTTTCACCAAAAAAATGATTGAGAAACTTTGATGTGAAAACCAATGTTCAAAGACTAATCCACCAAAAAGTATAAATTAGAAAGAAGAAATATATGGTGAAAATAGCATGAACAACTAAGAAGTATTAAGATCAAGAAAACAAACTCAAGTAATTTAAGAAGGCTTGCTTCGTTGAAGATGTTGAAGCTTCCAAACCAAGGATTTGATCTTGCAATATTTGGAGAACACTTGGAAGGAACATTTAAGAGATTTTCTCTTAGATTTTCTGGAGAGATTTTGAATTTTGAATGAGGGATGCTTTCATGAAGAGAATGAGGGGTATTTATAGGCAAGAAGGTCATTTAAAAAATTATTTCAAAGAAATATATTATACAAACCTCATGTTATCATGTGATAATTTAATATTCAATAAAAATATAATTTATATTAAACAAATATTAAATTTAGCAGCAAAATTCGGCTATTCACATGGGAAAGTCAAAAGTAATCAAATGTAGCTCTTAATATATTCAAAGCATGTAGCATGCATCCATTATTAAAATCAGGTAATGTTTAAAAATCATAATAAATTCAATTTTAATGCAAAGTGGGTCATGTAACCACTTATTTTAAAGGAAAAAATCCAAGGAATCCGATGGAGATAAAATCAGATATGAATTCTTTGATTAAACAATGACTTTGGCTAAAATACAAAATTTTATATATTTTTGTTAATTTTGACATGTGCATTTAAAAATTATGATATAATTTACATATAATCATAAATATGTTAGTTATCATATAACCGGCAAATTAAATTAAAATACCTAATTACATTAAGTAAATAAAATAATTATACTTAATAGTTATGATCATTTATTACTTTGACAATTTTATTGCTATGTAAAAAAAACATATAATTGAATGTTAATTAAATAAAGTTTTATATAAATTAACCTCATTAAAATAGTATGTTAGGTTGTGAGCAAATTGATTCATGCCAAAGAACTCATATGAATAGTCATATAACCTAAAATCTTGAGCTTCACATTATCGCTTTCATTCTTTTATTCTTGCAATTTCTTCTAACAATTTGTGAGATGTATTGGATATGTAATTAGTAATTGATATATCAAACACATAAAAATATTCATTAGAACATCCAAGCATTTGTTTATTATCATCAAAATTAATCAAATTGAACATGATGCTAATTAAGCCAATAAATAAAACTAAAATAAAAACCTAAAACCTAAACCTAAAAAAATAAACTAAAAACCTAAACCTAAACCTACAAATAAAAATTAAAACCTAAACCTAAAAAATAAAATAAAATCAAAACTAAATTAAAAAAATAAACCTAAACCTAAATCTAAAAATTAAACTAAAATAAATAAATCTAAAATAAATAAACTAAACTAAATAAAAATAAAAATAAACCTAATTAAAAATAAAAAAAATAAAAAAAACTAAAATAAATAAAAAATAAACTAAATAAACCAAAACCTAATTTACTTCATTTAAAAAAAATAAAAAATAAAAAATAAAAAAACCATAAACCCTAAGCCTTAAACCCTAAACCTACAACCCTAAAACCTAAACCCTAAACCCTAAACCGTAAACACTAAACATTATACCCTAAAACCTAGAAACCTAAACCTAAACTAAAGAAAACATAAAAATAAAATACCTAAAAAAACCTAAACATAAACAAAATAAAAAAACATAAAATAAGATAAAAACTTAAACTAAAACCTAAACCTATACGTAAACATAAACCTAAACCTAAAGATAAAATAAAATAAAAATTAAAATGTAAAATAAAATAAATAAAAACCTAAACTAAGCAAAAAAGAAAATAAACCTAAAAAATAAAAAACCTAACTAAAATAAAAACTAAACATAATATAAAAATAAAATGAACCTAAAATAAATAAAATAAAAACTAAATAAAAACTTAAACCTAAAAAATAAACCTAAATATAAATATAAAAATAAAACATAAACCCTAAACTAAAAAAAAACCTAAACCTAAAATAAACTAAACTAAAATAAATAAAACCTAAACCTAAACCAAAAATAAACTAATCCTAAACCACAAACTAAATAAAATAAAACAAACTAAAAGTAAACCTAAAAAAAACTAAAACCTAAACCCTAAACCCTATAATGCTAAAAACCTAAACCGAAACTAAATGAAACCTAATAAATAAAAAAACCTAAACCAAAATAAAATAAAATAGCAACTTAACTAAAACTGTAACCTAAACTTAAACCTAAAGAGAATATATAATAAAATTAATAATTAAACTATAATAAAATAAATAAAAACCTAAACTAAACCAAAAAATAAAAAACCTAAATAAACTAAAACCTAAACCTACAATAAAAATAAAATAAACCTAAAATAAAATAAAATAAACACTAAACAAAAACCTAAACCTAAAAAATAAACTTAAAAATAAATAAAAAATAAAACCTAGACCCTAAACTAAAAAAAAAAACCTAAAACTAAAATTAAACTAAAATAAACCTAAACCTAAACTAAAATAAACTAAACTAAAATAAACAAAAACTAAACCTAAAACTAAAATAAATGAAACCTAAACCTAAACGTAAACTAAATAAAAAATAAACTAAAAATGAACATAAACCAAATTTAAAAAATAATAGCTAAAAATAACCTAAAAGCAAAGCCTAAAACCTAAACCTAAAAAAAGTAAAAAAAAAATGAAAAACCTAAACCTAAACCTAAAATAAACTAAAGATAAACCTAAACCTAAAATAAACTAAACCTAAACCTAAAACTAAACTAAATAAAATAAAATAAACTAAAAATAAATGAAAACCTAAACTAAAAAATAAAAACTAAAAATAAACCTAAAATAAAAATCTAAAACCTAAATATATATATATATATATATATATATATATATATATATATATATATATATATATATATATATATATATATATATATATATATATATATATATATATATATATATATATTTAAACTAAAAAATAAACATAAACCTAAACCTTAACATAAAAAATAAACTAAAATAAATAAACAAAAATAAATAAAAATAAAAAATAAACTTAAAAAAAATCAAAGAAACTAAAATATTTAAACTAAATAAATTAAATAAACCTAAACATACCAGTTTACTTAATTTAAAAAATAAACACTGAACCCTAAATCCAAAACCATAAATACTAAATCCTTAACCCTAAACACTAAAACTAACCCTAAACCCTAAACCTACAGCCCTAAACCTATAGCACTAAACCCTAAACCCTAAACCCTAAACCCTATAAAAATAAAAAAAATAAAATAAAACCCTAACCCTAAACCCTATACATTAAAATAAGCCCCAAACCTACAACCCTAAACCCTAAGCCTTAAGCCCCAAAACATTAAACCCTAAACCCTAAACCGTAAACCGTAAACCCTAAAACCCTAAACAATAAACATTAAAACCTACAGCCCTAAATCCCAAACCCTAAACCTTGAACCCTAAACCCTAAACCCTAAACCAAAAATTATAAACCCTAAAAAATCTAAAATCCTAAATCTAAACTAAATAAAAACTAAAAATAAAATAAATAAAAAACCTAAACCTAAATAAAATATATTAAAAACCTAAATTAAAACCTCAACCTAAACCTAAAAATAAAATAAAATAAAAATTAAAAACTAAACTAAAATAAAATAATTTAAAACCTAAACATAAAATAAAAATAAGTTAAACCTATAATATAATAAAATAAAGATAAAACCTGAAAATAAACTAAAAAAATAAATATAAAATAAAACCTAAACCTTAACCTGAAATTGAAGAACTGTCGATTGAATATGCTGCTTATGAAACTGTGTCTTTATAGTTGAGAGGGTTCTTGATATATAGGTTTTTTGATTTGCTCTATGCGTGCTCATTTTTTATCTATGTCACCACTTGTGTCATAGAAAAATTAGTGTATTTCTTGGTTGATGAAATCAAAAAGAAGAAATGTTGAATCTAAATTTATTCTCTGTTATAAAAAAAACAAAAATCCTAAACCCCAAACTAAAACTTGAACCCTAAACCTAAAACCTAAACCCTAAACCCTAAACCCCTAAACCCTAAACCCTAAACCTTAAATCCTAAAACTCTAAAACCTAAACCTTAAAAACCTAAACTCTAAAACCTAAACCCTAAACCCTAAAGCCTAAACCCTAAACCTTAAATAATAACCCTAACCCTAAACCTGAAAATCTTAATCCTAAACCCTAAAACCCAAAACCCTAAGCTCTGAAATAACCCTAACCTAAACCTAAACTCCTAACCTAAATCTAAACTCAAGTCTAAACACTAAACTAACTTAAACCTTGAACTTTAAACCCTTAACCTTAAACCAAAACTAAACCTAAAGTTTAAACCCTAAATCTAAACCTAAACCCTAACTAACTCTAACCCTAACTCTAACCTTAAACCTAACCCTAACCTAACTCCTAACTTAACCCTAAACCTAACTAACCCATAGCTCCTAACTACAAACCTAAAACCCTCCCTCACCTCTGCCTTCTTGCTGGCACTCTCTGATTTTCGCATCCCTCTTGGTGGCACATCCCCGTCTACGAATCTCTGTGATTTTAGCTTCCATTTTGACTAAATTTAAAGGCTTGAACTGCATCTAGCTGATTACATGATGCTTCATCCTTAATCATGGATGCAGTGAGTTTGATTGATATGGCTCCACCTCAAATTTTGGATTCTTCAGCTAGGGCATCCGATATTTTTGGGATCGATAGCCCAAATGCTACAAATTCTACTAAATCATTTAAGTAAGTGCTCTCTAGTAAAGTTTCTCACCCTATTGAGTTGCTTAATCTCATTTTGACTTCTTTTCATGGTTTTTTGACCATTATGTGCTCTAATGTGGATGTTGAATTGTTGGCGACACTATTTGAATTCTCTCTTGTCAAAACTTTGCTTTACATCATCTGAATTTGAATAAAATGTGCACTTTTTTTCATCATCTTAAGCTTATGGGTGCCTTCTCGATTGGTCTTATTGACCCTCGACATATTCTAATTTAACTTTCTAATGATCTGGATTATTCACATGTTTTTGCACATCATTCTTACTTCATCTTTAATTGTCAAATGCGCTTACTGAAATGGTCATCCCTTTTTGACATTAAAGAGGAATCTCTCATTATCCTTGTCTGGTTATATCTTCCTAATATGCCCATTCATCTTGTTACACATCATGTGCTTTTTACTGTTGGGGCTCATTTTGGTCAGCCTTTGCAACTCAACCAAGTGACCGTTGAGCGATCTCGCCCTTCTATGGCTCGGATCCTAGTGGAACTAGACATAACTAAAAAATATCCTAAGGAAGTTTGGATTGGCTCTAAAAAATACTGGTATTCACAAAAGGTTGAATTGGAGAATCCTTCAATTTTTTTTTCTAACTGTAAAATTCATGGCCATGAAAATTTTGATTGCTTTATTCTCCATCCTCATTTAAAGAAGACAAATCCTCCAAAATAAAATCTTGTTCCTAGTCATAAGCCAATCCCTACATATGTTCAAAAATTAGCTTTAGATCCTAAGAATGGTATGAAGGCTGGTATTGAGGTTGATTCCTTGAATATCAGGGTCATTCTTGTTGAACCAGTTTTGTATCCTACTATTACTATGGCTTTAACTGATTTTCAGAATGGGAAGGATGATTTACCTTTTACCTCTTCTTTAAATTTGAAAATTTCTAATGTGGAGAATAATAAACACATTTATTGGATGACATCGATTCTATCCCTACTTCTATGCTGGATTTGATCGATGAAAATTAAGTTTTCAATGAGGATTTAAATGATGTCGAGCAGGATGAAAATATATCTGATCCAAATTTAACTGCTATGGTCTTTTAAATCATCACCATCTCTCATTTCTAATCTTGATATTCATGTTAATCCTACTTTTCAACTTAATTTGGATTTGGAAGAGGGTGAACTCCCCTTTAAACACTTGGAGAAGTCTCTTAAATTGGTGACCAATGTTACTAAATCTTACTCGGATGATGACTCTAGGGGAAAGAAATGGTTTTTAAACTTATCATGCTAAAAAGAAAAAAAAAAGTGTTAAAAATGACTCATACAAACTATCTAAAAACACTAGATCTGCTACAGCCTCTCACTCTTCTCTTAATTAACCTTTTCTTTCTCACTTTTTATTTTTATTATGTTTAATTTTCTTGTTGGGAATGTTAGAGGGATTGGTATCCTCTCTATTCGCAATCGTATTAGAAATCTTTATCACATTCATAATATTTCTTTACTCATTATATTGAACCTCTTATTCATGCTACTCATGGCTATTAACAAAGCAATTGATATTTCTTTAAGCAAAGGCCTTTTTAATAATTAGATTAAAGTTAATGCCCAACTTTACTTGATATGCTCAATAATAATAATATGGGAAATGCTGACTTATTTTATCTTTTTAATCACACTAAAAAGCATCTTTCTCAAGTTTGCTACAAAATTTCTCACATTCTTTGTGAAGGTAATGCTTGTATTGATTTCATGGCTAATTTGGGAGGGGAATTAAATGAGCTCACTTTATTTGATTGCCATAGCCTACCTAAGCATCTACATTGTCTAGTCAATCTAGATAACACTGGACTGCCTTAAATTAGATTTTAACCTTCTACTCTTTTGTTGATCTTTTTCTATGGTGGTTTTAATCAATCTATTTTTTTGTTGTTTTTTTGTGCTCCCCTCGCTAGAAAGTGGTTTTTACTGAGTTTATTTCTATACTTAAATGCCCTTCCTCTTTACCCCATTCTATACTTGCCTAACCTTTTTTTTTAAGTCTTAGTGGTGTTAGTTTTAATTGGTTTCCCTATCCTCTAAGCCTAGTGGTTTTCTTTCTGTGGCTCATACTTTGTGTGTCCAATTGGGTTATGGTTGTGCCAGATTTTGGCCTACTCCTTTAACCAATGATTATTGAGTTTGCCTCTAGTTTTGGCTAGTTGTGGACTTTTTCAAATTAGATTTACGGATGTTATGGTTGCTTCTACTAGTTGCTGCTATTTATTTCATTCATCTGCCTAGCTATTTTGGGTGGTTATTTTTTTAATAGATGTTGTTGGCCACTTGCAGTTTGGCTTAATTTTATGTATTTTGGTGGTTGGTGTTCTCCTTTTCTAGTTTGGCTTGGAGGTTTCTACTGGTTGGTTCCATTTGCCTTGTGAATTGGAGTTAGCTGTTATATGGTTATGGTCTCCTCACTTTTTCCTTTGTAGTGACTGTCTGCTCTTTGGGAATTGGAAGGGGTTTTGTTTGCCTCTGGCCTTGTTCCTTTCCTTACAGTTTGCTGCTTGTGATTGTGTGGTCCTCCTTGGACTTTTCTAGTTTGGTTGGTGACTACATTTTTTATTTCTTAGTTATTTTGGAGATCTCTAGGTGGGTTGTGGCTTTGTCTACTATTGTTCTTTTCCTCTTTTTAGGCTCTATATTGGCTCTGTCTGATGGTTTGTTTTTTTGGCTGACTCGGCTGGTTGGCTATTTTGGCTAGCTGGGTTAGTTCATTGTGTGGATGTGTTGGCTGCATTTGATGGTTCATTTAGTTGCTTTTTGATGGGTTTTTAGTCTGCTCCTAGGTTGGTTATCCTCTCTTGGGTGCAGTTATTTTTCCTTTATTTTTGCTTCTTGATTTAGGTGTCAATTTTCCTGCTGCTTTGACTTCTCCTACTACTCATCCTGCTGGCTGCTAGACTGGGTGATTTTATTGGCTAATTTGTTGGTGGACGATATGAGCTCTTGTGGTTTTTTTGGTCGTGCTTTAGGAATTGTTATTGGCGTTTAGCTGCTTAAGGGGTTTTCTGTGGCTGTTGTCTTGCCTTGGATTTTTGTGTCGTGGCTAGGTGTTTTGGGCTTTATCTTTAGTTGGCTCACCTTATTTCCTGATATTTGCCTCTTGCTTGATGATGGTGGATTTTCTTTCCTTTTGGCTACCTTGGTGGTGGTTTTGATTGTAATTTCTGGTTGACCTCTTTGTCTCTCTATGCTATGGCTTTCCTCTCTCTAGTGTTATTTATCTTCTACTATTTTGTGATTTGGGTAGAGGTTTTGCCCTTAGATTTGGATTGCTAGTGTTCTAGAGATAGTTGTGGGTTATTCTCGACCACTAACCCTAGTGTACTTTCTAGGATGTCTTTATGTGTTTGGTCTATTGTGGGTTTTGGTAGGTAGGTTAGGTGCTGGCTAGCTGCTAGCTCTCTATTTTTCTCAATTTTTTTGGGCAAGAATTAGATCTCTATGGATTATTTTGCCTTGGATGGTTACTTATATCAAGTATGTTGGCTATGATGTCCTTGATGTTTCCGCATATCTTCTCTCTGGTTGGTAGCATGCATATGATTCTAACCCTTCTCATGAAGTTTGGATGCTCATATGTATTGTTTCCCTTGAGATGATCTTAATCAAAGCCTTCTCTTTCTCAACTCTTTCTAAATTGTTTACTTTATCATTCTTCCTTGAGCTATGACCATTGCCTTTGCAGTGTTTTGTAGATTTCTTTTACAGGTTGGAATTTCAAAGATGGAATGATCTTTACTCAGCCAACTCAGGAACTATGATGGTGGATCCTGCTACTCAAGAGGCCGGGGTGGCTCCAATGGGAACTGGAGAAATTGAAGAATGGTCGATCTGATCTCCTGCTTATTGAACTGTGTCAATCCAGTAGAGATAGTTCTAGTTATTTAGGGTTTTTGATTTCCTCTTTGCGTGCTCATTTTTGATCCATGTCGTCACTTGTGTCTTCGAAAACCTGGTGTGTTACTTGTTTGATGAAATCGAAAAGAAGAAATGTTGAATTTGAATTTGTTCTCTGTTAAAAAAAACCCTAAACCCGGAACCCTAATCCCTAAACCCTAAAACCCTAAACCCTAAAACCTAAACCCTAAACCTTAAAACCTAAACCCTAAACCCTAAACCCTAAACCTTAAATCCTAAACCATAAACCTAAACCCTAAAACCTAAACCTTAAACCCTAAAAACCTAAAAACCTAAACCCAAACTAAAAAAAACCTAAAAATAAAATAAATAAATAAACCTAAACCTAAATTAAATAAGATAATAAAATAAAATAAAAACTTAAAGTAAAACCTAAACCTAAACCTAAAATTAAAATTAAATAAAAAATTTAAATTTAAATAAAAGAAAATAAATAAAAATCAAAACTAAACTAAAAAAATAAACCTAAAAATAAAAATCTAAATAAAATAAAAACTAAACATAAAATATAAAAAATATACCTAAAATAAAATAAAAAAAACTAAATAAAAGCCTAAACTTGAAAAGTAAACCTAAAAAAAGCCTAAAAAAATAAAAATTAAAACCAAAACCCTAAACTAAAATAAATAAAATAAAATAATCCTAAACCTAAAATAAACAAAATAAAATAAACCAAAATGTAAACTAAAATAGATAAAACCTTAGCCTAAACCATAAACCCTAAACTAAAAATAAACCTAATCCTAAACATAAAAATAAAACCTACAAATAAACCTAAAATAAAAGCCTAAAACCTAAACACAAAAAAAAATAAAATAAAAACATAAACCTAAACCTAAAAATAAAAGATAAAACCAAAACTTATAAAATAAAATAAAAATAAAACTAAACTAGAAAATTAAAATAAACATAAAACTAAACTTAGAAAATAAACTAAAATAAAAAAACTAAACTAAAATAAATAAAAAAATGAAATAAACTGAAATAAATAAAAAATAAACTAAATAAACATAAACCTACTAGTTTACCCTAAACCCTAAACCTTGAAACTAACCCTAAACCCGAAAAGCTAACCCTAAACCCTAAAACTAACCCTAAACCTACAACCCTAAACTCTAAAATAACCCTAAAACATAAACCCTAAACCCTAAACCTGAAACCCTAAACCCTAAACCCTAACCCTAACCATAAACATTAAACCCTAAATCTTAAAACCTAAACTCTATACTATAAACTAACCCTAAACCCTAAGGGCTAAAGCTTAAACCCTAAACTAACCTTAAACCCTGAGCCAACCCTAAACTATAAAAACCATAAACCCTAAATCCTAAGCACTAAATCCTAAACCCTAAGACCTAAAAAACCCTAAACCTTAAACCCTAATCCCTAACCCTAAATCCTAAACCCTAAACCCTAAACCTAAACCCTAAACCTAAATCCAAACTTAAGTTTAAACTAAATTATGTAAATTAAAAATAAACCTAAACCCTAAAACCTAGTAAACCTAAACCTAAACATAAACCCTAAACCTAAACCCTAAATACAAAAACCTAAACCCAAAACCGTAAACTCTAAACCCTAAACCCTAAAGAATAAACCCAAAACCCTAAACTAAGCCTAAACCATAAACAATAAAAAGCTAAAAACCTAAACCTAAACTAAATAAAACCTAAAAATCAAATAAATACAAAAACCTAAACTAGAATAAAATAAAATAAAATAAAAACATAAACTACAACCTAAACCTAACCTAAAAGGAAAATAAAATAAACAATAAAAACTAAAATAAATTAAAATAAATAAAAACCTAGACTAAATTAAAAAAATGTAAAACCTAATTAAAATAAAAACTAAACCTAAAATAGAAATAAAATAAACCCTAAACCTACAATCTTGCACCCTAAACCCTAAACCGTAAAAACCTAAACCATTATCCTTAAACCCTATATCATAATACCTAAACCCTAAACCCTAAACCCAAAACCCAAAACCTAAACCCTAAACCCTAAACCCTAACATTAAAAAGCTAAAAACTTAAACCTAAACTAAATAAAACTTAAAAATAAAATAAATAAATAAATCTAAACCTAAATAAAATAAAATAAAAACCTAAACTAAAACCTAAGCCTAAACTTAAACCTAAACCTAAAAATAATATAAATTAAAAAAATAGTAAAATAAAATAAAATAAATAAAAACCTAAACTAAACTAAAAAATAAAAAAACCTAAAATTTAAAAACTAAAATAAAATAAAAACTAAACATAAAATAAAAATAAAAAAACCTAAAATAAAATTAAAACCTAAGCTTAAAAAATTAATCTAAAAATAAAATCTAAAAATAAATAAAAAATAAAACCTAAACCCTAAACTAAAAAAAATGTAAACACTAAAATAAAGAAAATAAAATAAACCTAAACCTAAACTAAAATAAACTAAACTAAAATAAATAAAACCTAAACCAAAACCTAAAATAAACTAAACCCAAACCCTAAACTAAATAAAATAAAATAAAATAAACTAAAAATAAACCTAAACCTAAACTAAAAAAATAAAACCTAAAAATAGACCTAAAATAAATTCCTAAAACCTAAACTTAAATAAATAAAATCAAAATTTAAACCTAAACCTAAAAAATAAAAATTAAAACCTATATGTAAAAAATAAAAAAAAATTAAACTGAAAAATAAACATAAACCTAAACCTAAATATATAAAATAAACTAAAATAAAAAACTTAAACTAAATAATAAAAAAAATAAAGCTAAAAATATTAAAAAATAAAATAAACTAAAATATATAAAAAATAAACTAAATAAAGCTAAACCTACATGTTTACTTAATTATAAAAAAACACTCGTAAACCCTAAACCCTATACCATGAACCCTAAATCTTAAACCCTAAACCCTAAACCCTAAACTTTAAAACTAACACTAATGGGCTTAGTTACCCATGTGTATAGTGCTAAGTCTAAATTATAAATACAACTATTTGGGATTATATGTATATTTAGCTAACCTCTATTTTGCATGTGTACTTAGATTTCTTTTCCAACATAAATGTAAGTTTTGCAATAGGACTTAAGATTAGTGCTATGGGGGATTAAGATGAGCAGTGGTAAGAAGGCTTTATCCCAGGGTGCCTTATGATGGCTTTGAAGCAAGCATCTTGCAAATCTAAGAAGGAAGCAAACAAGAAATGGACATATAAAGAAAGAAGACCCCCATAGCATTTAATACAATTATAATTTTTCATCTTTTCTCTCTTTGGGTTGTACGACGGTACCCAACCGCATCAGCCTTTTATTCTTTTAGAATAGTTTATATAATTATTTGATGTTATTTTACATTGTGCATTAGGACGACATGCTTTTCATAGTTTCTTAAATGATTGATGCTTTAATGTGTGGCTTGGATATGATTAGACTCTTAGGATTAAAAAAAACTTTTCTACCCAACTAATCACTCAAAATTAAAGTTTAAATAACTCATAGACTCAACATAAAGCCTAAGACATCAATAAAATAATTAAAAGATTTAGCAACCCCTTGGCTGTATGGTCGTATGTTTCACATCATGCATGCATATTCTCTCTATTAAACATGAAGGAGCTCCATCCTTGTACGATAAAGAAATGCTTGAGCTGTGAGGGCACCCCTTGTGGTGGAGAACACCTTCTTCTAGCTGATTTGACCAATAATCTATTTCATCATGCATTTAGGCAAATGTAATCATAAAGCCTCTGTCAAAATGATGTGTCTAAAATAAAATAAAATTTGAAAATATTTTGCATCTATAGATTAAGTCATATGCTCATAACACTCATGATCTTCTCTTAGGGAGAGTGTTTAGGACTTTAGTCTCTTTCAAACTAAATAATTACCCTAACTAATATGCAATGCATAAGATCAAACTACATGGTTTTAAAATTGTAGGAGAAGTTAGCTGGTAGCTACTCCAAGTAGTTATAAGTCCAGAAGTCAGAAAATTTATTATCTCTTGTGAAGGTAAACCTTTATGTCCACCTATCACATAGATTTAGGTCATGCTAAAGCTTCCTAAATTTAGGATTTCAGGTTACTATTTCTTTTGGGCTATGAGCATAAATCCTTACCTCTTAAATATTTCTACAATCTTGTGTTGGTTGACTATAAGCCCTAGTAATCTAATTAAATTTCAACTCAAAACATATAAATCTCATCAACTTCAAAATTATAAAGCCCAACCATAGGATAGATTGGAATGTTCACTAGGCTTCTTAGTATCATGAGAATTTTCTACTTATTTCATTTGGATTCCAAAAATAAGTCTTCTCCTTGAGCTTTCCCAATTGATTTTCCAAATACAACCAATCTTTTGATATTCTAACCTTGAAATCTTTGGAGATGATAATTGTCTACTTTAATCTAAAGTATTCTTAAGAAATTTCATTTTCTAAGAAGTAATTAACTATGGAGGCTTGCCACCATACGAAACTTAAGAACTTAGTTTAATATAAACCCTGTTGTATTCATCCATGTAATGTAGGAGAAAAATCTCTCGTACATTAGAAGACCCATCATGCCTTAGAAGTGCTTATTACGTGATTAGGTCCATTGTAGAGTGATGCCTTTATCTTTTGAGATAGTACATCATAGCTCAATGTTATACCCGATCACCTTAATAAGTCCGCCCCTACGATCTGCGTGGTGTCCCCCTCCATACATCCAAAAAAAAAACACCACAAGGCCCTCTCGCCTTGTTCATTGAATCCTCTCAACATCATCCTTTTTTTTAGAGTTTGGAGATGTCAATCCTCAAGTAGGCAAGGGTTCTTTGACTCATAATGTTAATTGATACACTTGGGTAAACCAAAACTCTAGGTAGTCTGGATCTCCCAACATCCACTGTAATGTAAAGAGGCAGTTGTGCTAGGTCATCCCTAGGAGTAAGTCTTCATCGTTGAATGTAACTCCTAAGATGTCCTTCAAGTGGCATGCCTCTTCTTTAGTAGCGGTCAGCTGAGCTAATCATATCTCTAGATCAAGAAAGGCCTTGATTAGAGATTTTCTCATCTCTTTGGATAAGACAAGGGCATCATATATGCTTAACTTAGTTGGAAACTTTCTAAGGTAAGCTAAGACATTGTAATAAAATAAAACCTAAACACTAAATTAAAAAAAGAAAACCTAAACCTAAAATAAATATAAAATACACCTAAACCTAAACTAAGATAAACTAAACTAAAATAAATAAAACCTAAACCTAAAACTAAAATAAACTAAACATAAACCCTAAACTAAATAAAATAAAATAAATTAAAAATAAACCTAAACCTAAGCTAAAAAATAAAACCTAAAATAAAAATCTAAAACCTAAACCTAAAATAATAAAATAAAAACCTAAACCTAAACCTAATAATAAAAAGAAAACCTAAACCTAAAGAGTAAAATAAAAATAAAACTCAACTAAAAAATAAATCTAAACCAAAACCCAAAAAATAAACTAAAATAAAAACTTAAGCTAAAATAAATAAATGACTAATAAATAAACTAAACTAAATAAAAAATAAACATAAATGAGAACCAGAATTTGTTCTCTTTTCAAAAAAAACTGAAAACCCTAAACCCGAAACTAAAACCTGAATCCTAAACCTAAAACCCAAACCCAAAACCCTAAACGCTAAACCCTAAACCCTAAACCTTTAACCCGAAAACCTAAACCTTAAACCCTAAACCCAAAACCCAAAACCCAAAACCCTAAAATGCTAAAAAACCTAAACCTAAACTAAATAAAACCTAAAAAAACAACAAATAAAAAAAATCCAAAACTAAAATAAATGTAAAAATAAAATAAAATAAAATCCTAAACCTCAAACAAAAAATAGAAAATAAAACTGAAACCTAGAAAAAAAATAAAAATAAAAATAAACTAAAAAATAAACTAAAATAAAATGCCTAAACTAAAATAAATAAACCTAAAATAAATAAACTAAACTAAATATAAATAAAAATAAACCTAAATTAAAATAAAAATAAAAAATAAAATAAAATAAATAAAAAACAAATTTAATAAATAAAAAATAATCTAAATAAATCTAAACCTTCCAGTTTACTTAATTGTTTTTTAAAAAAACCCTAACCCAAAACCCTAAACCCTAAAACCCTAAACCCTAAACCCTAAACCCTAAACCCTAAAGCTTAAAACCCTAAACCCTAAACCATAAACCCTAAAACCTAAAACCCTAAACTGTAAAACCTATAACCCTAAACCCTAAATCCCAAATCCTAAACATTAAACCCTAAACTCTAAACCCTAAACTAACACTAAACTCTAAACCATAATCTAACCCTAAACACTAAGAATGAGCATAACCTTGATGACATGAACATCACCGTCAACTAGGCTCAATTTAGATCTGGCGGTGGAGGCGAAGGCGGAGGTGGAGGTTATTGTAGTGGTGCTGGGGGATCTGGAGGTGCTGGCAGATATGGAGGTGGTGGATAGAGCATTAGTGGTTATGGAGGTGGGAGGAGCATCAAAGCTTACAACCATGGTGGTGGTGGAGGGAGAGATTGAGGATATGATGGCAGATCCTGGTGCTCTAGAGGAGTGGGTGGTTCTAGTTCAAACCAAGAAGCGAAATCGATCGATCATTTATGAAACTGTCTTTCGTAGAAATGGTTCTATTTATCTAAGGTTTTTGGTTTGCTCTAAGGGTGCTCATTTTTTATTTATGTCATCGATTGTGTCTTAGGAAACTTGGGGTGCTAATTGGTTGATGAAATTGAAAAGAAGAAATGTTGAATATGAATTTATTCTCTCTTAAGAAAAAAAACCTTAAACCCTAAACCCTAAACCCTAAACTAAAACTTAAACCCTAAACCTAAAACTTAAACCCTGAAACTTAAACCCTAAACCTTAAACCCTAAACCCTAAACCCTAAACCTTAAACCCTAAACTCTAAACCCTAAAAGCTATAAACCTAAACCTAAACTAAATAAAACCTAAAAATAAAAAAAATAAAAAAACTTAAACCAAAATAAAATAATAAAGTAAAATAAAATAAAAACCTAAATTAAAACATAAACCTAAACCTAAACATAAACCTAAAAAGAAAATAAAATAAAAATTAAAACTAAAATAAAATAAAATAAATAAAAACCTAAACTAAACTTTAAAATAAAATAAACCTAAAATAAAATAAAAACTAAACCTAAAATAAAAATAAAATAAACCTAAAATATAAATCTAAAAATAAAACCAAAAATAAATAAAAAATTAAACCTAAACCCTAAACTAAAAAAAGCCTAAACCTAAAATAAAAATAAAATAAACCTAAACCTAAACTAAACTAAACTAAAATAAATAAAACTTAAACCTAAACCTAAAATAAACTAAAACTAAACCTAAACTAAATAAAATAAAGTAAACTAGAAATAAACATAAACCTAAACTGAAAAATAAAATAAAATATTATACCTAAAATAAAAACCTAAAACCTAAACCTAAAAAAATAAAATAAAAACCTAAACCTAAACCTAAAATAAAAAACAAAATCTAAACCTAAAAATAAAATAAAATATAACTCAACTAAAATAAACCAAACCTAAAAGTAAACTAAAATAAAATATTCTAAATTAAAAAAAGTAAACTTAAAATAAATAAAGTAAACTAAATAAAAATAAAAAATAAACCTAAATAAAAATAAAAAGTAAAATAAACTCAAATAAATAAGAAATAAACTAAATAAACTTAAACCTACCGGTTTACTGAATTTTTTTTAAAAGAAAGCCTAAACCCTAAATACTAAACCCTAAACCTTAATCCATAAACCCTAAAACTAACCCTAAACCCTAAACCCTAAATCCTAAAACCCTAAATCCTAAACCCTAAATCCTAAACCCTAAACCCTAAATCGTAAACAATAAAACCCCTAAACCCTAAACCCTAAACCCTAAAACCCTAAACTGTAAACCCTAAACCCTAAACCCTAAAACCTACAACCCTAAACCCTAAACCATAAACCCCAAACCCAAAACTCTAAACCCTAAACTAACCCTAAAACTTAAGCTAATCTTAAACCCTAAACCTTAAAGTAACCATAAACCCTAAGAATGGGTAGAACCTTGATGAAAAGAACATCACCGTTAACCATGCTAAGTCTAGATTTTGCGGTTGAGGCAAAGGTGGAGGCGCTATATCCGGGTGGTGGGGGGTATCTCAGAGCCGTGGAGGTGGTGGTTAGAGAAGTTGTAATTATAGGGGCAAGAGGAGTAAGGGATTTTACAATCGTGGTGGTGGTGGAGGGAAAGATCGAGGATATGATGGTGGATCTCGCTTCTCTAGTGGTGGGCGTGGTTTTGATGGGAACTAGAGAAACTGAACAACGATCAATTCAATCTGCTGCTTATGGAACTGTGTCTTTACAATATAGACGGTTCTACATATCTTGAGTTTTTGATTTGCTCTATGGATGCTCATTCTTGATATAACTCATCGCTTGTGTCTTAGGAAACTTAGGGTGCTACATGGATGATGAAATCCAAAAGAAGAAATATTCAATCTGAATTTGTTCTTTATTAAAAAAAACTTTAAACCCTAAACCATAAACCATAATTTCTAAACCCTAAACTAAAACTTAAACCCTAAACCTAAAACTTAAACCCTAAAACTTATACCTTAAACCCTAAACCCCAAACCCCAAACCCTAAACCCTAAACTATCCCTAAACACTAAATCCTAAAAATCTAAAAACTTGAACCTAAATTTAATAAAACCTAAAAATAAAATAAATAAATAAAAACCTAAACCAAAATAGAATAAAAAAATTTTACAAAATAAAAGCATAAACTAAAACCTAAACCTAAACCTAAACCTAATCCTAAACCCTAAACCTAAAAATAACATAATTTAAATAATAAAAACTAAACTAAAATAAAATAAATAAAAGCCTAAACTAAACTTAAAAAATAAAATAAACCCAAAAATTAAAAACCTAAATAAAATAAAACCTAATCTTAAAATAAAAAAATTAAACCTAAAATAAAATAAAATAAAAATTAAATAAAAACCAAAACCTAAAAAAGAAACCTAAAAATAAATAAAAAAACCAAAACCCTAAACTAAAAGTAAACCTAAACTTAAACAAACAAAGTAAAATAAACATAAACGTATACTAATATAAACTAAACTATAATAAAGGAAACTTAAACTTAAAAAAAACTAAACCAACCCTAAACTAAATAAAATAAAATAAACTAAAAATAAACATAACCTAAACTAAAAAAATAAAACATAAAAGTAAACCTAAAATAAAAAATTAAAACCAAAGCCTAAAAAAATTTAATAAAAACCTAAACCTAAATCTAAAAATAAAAAATGAAACCTAAACATAAAAAATAAAATAAAAAATAAAACTAAACTTAAAAATAAAAATAAGCTTAAACCTAAATCAAAAAATAAACTAAAATAAAAAACCTGAACTAAAATAAATTAACCTAAAATAAATAATCTAAACTAGATGAAAGTAAAAAAAATAAACCTAAATAAAAATATATAATAAAATAAACTAAATAAACCTAAACCTACTAGCTTACTCATTTTTAAAAAAATACCTTAAGCCCTTATCCCTAACATAGACCCTAAACCCTAAACCCTAAACCCTAAACCTAAAAACCCTAAACCCTAAACCTGAAACCCGAAATAAAATATACCTAATATAAAATAAATTAAAAACTAAATAAAAACCTAAACCTGAAAAGTAAGCTTAAAAATTAAACCTTAAAAAAAACCTAAACTCTAAACTAAAAATACAAAACCTAAACCTAAAATAAAAATAAAATAAACCTAAACCTAAACTGAAATAACTAAACTAAAATAAATAAAACCTAAACCTAAAATAAACTAAACCTAAGCCTTAAACTAAATAAAATAAAATAAACAAAAAATAAACCTAAAATAAAAACCAAAACCTAAACCTAAAAAAAATAAAATAAAAAACCTAAACCTAAGCCAAAAAATTAAAAATAAAACATAAACCTAAAAAATAAAATAAAAATAAAACTAACCTAAAAAATAAACATAAACAAAAACCTAGACCTAAACCTAAAAAACAAACTAAAATAAATAATCTTAAAATAAATAAAATAAACTAAATAAAAAATATAAACTAAAATAATAATATAAAATAAACTAAATAAACCTAAACCTACTGGCTTACTTAACTTTTTTTCTTAAAAAAACCTAAACCTTAAACTCTTAACCCAAAATGCTAAATCATTAACCCTACACCCTAAACCTAAAATAAAATAAATTATAAACTAAATAAAAACCTAAACCTAAAAATTAAACTTAAAAATAAAACCTAAAAGTAAATAAAAAATAAAAAATAAACCCTAAACTAAAAAAAAAAAGCCTAAACCTAAAAAAAAAACAAAAAAAAAACAAACTAAAATAAACATAAACTAAACAAAAGTAAACTAAAACTAAACCTAAACCTGAACCTAAACTAAATGAAATAAAATAAACTAAAAATAAACCTAAACTTAAACTAAAAAATAAAACCTAAAAATAAACCTAAAACCCAAAAAAATAAAATAATAACTTAAACCTAAACCTAAAATAAAAAATAAAACCTAAACCTAAAAATAAACTAAAAAATAAACTCAACTAAAAAATAAACCTAAACCTAACTGAACCTAAAATAAACTAAAATAAAAAACCTAAACTAAAATAAGTAAACTAAACTAAATAAAAATAAAAAATAAACCTAAACAAAAATAACAAATAAAATAAACTAAAATAATTTAAAAATAAACTAAATAAACCTAAACCTATTGATTTACTTAATTTAAGGAAAAAAACCCTAAACCCTAAATTCTAAACCCTAAACCCTAAAGCCTAACCCTAAACCTTAAACCTTAAACCCTAAAAGCATTAACCCTAAAACCTTAAACCCTAAAGCTTAAACCTTAAACCCTAAACCCTAAACCCTAAACCCTAAACCCTAAACTTTAAACCCTAAACCTAAACCTAAAGTAACAAAATAAATTTAAAAATAAAACTAAACCTTAAAACTTAATAAACTAGAACATGAACCTAAACCCTAAGAATGAGCAAAACCTTGACGGTAGGAACATTATCGTCAACTAGGCTTAGTCTAGATATGGCGGTGAAGACAAAGGAGGAGGTGGTGGTTATCAAGTGGTGGTGGGGGATCTGAAGGTGCTGGTGGATATGGAGGTGGAGGACGGAGCAGTGGTGGTTATGGAGGTTGGAGGAGCGACAGAGGTTACCACCGTGATGGTGCTGAAGGGAGAGATCAGGGATATGGTGGTGGATCCCGCTACTCAAGAGGTCAGAGTTGATCTGATGGGAACTGGAGAAACTAAATAATGTTTAATCTGTTCTACCACTTATGTAACTTTGTCTTTATAGTAAAGATGGTTCTAGCTATCTAGGGTTTTTAATTTGCACTATGCATGCTCATTTTTTATTTATGTTGTAGCTTGTGTCTTAAAAAACTTGGTGTGTTACTTGGTTGTTGAAATAAAAAAAAAGAAATGTTGATTCTAAATTTGTACTCTGTTAAAATAAACCAAAAGCCCTAAACCCTAAAATAAACCTAAATAAAAATAAATAAAATAACTTAAAATAAATAAACTAAAATAATAATAAACTATATAAAAGTAAAAAAAAAACCTAAATAAAAATATAAAATAAAATAAACTAAAATTAATAAAAAATGAACAAACTAAACCTAAACCTACTGGTTTACTTAATTAAAAAAACCCTTAACCCTAAAATAAATCAAACTCTTAACCCTAAGCCCTAAACCCTAAACCCTAACCTTAAACCATAACCCAAAAATCATAAACCATAAACCATAAAAAAAATAAACTTAAAATTACATAAATTAAAAACTAAATAAAAACCTAAACCTAAGAAATAAGCCTAAAAATAGAACCTAAAAATAAATAAAAAATTAAACTTAAACCTTAAACTAAAAAAAAACTCTAAACCTAAAATAAAAATAAAATATACCTAAACCTAAACTAAAATAAACTAAAATAAAATAAATGAAACATAAACCTAAAATAAACTAACCCTAAACCTTAAACTAAATAAAATAAAATAAACTAAAAATAAACCTAAACATAAACTAAAAAGTAAAACATAAAAATAAACCTAAAATAAAAACAAAAGACCTAAACCTAAAAAAATAAAATAAAAACCTAAACTAAAATCAAAAATTAAAAATATAACATAAACCTAAAAATAAAATAAAAATAAAACTAAAGTAAGAAATAAACATAAACCAAAACCTAAACTGAAAAAGTAAACTAAAATAAAAAACCTAAACTAAAATAAATAAACTCAAAATAAATAAACTAAACTAAATAAAAAAATATAAACTTAAATAAAAACATAAATTAAACTAAAAAATCTAAATAAAAACCAAAATAAAAAAACACTTAAGCTTAAACCCTAAACCCTAAACACTAAATCATAAACCCTAAACCCTAAACCTAAAATAAAATAAAATATAAACTAAATAAAAACCAAAACCTAAAAATTAAACCAAAAAAATAAAACCTAAAAGTAAATAACAAATAAAATATAAACCCAAAACTAAAAAAAAACCTAACCTCAAATAAAACTAAAATAAACAAAATAAAATAAACCTAAACCTAAATAAAATAAACTGAACTAAAATAAATTAAACCTAAACATAAACATAAATAAACTAATCCTAAACCTAAACCTAAACTAAGAAAAGCCTAAACTTAAACTACAAAAATAAAACCTAAAAAGAAACTTAAAACCTAAAAGTAATAAAATAAAAACCTAAACCTAAACCTAAAAAAAAACTAAACATAAAAAAATAAAAATAAAAACACAACTAAAAAATAAACCTAAACCTAAACCTAAAAATTAATCTAAAATAAAAAACATAAACTAAAATAAATAAACTAAACTAAATAAAAATAAAAAATAAACCTAAACTAAAATAATAAATAAAATAAACTAAAATAAATAAAAAATAAACTAAATAAACCTAAACCTGGTATACTTAATTTTAAAAAAAAATAAAAAAAGCCTAAACCCTAAATCCTAAACCTTAATTCCTAAACCTTAAAACTAACCCTAAACCTACAACCCTAAACCCTAAACCCTAAACCCTAAACCCTAAAAGCTTAAACCCTAAAACCCTAAACCCTAAACTCTAAACCTTAAATTGTAACCCTAAACCCTAAACCCTAAACTCCAAATGCTAAACCTAAACCTAAAGTAACTAAATAAATTAAAAAATAAACCAAAACATGAACCTAATCCCTAAGAATGTGCAAAACCTTGATGACAGGAACATCACCATCAACCAGGCTCAGTCTAGATATGGCGGTGGTGATGAAGGTGGAGGTGGCAGTTATTACAGTGGTGGTGGGGGATCTGCAGGTGATGGTGGATATGGAGGTGGAGGTCGGAGCAGTGGTGGTTATGGAGGTGGGAGGAGGGACGGAGGTTACCACCATGGTGGTGCCGGAAGGAGAGATCAGAGATATGATGGTGGATCCCGCTACTCGAGAGGACGGGGTGTTTTTGATGGGAACTAGAAAAATTGAAGAATGGTCGATCCGATTTGCTACTTATGGAATTGTGTCTTTATAGCAGAGAGAGTTTTAGTTATCTAGGGTTTTTGATTTACTCTATGCATGCTCATTTTTTTATTTATGTTCTAGCTTGGGTCTTAGAAAACTTTGTGTGTTATTTGGTAGATGAAATAAAAAAATTAAATGTTGAATCTAAATTTATACTTTACTAAAAAAAACCAAAAACCCTAAACCCTAAACTAAATACTGAACCCAAATCTTAAACCCTAAACCCTAAACCCTAAACCATAAAACTAACCCTAAATTTAAAACCCTAAACTCTAAATGTACAACCCTAAACCTTGATCCCTAAACCTTAAACCCTAAACTCTAAAACCCTAAACCCTAAATCATAAATGCTAAACCCTAAAACCCTAAACCTTACACCCTAATCTGTAAAACCTATAACCCTAATCCCTTAACCCTAAACCCCAAACCCTAAACCCTAAACCCTAAACCCTAAAGCTTAAACCCTAAACCCTAAAAACCTAAAAACCAAAACCTAAACTAAATAAAACCAAAAAATAAAATAAATTTAAAAACCTAATTATAAATAAAAGAAAAAAATAAAATAAAATTAAAACCTAAACTAAAACCTAAACCTAAACCAAACCTAAATGTAAAATAAAATAATTAATAAATAAAAACTTAAATTGAACTAAAAAATAAAATAAACCTAAAAATAAAAAACTTAAATAAAATAAAAACTAAGCAAAAAATAAAAATAAAATTAACCTAAAATAAAATGAAATAAAAACAAAATAAAAACCTAAACCTAAAAAATAAACCAAAAAATAAATAGACTATAAAAAATAAACATTAAACTAAAAAAAACCTAAGCCTAAAATAAACAAAATGAAATAAACCTAAACCTAAACTATACTAAACTAAACTAAAAAGAAATAAAACCTAAACCTCAAATGAAAAAAAACTAAACCTAAACCCTAAACTAAATAAAGTAAAATAATTTAAAAATAAACCTTAACCTAAACTAAAAAATAAAACTTAAAAATAAACCTAAAATAAAAACCTAAAACTTAAACCTAAAAAAATAAAATAAAAATTCAAACCTAAAAAATAAAATAAAAATAAAACTAAACTAAAAAATAAACATAAACCTAAACCTAAACCTAAAAAATAAATTGAAATAAAAAACCTAAACTAAAAATAAATATAATAAAAATAAAAAATAAATCTAAATAAAAACAAATAAAAAATAAACTAAATAATCTTAAAAAAGCATAAACCTATCGGTTTACTAAATTTAAAAAAAAAACCCTAAACTTAAAGTATAAAGACAAAACCCTAAATCTTAAACCCTAAACCCTAAAATTAACCCTAAACCTTGAACCCTAAACCTACAACCCTAAACCATAAACCTTAAAAGACCTTAAACCCTAAACCCTAAACCCTAAAAGGCCTTAAACCCTAAACCCTACCACTAAATGCTACTTGTCACTGATCCTACCCCACACTAAACACTAAACCACAAACCCTGACCACAACCACTGGGTCCTAACCACAACCTTAAATCCTAAACCATAAACCTAAACCCTAAAACCCTGGGCAAACCACTATACAAACTAACCATGGGCCCTGACCTAAGACCACACAAGGCCAGGCTGGGCTCCAGGCTGGCTGACCACTGAGCTCTGGTGACCCACCACACAGGCTCTCTGAGCCTAAACTGAGCTCACAGGCCTAAAACTGACTCTAAAGGCCACCCAGGCCCATAAACCTTAAAACCCTAAAACTTAAGACCCAAACTATAAACCATAAAGCCACTCAACCCTAAACCATACCAAAACCTAAACTAAACTAAATAAAACCTAAATTAGATAAATAAAACCTAAACCCATATAATATTAAAAAATTAAAATAAAAACCTAAACTAAAATCTAAACCTAAACCTAAGAATAAAATAAAATAAATAAAATAAAAATACACTAAAGTGAAAAAAATAAAAGCTAAAATTAAACTAAAAATAAAATAAACCTCAGAATAAAAAACCTAAATAAAATAAAAACTAAACATAAAATAAAACTAAAATAAACCTTAAATAAAATAAAAACTAAATAAAAACCTAAACCTAAAAAAATAAACCTCAAAATAAAACTTAAAAATAAATAAAAAATAAAACCCACACTTTAAAATAAAAATAAAAACTTTACCTAAAATAAAAATAAAAGAAATAAAATAAACCTAAACCTAAACTAAAATAAACAAAACTAAAATAAATAAAACTTAGACATAAACCTAAAATAAACTAAACCTAAACCCTCAACTAAATAAAATAAAATAAAATAAAATTAAACCTAAACATATTCTAAAAAAATAAAACTTGAAAGTAAACCTAAATAAAAATGGAACCAAAACCCTAAACCCTAAACGCTAAAAAGCTAAAAAGCTAAACCTAAACTAAGTAAAACCTAAATATAAAATAAATAAATAAACTAAACCAAAATAAAATAAAAAATAAGATAAAATAAAAACATAACTAAGACATAAACCTAAACCTAAACCTAAAAAGAAAATAAAATTAAAAAATAAAAATTAAACTACAATAAAATAAATAAAAACATAAACTAAACCAAAAAATAAAAAACCTAAATAAAATGAAAAACTAAACCTAAAATTAAAAAAATTTAACCTATAATAAAATAAAATAAAAACTAAATAAAAATATAAACATAAAAAATAAACCTAAAAATAAATGAAAAATAAAACCTAAACCCTAAACTAAAGAAAACCTAAAACTAAAACAAAAATAAAATAAATCTAAACCTAAACTAAAATAAATTAAATTAAAATAAATAATACCTAACACTAAACATAAAATAAACTAAACCTAAACCTAAACTAAATAAAATAAAATAAACTCAAAATAAACCTAAACCAAAACTAAAAATAATACCTAAAAAATAAACCTAAAATAAAAACCTAAAGCCTAAACCTAAAAAAATAAAATAAAAGCCTAAACCTAAACCTAAAAAATAAAACTCAACTAAAGAATAAACCTAAACCTAAAACTAGACTTAAAAAAGGAACTAAAATAAAAACCTAAACTAAAATAAATAAAAAAAATAAGCTAAATTAAATAAAAATAAAAAATAAACATAAATAAAAATAAATAAACTAAAATAAATAAAAAATAAACTAAATAAACCTAAACCTACCAATTTACTTAATTTTATAAAAAGAAAACCCTAAACCCAAAATCCTAAACCTGCAACCCTTAACCCTAAAAAACCTTAAAGCCTAAACCCTTAACCATAATTCTAAACCCTAAACCCTAAAAGCATAAACCATAAAACCCTAAATCCTAATCTGTAAACCCTACACCCTAAACCTTAAACCCTTAGTACTAAACCGTAACCCGAAACCCTAAACCTTATACCCTAAACCTAAACCTAAAGCAACTAAATAAATGAAAAAGTAAACCTAAACCCTAAAACCTAATAAACCTATACCCTAACGATGGGAAAAAACTTAACGATAGGAACATCTCCGTCAACCAAGCTTAGTTAATCTAGCGATTGAGGCGAAGGAGGAGGCGACCGTTATTGTAGTGGTGGTGGGGGATCTAGAGGTGCTGGTGGATATGGAGGTGGTTGTCAGAGCAGTGTTATTTATGGAGGCGGGAGGAGCGACAGAGGTTATAGCAGTGGTGGTGGTGGAGGGAGAGATTGGGGATATAATGGTGGATCCTACTACTCGAGAGGCCAGGGTGTTTCTGATAAAAACTAGAGAAATTGAAGAACGATAAATCCAATCTACTTCTTATGGAACTATGTCTTTATCGTAGAGACGGTTCTAGTTATCTAGGGTTTTTGATTTGCTCTATGCGTGCTCATTTTTCATCTATGTCGTCGCATGTATCTTAGAAAACTTGGTGTGTTACTTGGTTGGTTAAATTAAAAAGAAGAAATGTTGAATCTAAAATTATTCTCTATTAAGAAAAGAAAACCAAAAACACCAAACATTAAACTTAAACCTGAACCCTTGACCTAAAACCTAAACCCTAAACCTTAAACCCTAAAAACCCTAAATCCTAAACCCTAAACACTAATAGTTTGTAAACCGTAAACCCTAATCCCCAAATCCTAAACCCTAAAACCTAAACCCTAAACCCCAAACCTTAAATCCTAAACCCTAAACCCTCAACTAACCCTAAACCCTTAACCCTAAAAACCTAAAAAGCTAAACCTAACTAAATAAAACATAAAAAGAAAATAAATAAAAAAACTAAACAAAAATAAAATAAAAAATAAAATAAAATAAAAACCTAAACTAAAATTGTAAAATAAACCTAAACTTAAAAAGAAAAAAAATAAAAGCTAAACTATAATAAAATAAATAAAAACCTAAATTAAATTAAAAAAATAAAAAAAACTTAAATAAAATAAAGACTAATCCTTAAATAAAACTAAAATAAACCTAAAATAAAATAATTTAAGAACTAAATAAAAACCTAAACCTAAGGAATAAACCTAAAAATAAAACCTAAAAATAAATAAACAATAAAATCTAAACCCTAAACTAAAAAAAAACCTAAACCTAAAATAAATAAAACCTAAACCTAAACCCTAAATAAAATAAAATATTCTAAAAATAAAGCTAAACCTTAACTAAAAAATAAAACCTAAAAATAAACCTAAAATAAACAATTAAATCATAAACCTAAAAATATAAAATAAAAACTTAAACCTAAACCCTAAACTGAGTGAATCCTTTGTTAGTATACTAAGCGAGGTCAGTTACATGAATCCTTTGTCTCCATTATGTCTTATTACACATCAAATTCTCATTCAATTCAAGTCATTTTTAA
Source organism: Cymbidium sinense (assembly GCA_021442155.1). Classification (NCBI taxonomy): domain Eukaryota; kingdom Viridiplantae; phylum Streptophyta; class Magnoliopsida; order Asparagales; family Orchidaceae; genus Cymbidium; species Cymbidium sinense. The sequence goes on from CM038222.1 coordinate 14,187,374, forward strand.
TACATATTAAACATGTCTTTTTAGGTTTGCCTCTACCTTTCTTGACATAAGGCAATTCTAATGCATCTACTCTCCTAAACGGGTCATTGGATGGCCGATGATTTATGTGGCCAAACCATCTAAGGAGACAATCTCTCCAATTTTATCTGCCATTAGAGCTACTTGAACTTTTTCTTGAAAATAAACATTTCACTTTTACCTCTAAGAGTAAAGACACTCATCCACCTAAGCTGACTCATCTCTACAACACATAACTTAGTCTCATGCTTCTCTTTTATTAGCCAACATTCTACACCATAATTCATTGCAGGTCCTACCACCATTTTATAAAATTTTCCCTTAAGTTTAAGTGGTACTTTTTTATCACACAACGGGCCAGATGCATTCCTAAAACATTCACATTTTGCATTTTAATGACTTGTTCACCTAACACGACTACCGATAACTTCTAGAACTAGAATTAAACTCCAAAACTAAACTAAACTAAATAAAAATAAAAAATAAACCTAAATAAAAAAATAAACTAAATAAACCTAAACTTACCAATTTACTTAAAATAAAAAAAATTAAAGAAAACCCTAACCCCAAACCCTGAACCCTAAACCTACAACCCTAAACCCTAAACCCTAAACTTTAAACCCTAAATCATAAACCGTAAAACCCTAAACCCTAAACCCTAAACTATAAACCCTAAACCCTAAACCCTAAACCCCTAAATCCTAAAACCTATAACCTAAACCCTAAAACCTAAACCCTAAATACCAAACCCTAACACTAAACCCTAAATCTTAAAATCCTAAAAATTGAAACCTAAACTAAATAAAACCTAAAAATAAAATAAATAAATAAACCAGAACCTAAATAAAATAAATAAAATAAAATAAAATAAAAATTTAAACTAAAACCTAAACCTAAACCTAAATGAAAAATTAAAAACTAAACTAAAATAAAATAAATGAAAACCTAAACTAAACTAAGAAAAAATAAACCTATAAATAAAATACCTAAATAAAATAAAAGCTAAATATAAAATAAAAATAAAATAAACCTAAAATAAAATAAAATAAAATAAAACCTAAATAAAAACCTAAACTTAAAATATAAACCTAAAAAATAAAACATAAAAATAAATAAAAAGTAAAACTTAAACCCTAAACAAAAATAAAAACCTAAACCTAAATTAAATAAAATAAAATAAACTTAAACCTAAACTAAAATAAATCAAACCTAAACCTAAACTTAAAATAAACTAAATCTACTAAACTAAGTAAAATGAAATAAATAAAAAATAAACTTAAATTTAAACTAAAAAAATAAAACCTAAAAATAAACCTAAAATAAAAACGTAAAACCTAAACCTAAAAAAATAAAATAAAAGCCGAAACCTAAACCTAAAAATAGAAAATAAAAATTAAACCTAAAAAAATAAAAGAAAAAGAAAACTAAACTATAAAATAAACATAAACCTAAACCTAAACCTATAAAATAAACTAAAATAAAAAACTTAATTAAAATACATAAACTAAAAGAAATAAACTAAACTAAATAAAAATAAAAAATAAACCTAAATAAAAATAAAAAATAAAATAAACTAAAACAAATAAAAAATATACTAAATAAATCTAAACCTATCGGTTTACCTAATTTAAAAAAAAAACCCTAAATTTTAAATCCTAAACCCTAAATCATAAAATTAACCCTAAACCCTAAACCTAAACCCTAAGCCCTAAACCCTAAACCATAAACCCAAAAAACCTAAAAACCTAAACCTAAAGTAAATAAAACCTAAAGATAAAATAAATAAAAAAATCTAAACCTAAACCTAAATAAAATAATAAAATAAAATAAAATGAAAACCTAAACTAAAACTAAGAAATAAAATAAAGTTAATAATCAAAAGGTTTAAATAAAATAAAAACTAAACGTAAAATAAAAATAAAATAAACCTTAGACCTAAACCTAAAAATAAACATAAAATAAAAACCTAAAACCTAAACCTAAAAAATAAAATTAAAACTTAGACCTAAACCTAAAAATAAAAAATAAAACCTAAACCTAAAAAATAAAATAATATTATAACTAAATGAAAAAATAAATTGAAACCTAAAAATTTAGCTAAAATAAATAAACTAAAGTAAATAAAAATAAAAATAAACCTAAATAAAAAGAAAAACATAAAATAAACTAAAATAAATAAAAAATAAACTAATAAACCTAAACCTACAGGTTTACTTAATTTTAAAATAATAAAAAAAGTAAAAAAAACATAAACCCTAAGCCCTACACCCGAAACCTACAACCCTAAACCTTAAACCCTAAACCCTAAACCCTAAAACCTAAAAACCTAAACCTAAACTAAAGAAAACCGAAAAAAAAATAAATAAAAAAACCTTAACCTAAATAAAATAAAATAATAAAATAAAATAAAAACCTAAACTAAAGCCTAAACCTAAACCTAAACCTAAAAATAAAATGAAATAAATATTGAAACCTAAAATAAAAAAAATAAATAAAAACCTAAACCAAACAAAAAAATAAAATAAACCTAAAAATAAAAAACTAAAGTAAAATAAAAACTAAACATAATATAAGAAAATGAACCTAAAATAAATAAAATAAAAACTAAATAAAAAATTAAACCTAAAAAATAAACCTAAAAAGAAAAATATAAATAAAACATAAACCCTAACCTAAAATAAATAAAATAAAATAAATTTAAACATGAACTAAAATAAATAAAACCTAAACCTACACTTAAAATAAACTAAAACTAAACCCTAAACTAAATAAAATTAAATTAATTAAAAATAAATGTAAATGTAAACTAAAAAATAAAACCTAAAAATAAACCTAAAATAAAAACCTAAAACCTAAACCCTAAACCCTAAAAAGCAAAAAACCTAAACCTAAACTAAATAAAAACTAAAAATAAAATAAATAAAAAACTTAAACCAAAATATAATAAAATAAAAACCTAAGAAAAACTGTAACCTATCCTAATCCTAGAAAGAAAATATAATAAAAAATCATAACTAAACTAAAATAACATAAGTAAAAACCTAAACTAAACTAAAAAAATAAAAAACCTAAATAAAATAAACCTAAAATAAAATAAAATAAACACTAAACAAAAACCTAAACCTAAAAATAAACTTAAAAAATAAAAAATAAAACTTAGACCCTAAACTAAAAAAAACCCTAAACCAAAATTAAAAATAAAATATACCTAAACCTAAACTAAATTAAACTAAACTAAAATAAATGAAACCTAAACCTAAAACTAAAATAAATTAAACCTAAACCTAAACCTAAACTAAATAAAATAAAATAAACTAAAAATGGGCCTAAACCTAAACAAAAAAATATTAGCTAAAAATAAACCTAAACTTAAAAAAATTAAATAAAACCTCAACCTAAACCTAAAATAAATAAAACCTAAACCTAAACCTAAAATAAACTAAACCTAAACCTAGACCTAAACTAAATATAATAAAATAAACTAAAAATAAATGTAAACCTAAACTGGAAAATAAAACCTAAAAATAAACATAAAATAAAAACCTAAACAAAAAAATAAAATATAATAAAATCCTTAACATAAACCTAAAAATATAAAAAAATAAAACCTAGACCTAAAAAATAAATTAAAAATAAAAATAAACCAAAAATAAAAATAAATGTACACCTTAACCTGAAAAATAAACTAAAATAAAAAATGTAAACTAAAATAAATAAACATATAATAAATAAATAGAACTAAATAAAAAATAAACCTAAATAAAAATAAAAAAATCAAATAAACTAAATTAATAAATTAAATAAAACTAAACCTACCGGTTTACTTAATTTAAAAAAAAACACTAAACCATAAACTCTAAACCCTAAACTCTAAATCCTAAACCATTACTAAACCCTAAACTTACAGCCCTAAACCTATAAACTTAAACCATAAACCTTAAACCCTAAACTTTAAAAAAATAAAAAAAATAAAAAATCCTAACCCTAAACCCTAAATCCTAAAATAAACCCTAAACCCTAAAACATAGAGCCCTAAGCCTAAAACCCTAAACCGCAAACCCTAAACCCTAAACTCTAAACCTTAAACCAAAAACCATTAACCCAAAAAACTAAAAATCCTAAACATAAACTTAATAAAACCTAAAAATAAAATAAATAAAAAACCTAAACCTAAATGAAATAAATTAAAAACCTAAATTAAAACCTCAACCTAATCTTAAAAATAAAATAAAATAAAAAATTAAAATTAAAATAAAATAAAATTAATAAAAACCTAAACTAAAATAAAAATTAAAATAAACCTAAACATAAAAAACCTAAATAAAATAAAACCTAAATGTAAAATAAAAATAAACTAAACCTATAATAAAATAAAATAAAAAATTAAACCAAAAAATAAACCTAAAAATAAACAAAAAATAAAACCTTACCCTTAAACTAAAGAAAAATTAAACCTAAAATAAATAAAATAAAATAAACATAAACTTAAACTAAAATTAACTAAATTAATATAAATAAAACCTAACCCTAAACCCAAAATAAACTAAACCTAACCTTTGAACTAAATAAAATAAAATAAACTAAAATTAAACCTACACCTAAACTAAAAAATAAAATCGAAAAATTAATCTAAAATAAAAACAAAAAACCAAAACCTAAAAAAATAAATTAAAAACCTAAACCTAAACCTAAAAATAAAAAATAAAACTTAAACCTAAAAAATAATAAAATAAAACTAAACTAAAAAATAAACATAAATTTAAACCTAAATCTACCAAATAAACTAAAATAAAAACCAAAAATAAAATAAATAAACCTAAATAATAAAAATAAATAAACTTAAATAAATAAAAAATAAACTAAATAAACTAGATACACTAAAACCTGTCAGTTTACTTAATTTTTTTTTTCAAAAAAAAACACTAAACCCTAAAACTATCCCTAAACCCTAAACCTTAAATGCTAAATGTATAAGCCTAAACCATAAACCCTAAACCCTAAACCCTAAACTAACCCTAAGAACTAAGCCCTAAACCCTAAAACTAGGTACACCACTGACCTAAACCACTAACTGACCAATTGTAAATCTTAAAAACCATAAACCCTAAAGCCTAAACACTAAGCCCTAAACCATAAACCCCAAACCCTAAACCCTAAAACCTTAAACCCTAAACCCAAAACCCAAAAAAGTCAAAAACCCTAAACCTTAAACCCTAAAACCTAAACCCTAAAAATCTAAAAAGTTAAAAACCTAAACCTAAACCTAAACTCAATAAAATAAATAAAAAAACCAATACCAAAATAAAATTAAAACATAAACTAAAACCTAAACCTAAACCAAAAAAGAATATAAAATAAAAACTAAAGTAAAAGAAAATAAATAAAAACTTAAACTAAATTAAGAAATAAAAAACTTAAAAAAAACTAAAACTAAAAGGAATTAAAATAAAAACTAAATAAAAACCTAAACCTAAAAAATAAACCTTAAAATTAATAAAAAATAAAACATAAATTTAAAATAAAAATAAAATAAACCTAAACATAAACAAAAATAAACTAAACTAAAATAAATAAAACCTAAACTTAAACCTAAACCTAAACTAAATAAAATAAAATAAATTGAACTAAAAATAAACCTAAACTTAAACAAAAAAATAAAACCTAAAAATAAACCTTAAATAAAAACCTAAAACTTAAACCAAAAAATAAAATAAAATAAATACATAAGACTAAACATAAAAAAACCTAAATCTAAAAAATAAAATAAAAATAAAACTAAACTAAAAAAATAAACCTAAACCTAAACCTAAATATAAAAAATAAACTAAAATAAATAAAACTAGAATAAGTAAACCAAACTAAATAAAAATAAAATAAACCTAAATAAAAATAAAAGTAAAATAAACTAAACCAAAAAACTAAATAAACATGAACCTACCAGTTTACTTAATTATAAAAAAAATTAAAAATGAAATTAAATAAAAAATGTAAACTTAGAACTCTAAACCCTAAAACTAACCTAAAACCCTAAACCCTAAACCCTAAACTTTAAACCCTAAACTCTAAACCCTAGAACCCTAAACCCTAAACCTTAAAAACCTAAAAACCTAAACCTAAAAATAAAATAAATAAATAAAAACTAAACCTAAATAAAATAACAAAAATAAATAAATAAAAACCTAAACTAAAATCAAAACATAAACCTAATAATAAAATATAATAAAAATAAAAACTAAAATAAAATAAAATAAATAAAAACCTAAACTAAACTAAAAAATAAATTAAATCTAAAAATTAAAAACCTAAATAAAATAAAACATAAACATAAAATAAAAATAAAATAAACCTAAAATAAAATAAAATTAAATAAATTAAATAAAAATTAAATAGAAACTGAAACCTAAAAAATAAACCTAAAAAAAACAAAAAAAAAACCAAACCCTAAGCTAAAAAATACCTAAACCTAAAATAAACAAAATAAAATAAACCTAAACCTAAACTAAAACAAACTTAACTAAAATAAATAAAACCTAAAACTAAACCAAAAATAATCTAAACCTAAACCCTAAACTAAATAAAATAAAATATACTAAAAATAAAACTAAAACAAAAATAAAAAATAAAACCAAAAAATAAACCTAAAATAAAAATCTAAAACTTAAACCCAAAAAAATAAAATAAAAACCTAAACCTAAACCTAAAAAAAATTAAACCCTAAACCTAATAATAAAAAATAAAACCTAAACTTAAAAAATAAAATAAAATTAAAACTAAACTAAAATAATATGCTAAAATAAAAATCCTAAACAAAAATAAATAAACATAAAATAAATAGACTAAACTAAATAAAAATAATTAATAAACTTAAATAAGAATGTAGAATAAACTAAATAAACCTAAACCTACTAGTTTACTTAATTTTTTTAAAAAAAACCTAAACCCTAACTACTAAATCCTAAACCCTAGACCCTAACTCCGAAAACCAAAAACTAACCCTAAATCCTAACCCCCCTAACTAAAAAATTTAAAAACTAAAATTAAAAAAAAAACTAAACTAAACTAACACCCTATTAAAAATCTAAACCTTAAAATAAACTACCTAAACTATGATAAGCTAAACACCTCCCATATAAAACTAAAACTAAAACCTAAACCCTAAAAACTAAAACTAATAAGACTAATAAAGACTAAAATAAAACATAAAACCTATCTAAAAATAACCTAAACTTGACTAATAAAATAACTAAAATAAAATAATAAAAACCCTTAAAAAACTAAAACTAATAAAAATAACCTAAACACTAAAACAAAACTAAAACCCCTAATAACTAAAAACTAAACAAAAAAACCCAAAAAATAAAAATAATAAATCACCACCCCCCCCCCCAAAAAAACCTAAACCCAATAATAATAATAATAATAATAATAATAATAATAACTAAAAATAAAAAACTAATAAATAATAAAAATGCTATAAAATAAAACTAATTAAAAAAACATAAATTCCTAAACCTAAAAAACTAACTAAACTAAACTAATAACTAAAAATACGTAAACCCCTAAACCTATAATAAATTAAAAACAAAAACAAAAACCTAAACCCATCCTACAGCCCCTTCTCATCCTGATCTCTAGTAATTCTTGAATCCCTTTCCTTTTTGCTCTCTTTCTCAGTGTTTCTGGGCTAGTTTTCCAAAAATTTCTTCCAGTTTGGCTTCGGATCTTCTACCTTAGGCTGATCCTTGTTTGGTTCTTAAGTGGTGCCATTTTCCATGGTGTCAGGTTCTACAAATACTTAGGGAATACTAAATGCTCCAATTACTCCGGCTTGAGCTTCCGATTCCTTGGGTATAGCTAAACCTTTTGCCTCTAAATCCTTCAAAGATGCCTAATTTGGTAAGGATTCTTCAACTTCTTCTTATCTTTCTTTAAACTTGGTTTATACGACCTTTAAAGGTGTTCCGACTATTATGTGCTCTAACTTGGATACTAAAAAACTAGCTGAGCCTTATGCATATACTTTCATTAGAAATTTTTCTTTTTGGCATCCTAATATGGAGGAAATTTAGTTTTTCTATCATGATTTGAATCTTTTCAATGTTTTTTTTATTATTTTACTAGATTGTAGACATATGCTGATTAAATTATCTAATGACCTTGATTATAGTCCTATCTTTGCTCATTGATCTTATTAAGCTAAACATTTTTAAATGCCTATTCTTAAATGGACTCCATTTTATGACATTAAAAAGGAATCTCCTATAGCGCCAGTTTGGTTATCTTTACCTAATCTTTGGGTTCATTTTGTTAATTATCAATCCTTGCATGCTGTGAGTTCTATTTTGGTAGACCCTTGCAAATTGATCAAGCAACTGTAACCAAATCCAGGCCATTGATTGCTTGGATCCTTATTAAAATTGATGTAACAAAGAAATTTCCTAAGAGGTATGGATTGGATCAGATAAAGATGGATATTTCTATTAGGTCAAGTTTAAAAACCTCCCTACTTTCTGCAATCATTGCAAAACTCATGGCCATGATGTATTAGAATGTTTTGTTACTCATCAACATCTTCAAAAGAAAGTGGTTAAAGATCTTAAGATTGCTCGAAAAATTAGAGATTTAAAAAGTGATAAAAGAAATTCTACTTTAAAAGAAAAGGATAATGGTGTTGTGAATGAAATTGTTGATGTTTCTAATGATGTTCCTAATGTTTCTAATGTTATTCCCAATGTAAGTGGCAGTGATAAGCTTGTTAAAAATGCTTCTATAATTATTTTGGAGAGTAATTAGGTTTTGGCTGCTATTATTTCTGATATTCCTAAAAATTTGCAGATGGATGATTTTCCTATTTTAGTTTATAATTCTAAGGAGATTTGTCAAACAATTGCTAAAAATCTTAAAGAAAATGTTTCTCTTATTTCACCTCAAAAATCTTTAAAAGAAAATTTTGTTTTACCTTCTTTGATTTTGGGCAAGAATGATGGTATGGAGCTTGTTCATAATGTGTAGTCAAGTGTTTATTTGCTTAATAAATCTATTTCTGCCCTTTCTTTAACTATTATTCTGGATGGTATTTTGCTTAGTGATAATTCTTGTTTAATGGAGAAAGAGGACTTATCTTATTATCAAATGGGATCTTCTCCTAAATCTATTGTAATGAATGATGACAAAAATTGTTATGATGATCAATCCATGGAGAATGAGACCAGTTTTTAAACTATTTTTGTGAAAAAGCAAAAATAGCCTAAAACATATCCTCCTAAAGTTTCTAGATCTACTCAATCTTCTTCATCTTCTTTGCCTAATAAAAATTAATGTTTAACTTTCTTATCTGGAATGTGAGGGGCATTGGTACTCTAGCTGTTAGAAATAGAATTAGGAATCTTTGTAGAATTTCTAATGTTGGTTTCTTGGTTATTCTTGAACCTCTTATTTTTTCTTCTAAAATAATGCATGTGGCCAAGGTGATTGGTTTTAGCAATTTTTATTTCAATAGCAATAATAAGATTTGGTTATTTTGGAAAAATTCTCTTTCTATTAATGTTATTAATGATTTACATCAAGTTATTAATGTGGATATTTTCATTTGGTTATTATCATGCTTTTGGCTCTTTTATTCATGTTGCTTGTAACAAATTTGAGAAGAGAATTCCTTGGGATCAATTATCTAATTTTGCTTATGTTATTAATAATTCTTGGATTATTGGCGGGGATTTCAGTATGTTCCTTTCTTTGAATGAAAGGAAAGGGGGTTCTTTATCGAATTTACATTCAATGAAATATTTTGCAAATATGATTTTGGATTGTAATCTTTATGATGTTAGTTTCATTGGTTCTTAATTTTCTTGGAATAATCATAAATTGTGACAACAGTTGGATCGTACATTATTTAATAATTATTGGTTAAATCAATGGCCTTTAACTTCGTTGGAGCATCTTTGTAGAACTCTCTCAGATCATGCTCATCTTTTGGTTTCTATTAAGGATGTTGTTCATAACAATAATGTCATTAAAAATTTTTGTTTTCAAAATATGTGCTTACAAGATAAAAGTTTTCATTATGTTATTGCTTGTAATTGGTGTGCTCCTCTTTCTCTTGATGATTCTACATTTGGTATGATGAGATTTTGTCTTAAGCTTAAAAGGCTTAAGCATAATATCACTTGGTGGAACATAAACTGCTTTAAAAATCTTATTAATAATTTCAAGAATATGCAAAAAAAGGTGAAAGATTTGGAAGAACTTGTTATTACTGATTCTTCTTTCTGTTCTAATCTTACTGAAGCTAAAGATAATCTCATTAAGTTTCAGGATTTAAAAGAGACTTACTGGAGACAATAAGATACCTCTAAGGATCTTTCTCAGCGGGAAGAAACACTAAATATTTTCATGCTTTGGTAATGAAAAGTAGAGTTCTTGGTCACATTCATAAAATTAAGAACTTTCATGGTTCTTGGCTTACCAAAAGAAAGGATATATTTTCTTCTGCTCTTAATTATTTTAAAGATCTTTTAAATAAAAATTGTCAACTTGAGCATTTATCCAATCCCTCTATCATCCCTTCTATTAGTCCTTGAACCTTCTTTAATAAGCTAATTTCTAAAATCCTTACCAACATACTTAGTCCTTTACTTAATAGAATTATCTCTTAACCAAACTAGTTTTGTTAGATGTTGATCTATTTCTGATAATATTTTACTTGCTAAAGAACTAATTCACGAACTTGATGCCAAGACTAGAGGTGGAAACATTCTTTCCAATTAGATATTACCAAATCCTTTGATATTATCTCTTGGGACTTCCTTTTATAGATTTTGAATTTATTTGGGTTTTCTAAAAAAATTATTTTTCTTATAAAAAATTGTATCAATAATGCCTGGTTTTTTATTTTTCTTAATGGGGAAGCCTTGGGTTTCTTTCCCTCTTCCCATGGCTTAAGACAAGGGGATCCCTTATCTGTAGCTTTATTTATTATTATTGTTGAGTACTTATCTAGGAGCATCAATGATTTATTCTTAAATAATCCTAGTATGTACTACAGAACTCTTGTTGTTCTTTTTGTTTCCCATCTAAGTTTTATCGATGATTTTTTTTTGCAATGCTTCTATTCATCACATCAAGCATCTTAAGAATTTTTTAAATGAATTTGGTAGAGAAAGTGGCCTTTTGATCAATGATAAAAAAAAGCTATTTTATAACATCCTCTAGCATCTCCAATACTAAAATCAATCAAATCCTTCATTTCACTAATTTTAAACATCAACAATTACCTCTTAAGTACTTGGCTGCTCCGCTCTTTAAAGGCCCGAAATATTCCCATCTCTTTGATGAGGTAATTCAAAAAATTTCAAATAAAATATCTGTTTGGGAATTTCATTTACTATCCTTTGGTGGTAGGCTCACTATCTTTAAAAACATTCTCAACTCTATGCCTCTTTATTTGATTCAAACTATTATTCCCATTAATGCTACACTTATCAGAATTGATCGTTTGCTTAACAAATTTTTTTTGGGGCTCCAATAATTCTACCAAAAGAATGCATTGGACATCTTGGCATAAATTTTGTGGTCCTTTGGGTGATGGTGCTCTTGGTGGCAAACCTATTCGTGAAGCTATCACTACATTTTCTCATAAACTCTCGTGAAATTTTAGAAAGAATGATAGCCTTTGGGCTAATTTTAGGATGAAAAAAATATTGCCATGGTAAACACCCTCTTAACTATGCTTATAAAGTTTGTAACTCGGTTTGGAAAAAGCTTTGTTCCACTAAATGGGTTATCGAATCATTAATATCTTGGGGTATCCAGTCTAGTTTTTCCTTTTTCTAGCAAGACAATTAGATGGGCATAAGTTCTATTGACACCCATTTATCTACCCACTCTACTATTACTATCAAAGTTAATTATTTTTGGCTTAATAACAATTGGAATGAAAACAAACTTGAGAACTATATCCTTATTTCTCTTATTGACAACTTTAGAAATATTCCCATTTCTTCTAACAAACCTGACCAAATTATTTTTAAACTTTCTTATAATGGTGATTTTGTTGTTAAAGAGATTTGGAATTTTATTAGAGATAAACATCACCCTTCTAATGTTTTTATTAAACTTTGGAACAATATCATTCCCAATTCAAATTTGGTTTTAGCTTGGAGGATTTTGAATAACTATATTCTTGTGGACTCATTGCTCTAGACTAAAGGGTTTTATTTTCCTTCAAAGTGCTATTATTGCTTTCATATTGAAAGTGTAAATCATGTTTTCGTCAATGGATCTGTTGCTTCTAAATTATGGTTTTGGTATGATAATTTATTTAATGCCAACTATTTTCATGGTTCTCTTTATTTATATCAACTTCTGGAAGCCTATGTTAAAAACATTGGGAAAGGGCATATAAAAGTTTTAAATGCTATTACCATTATCTAGTTCATCTGGATGGATAGAAATGATGCTAAATATGATGGTATTCCTATGAACCATAAAGGATCCTAGCTAGAACTAAAGAAAAAATTCATGCTTTTTTTAATGCCAATCTTATTAGTAACATTCATTTTAGAGGTTACAAATTTATGACAAAAAATTGGGTATCATTTTGCTTGATATGGACTCTCATAAAGGTGCTAGGATTATCCATTGGATCAAACCTATAGACAATGTGATTAAAGTTAATACTTATGGTTCTGTTTCTTCCAATAAATATGGTTGTGGTGGTATCCTTAGGAATTCTAAAGGTACAGTCATTTATGCTTTTGCCTATCCTCTCTAAGCCTATTCTATTCTCTTTGCTGAGCTTATTGGTATTAATAAAGCAATTGAAATTTGTTTGAATAAAGGTTTCCTTAACATCTGGGTTGAAGTTGATGCTCTCTTGCTTCTTGACATCCTTAATTCCAATAGAAATGGGAATGATGGATTATTTTATCTTCTTAATCATATTAAAACTCTACTTTTTCAAGTTTATTTTAAAATTTCCCACATCCTTCATGAAGGTAATGCTTGTGTTGATTATTTAGCTAATTTTGGTGCCAACTTAACTGATTTCACTTTATTTGGCAACTAAACATTGCCTAAATTATTAAGAGGTTTGGTTAATCTGCATAATACTAGATTGCCTTATCTCATATTATAATTTCTTGTTTTGGTTTTATTATTGGTTTTTGATGATCCCTTGTTTTTGTTTTGGCCTTTTTAAACCATCTTCGGGTTGTGGTGATCTACTAATTTTCCCTCTTTGGGTTTATGCTTTTCAACTCCTGCTTTTGTTTTGGCTTGGATATTACTCATATGTGCTTTTTGTAAGTGTAGCCTGGGGTGTTTTGGTTTTTTTTAGCTAGGTGGTTTTTGATTGCATGGCTGGGCTTTTACCAAAATTTTCCCTTGGCTATTTCTTATTTCCTCCTTCTAGGTTGCAGCTTTGGCTGCCGTAAGCTTTTCTTTTTACATGGGTTTTACCTTTTTTCTAGCTTGCTTCCAACCCTATTAAATTTGCTACTATGGTGGTTGAGTGTATGGCTTTGTTGGCTAGCTGGGTTGGCTGGCATTTTTGGGTGGTTGGGTTGGTTGGATGGTTATTTTTAGTGGTTTATCTCATGCTTGATTTAAGCATGGTGGAGGTGGTTAGGAAGTTTTGTTGACTGGAGCTTGATGGTAGGATTTATTGTTTCTATTTTTATTCTTTTGGTTATAGGTTGGACTTCCTCCTACTGTGGCTTTGGGTTTGGGTATTGTTCTGAAATGACTGGTTTACGGCTACTGTGTGGCCGTTATTTGGCTTTGGCTGCTAGTGGCTGGGTTAGGTATCTTTATTGCTGTTATTTTTGTTGGTTGGCATGTTTTCTATCTTAATAGGCTTTGTATCTTTTTTTCTCTAGTTGGCTTTTCTACCCTGATGGATTGGATTTTCTTTTATCCTGATTGGGTTTGGTGACTGCTGTCTGTCTCTACCCTTTCCCAGGCTATCTTGGATGGTTTTGGCTTCATGACTGCTGTTGGCCTCTATTCTGAGGTTTTTGGGTTGGATGACTTGGATCTTCTGTTGTTGAGGTGGTTTGCTAAAAGGATTTGTTGGATGGCTGGTTGGGTTGGTTATTTTGGACGGTTGAGGGCGCTAGGTTTTTTCTACTCCATTGGTGACAGCCTGTGATCGCTTTCCTGTTTTTTCTGTTGGTTTCCTCGTGCTTGATCTCTTTTCTCTTGGCTGCAGCAACACCCCTAATCCCTAAACCCTAAACCTTAAACCCTAAACCCTAAAACCCTAAACCCTAAACCATAAAACCTAAACCCTAAACCTAAAATTTCTAAATCCTAAACCCTAAATCCTAAAACCTAAAACACTAAATCCTAAACCCTAACCCCCAAACCCAAAATCCTAAACACTAAAAACCTAGAAACCTAAACCTAAACTAGATAAAACCTAAAAATAAAATAAATAAAAAAAACCTATACCTAAATAAAATAAAAATAATAATAACATAAACTAAAACCAAAACATAAACCAAAACCAAAACTTAAACATAAACATAAAATAAAATAAAATAAAAATAATAATTAAATAAAATAAAAATAAATAGAAACTAAACTAAACTAAAAAAATTAAATAAACCAAAAAATAAAAAACCTCAATAAAATAAAACCCAAACATAAAATAAAAATAAAATAAAAACTACATAAAAACCTAAACCTAAAAATAAACCTAAAAAAATAAAATATAAAGCCTAAACCCTAAATTAAAAAAATCTAAACCTAAGATAAAAAAAATAAATAAAAACTTAAACCTAAACTAAATAAAACTTAAACCTAAACCCAAAATAAACTAAACCTAAACCTAACCTAAATAAAATAAAATAAACTAAAAATAAACCTAAACCTAAACTAAAAAATAAAACCAAAAAATAAACTTAAAATAGAAACCTAAAACCTAAACCTAATAAGATAAAATAAAAGCATAAACCTAAACCTAAAAACAAAAATAAAAATAAAACTAATGTAAAAAAATAAACATAAACATAAACTTAAACCTAGAAAATAAACATAAATAAAAACCCTAAACTAAAATAAATAAACCTAAAATAAATAAACTAAATGAAATAAAAATAAAAAATAAACCTAAATAAAAAAAATAAACTAAAATAAATAAAAAATAAACTAAATAAACCTAAAATTACAGGTTTACTTAATTTAAAAAAAAAACCTAAACCCTAAACCATAAATTCTAAACCTTAAACCCTAAACCCTAAACCCTAAAATTAACCCGAAACCCTAAACCTATAACCCTAAACCGACAACCGTAAATCTTAAACCCTAAACCCTAAACCTTAAACCATAAGCCCTAAACCCTAAACCTTAAACCCTAGACCATAAACCGAAAACCCTAAACCCTAAACCCTAACCCTAACCCTAAACCCTAAACCCTAAACCCTAAATCTTAAAACCCTAAACCCTAAACTCTAAACTAACCCTAAACCCTAAACCATAAACTCTAAGCCATAAACCCTAAAGCCTAAACCCTAAACCTAACCTTAAACTCTAAACCCTGAAAGCATAAACCTTAAACCCTAAACCCTAAACTCTAAACCCTAAACTCTAAACCCTGACCATAAAACCTAAACCCTAAACCCTAAACCCTAAACCCTAAACCCTAAACCTAAACTAAAATTAAATAAATTAATTAAAAAGTAAACCTAAACCCTAAAACTTAATAAACCTAAACCAAAACCTAAACACTAAGAATGGTATAACCTTGATGACACGAACATCATCTTCAACCAGACTCAATCTAGATATGGCGGTGGAGGCAAAGGCAGAGGTGGCAGTTATCCCAGTGGTGGTGTGGGATTTAGAGGTGCTGGCAAATATGGAGGTGGTGGTCGGATTAGTGGTAGTTATGGAGGTGGGAGGAATGACGGAGGTTACAACCGTGATAGTGGCGTTGGGAGAGATCAGGGATATGATGGTGGATCTTGCTACTAGTAAGGCCGGGGTGCTTCTGATGGGAACTGGAGAAACTAAAGAATGGCCAATCCGATCTACTACTTGTAGAACTGTGTCTTTACATTACAGACAGTTCTAGTTATCTACGGTTTTGATTTACTCTATGCATGCTCATTTTTATCTATGTCGTCAGTTGGATCTTAGAAAAATTGGTGTGTTACTTGGATGATGAAATCGAAAAGAAGAAATGTTGAATCTGAATTTATTCTTTGTTAAAAAAAAACCAAAAATCGTTAACCCTAAGCTATAACCTGAACCCTAAACCTAAAGCGTAAAACCTAAACCTAAACCCTAAACCCTATACCTTAAAAATTATAAAAATAAAAATAAATAAAAAATCCTAACACTAAACCCTAAACCTATAATGCTAAACTTACAACCCTAAAACCTAATCCCTAAACCCTAAACCCTAAAAAACCTTAAACCCTAAACCCTAAACCCTAAACCCTAAAAGCATAAACCCTAAAACCTAAAGCCTAAATCCTAAATTCTAAACCATAAACCCTAAACCTAACCCTAAAACCTAAAACCTAAACCCCAAACCCTAAACCTAAACCTAAAGTAACTAAATAAATTAAAAAATAAGCCTAAACCCTAAAACTTAATAAACCTCAACCTAAAATAAAACCCTAAGAATGGGTAGAACCTTGCCACTTATGTCTTAGAAAACTTGGTGTGTTACTTAGTTGATGAAATCAAAAAGAAGAAACGTTAAATCAGAATTTTCTCTGTTTAAAAAAAATCAAAAACCCTAAATGCTAACCTATAACTTGAACCCTAGACCAAAAACCTAAACCCTAAATCCTAAACTTTAAAAGCCTTGAACCCTAAACCCTAATTCCTAAAACCCTAAACCCTAAACCCTAAAACCTAAACCCTAAACCCTAAACCCTAAACCATATAAGTTAAAAACCTAAACCTAAATTAAATAAAACATAAAAAGAAAATAAATAAAAAAACTTAAACCAAAATAAAATAAATTAAATTAAATAAAAACCTAAACTAAAACCTAAAGCTAAACCTAAACCTAAAAATAAAATCAAATAAAAAACATAAACTAAACTAAAATAACATGAATAAAAACCTAAACTTAACAAAAAAAATAAATAACCTAAATAAAATAAAAACTAAACCTAAAACAAAACCAAAAAATAAATAAAAAAATAAAACCTAACGCCTAAACTAAAAAAAAACCTAAACATTAAATAAAAATAAAATAAACCTAAACCTAAACAAAAATAAATTAAATTAAAATAAAAAAAAACCTAAACTAAAAAAAATAAAATAAAATAAACTAAAAAAAATATAAACGTAAACTAAAAAAACCCTAAAAATAAACCTAAAATAAAAACATAAAACCTAAACTAAATAAAATAAAATAAAAACCAAAACCTAAACCTAAAAATAAAAAATAAAAACTAAACCTAAAAAATAAAATAAAAATAAAACTATACAAAAAATAAATCTAAACCTAAACCTAAACTCAAAATAAAAATTAGAATAGAAAACCTAAACTAAAATAAATAAACCTAAAATAAATAAACAAAACTAAATAATAAAATAAATAAATAATAAAATAAACATAAATAAATAAAAAACATAAACTAAATATACTAAATAAACCTAAACCTACTAGTTTACTTAATTTAAAAAAATTTAAAAAAATAAAAAAATAAAAAAATAAACAAAACCTAAACCTAAACCTAAACCTAAATGTAAAAAAAAAACTAAACCAAAATAATAAAATAAAAATAAAACTAAACTAACAAATAAACATAAACCTAAACCTAAACCAAAACCTAAAAAATAAACTAAATTAAAAAACCTAAACTAAAATAAATAAACCTAAATTAAATTAAATAAAAATAAAAAATAAACTTAAATAAATAAAAATAAACAAAATAAATTAAAAAAAAACCTAAACTTTCATGTTTACTTAAATTAAAAATAAATCTAAACTAACTTGGATCTTAAACCTAAAACCTAAACCCTAAACCCTAAGCCCTAAACCCTAAAAATAAACATAAAATAGAAATAAAATAATAATAATAAATCCCTAACCCTAAACCCTAAATCCTAAAACTAACCCTAAACCCTAAACCTACAACCCTAAACACTAAAATCGTAAACCCCAAATCCAAAACACTAAACCCTAAACCCTAAACCCTAAACCTTTAAAACCATAAACCCTAATGCCTAAACACTAATCCCTAAACTCTAAACCCTAAACCCTAACCACTGAGAACCACTCAACCCTTAACCTAAACTGACCTAAAACCAAAAATAAAATAAAATAAAATAAAAATAAAACTCAACTAAAAATAAACCTAAACCTAAAAAATAAACTAAAATAATAAATTTAAACTAAAATAAATATACTTAAAATAAATAAAGAAAACAAAATAAAAATAAAAAATAAATTAAATTAAATTAAATATAAAATAAGGTCAATAAACTAAATAAACCTATAAAAGCCCTAAACCCTAAACCCAAAAATTAACCCTAAACCATAAACCTACAATTCTAAAGCCTAAACCATATAAAACCCTAAACCCTAAACACTAAACCCTAATACAAACCCTAAAAGCATAAACCCTAAACTCCAAAAATAAACACCATAAACCCAAAAAAAAAAAACCTAAAGCCAAAACCCTAAATCCTAAACCCTAAACCCTAAAACCATAAACTAAAATAAAATAAAATAAAAAATAAAAACATAACTTAACTAAATAAATAAAAACCTAAATTAAACTAATAAATAAAATAAACATAAAAAGAAAAAACCAAAATAAAATAAAAACTTAACGTAAAATAAAAATAAAATAAACCTAAAATAAAAAAACTAAATAAAAACATAAACCTAAAAATAAATAAAAAATAAAACATAAACCCTAAACTAAAAAAAACTTAAACCTAAAATAAATAGAATAAAATAAACATAAACCTCAACTAAAATAAATTAAACTAAACTAAATAAAACCTAAACCCAAACCTAAAATAAATTAAACCTAAACCCTAAATTAAATATAATAAAATAAACTAAAAATAAACATAAAATAAACCTAAAAGTAAAACCTAAAACCTAAACCTAAAAAAAGAAAATAAAAACCTAAACCTAAACTTAAAAATAAAAAATAAACTTAAACATAAAAAATAAAAATAAAACTAAACTAAAAAATATACCTAAACTTAAATAATAAACTAAAATAAAAAAAATCTAAACTAAATAAAATAAACCTAAAATAAATAAACTAAACTAAAAAAAAATTTAAAAATAAATAAATAAAAATAAAAGTAAAATAAACTTAAATAAATAAAATAAACTATAAACTAACCTACCACATTAATTTAAAACTCTACTAACCCTACTTCTTGACCTAAATCCTAACACTGACCCACCACTGACTACAAACCCAAACCTCTCCCACTCTAAATTTTCACACTACCCACTCCACACCCCCATAAACCACAACCTGACCCTTCACTAAACCCTCACTAAACCCAACATACCCACCCTATAACTCTAAACCTAGACTAACCTCAAACTATATCCTACCAAAACACCACCTAAACCCTAACCTCCCAAATACCATAAACCCTAAACCCTAAACCCCTAAACTTAAACCACCTAAACCACCAAAAACCCCAATAAACCCTAAAAATCCCTAACCCAAAACTAAACTTAATAAATTAAAATAAACCTCACCATAAAACCTAATAAACCTAAACCCTAAATGGATAACCTGAAAATCAAATCGGCCAGATCAATCAGGTGGTGAGCAGAGGCTTTGGTTATTATAATGCTGGAGTAGGATCTGGAGGTGCTGGTGGAAATGGAGGTGGTGGTCGAAGTAGTGGTGGTTATGGAGGCTGGAGGAGCGACGAAGGTTACAGTTGTGGTGGTGGCAGAGGGAGAGATTAGGGAGATGATTGTGGATCACGCTACTAGTGAGCCGGGGTGGTTCTGATGGGAACTAGAGAAACTTAAGAGTGGTCAATCCGATCAGTTGCTTATGGAACTATGCCTTTATAGTAGAGGCAGTTCTAGTTATCTAGGTTTTTGATTTTCTCTATGCATGCTCATTTTTTATCTATGTCATCGATTGTGTCTTAGAAAACTTGGTGTGTTACTTGGTCGATAAAATTGAAAAGAAGAAATGTTGAATCTAAATTTGTTTTGTTTTTAAAAAAAACTAAAAATTGAACCCTAGACTAAAACCTAAACCCTAAACCCTAAACCCAAAATCCTAAAAACCCTAAACCCAAAACCCAAAACCCAAAACCCTAAATGCTAAAACCCTAAACTCTAGACTCTAAACCCTAAACCCTAAGCCCTTAACCCTAAACCCTAAACCTTAAACTCTATAACCCTAAACCTTAAACCTTAAACCCAAAATCCTATACCCTAAACTGTAAACCTTAAAAACATAAAATCTTAAACCTAAACTAAATAAAACCTAATAATAGAATAAATAAATAAATCTAAACCAAAAAATAAAATAAAATAAAAACCTAAACTCAAACCTAAACCTAAGCCTAAAAATAAAATACAATAAAAATAAAAATAAACTAAAATAAACTAAATAAAAACCTAAACTAAACTAAAAAACAAAATAAACCTAATAATACAAATTCTAAATATAATAAGAACTAAACATAAAGTAAAATAAAATAAAATAAAAATGAAAATAAAAACCTAAACCTAAAAAATTAATCTTAAAATAAATAAGAAATAAACCTAAATCCTAAACTAAAAATAAAACCTAAACCAAAAATAAAAATAAAATAAATAAAATAAAATAATCTTAAACTTGAACTAAAATAAACTAAACAAAAACAAATACAACCAAAACCTAAGCCTAAAATAAACTAAACCAAATCCTAAACCAAAACTAAATAAAATATAATAAACTAAAAATAAACCTAAACCTAAATGTTAAAATAAAATAAAATAAATAAATAAAAGCTAAACTAAAATAAAATAAATAAAAACTTAAACCAAACTAAAAAATAAAATTAACCTTAAAATAATAAACCTAAATAAAAAAAACAAGACGTAAAATAAAAATAAAATAAACTTAAAATAAAATAAAATAAATACTAAATAAAAACCTAAACCTAAAAAATATCCCTAAAAATAAATAACAAATAAAAACTAAACCCTAAACTAAAATTAAATAAACTAACCTAAACCTAAACCTAAAATAAACTAAACTTAAACCCTAAACTAAATAAAAAAATAAACTAAAAATGAACCTAAACCTTAACTCAAAAATAAAACCTAAAAATATACCTAAAAGAAAAACATCAAACCCAAACCTAAATGAATAAAATAATACCCTAAACATAAAAAAATAAAAAAGATAAAACTAAACTAAAAATAAACATAAACCTAAACATAAACCTAAAAAATAAACTAAAATAAAAGCCCAAACTAAAATAAATAAACTAAACTAAATCAAAATAAAAAATAAGCCTAAATAAATAAAATAAAATAAGCTAAATTGAATAAAAAATAAATTAAATAAACCTCAACCTACCGGTTTACTTGATTTTTTCTAAAAAAAGTCTCAACCCAAAACCCTAAAACCTAAAACCTAAATCCTAAACCCAAAAACTAATCCTAAACCCTAAATCCTAAATAATAAATCGTAAACCTACAACCCTAAACCTACAAACCAAAACCCAAAACCCTAAACCATAAAACCCTAAACCCTAAACCCTAAACTATCCCTAAACCCTAAACCCTTAAAACCTAAAAACTTAAATGTAAACTAAATTAAACCTAATAATAAAATAAATAAAAATCCTACACCTAAATAAAATAAATAAAATAAAATAAAATAAATTCCTAAATTAAAACCAAAACTTAAACCTGCAAAAATAATAATAAAAATAAAAATAAACTGAAATGAAATAAATAAAAAACCTAAACTAAACTAAAAAATAAAATAAACCTAAGAATAAAAAACCTAAATAAAATAAAAGCTAAACGTAAAGTACAAATACAATAAACCAAAAATAAAATAAAATAAAAACTATATAAAAACATAAACCTAAAAAATAAACCTAAAAATAAATAAAAAAATAAAACCCAAACCCTAAGAAAAACCAAAACATAAAATTAAAACAAAATAAATAAAATAAAACAAACCTAAACCTAAATAAAATAAATACAACCTAAAATAAACTAGACTAAAACTTAAACCTAAACTAAATAAAAATAAATAAACTACAAATAGACTTAAACCTAAACTAAAAAACAAAACCTAAAAATAAACCTAAAATAAAAACCTAAAACCTAAACATAAGCAAATAAAATAAAATCCTAAACTTATACCTAAAACTAAAAAACAAAATAAAATATAACTATACTAAAAAATAAGTATACACCTAAACCTAAAAAATAAACTAAAATAAAAAACCAGAACTAAAATAAATAAACCTAAAATAAATAAACTAAAATATATATAAAAAATATACCTAAATAAAAAAAATAAACTAAAAAAACCTAAACCTAAATTTTTTTAAAAACCCTAAAAATAAACCACTAAATCCTCTAAAATACACAAAAACCCTAAACCAACTCCACTAAACCCTTAATATAAACCCTAAACCCTAATAAACCCTAAAACCCTCCAAACATAAACCCTAAATTAACCCTAAACCCTAACCCCTATAAACCTAAAAACCTAAACCTAAAAAATAAAATAAAATAAAAACTCAACTTAAAAATAAACCTAAACCTAAACCTAAACCTAAGAAAAAAACTAAAATAAAAAACTTAAATTAAAATAAATAAATCAAAAATAAAAAAATCTAAACTAAATAAAAATAAAAAATAAACCTAAATAAAAATAAAAATAAAAATAAACTGAAATAAATAAAAAATAAAAGAAATAAACCTAAACTTACAAGTTTACTTGATTTTTTTTAAAAGAAAAAACCCTAAACTATAAATCTAAAACCCTAAACCCTAAATCGTATACCCAAAAACTAACCCTAAACAATAAACCCCAAACCCGAAAGCCTAAATCCTAAACCCTAAAACAAAAAAAATTAAACTTAAACTAAATAAAACTTAAAAATAAAATAAATAAATAAACCTAAAGCTAAATAAAAATATATAAACCTAAACTAAAATCTAAACCTTAACCTAAACCTAAATGTAAAAGTAAAATAAAATTAAAAATAAAAACTAAAATAAAATAAAATAAATAAAACCTAAAAACTAAATAAAAATAAACATAAAATAAAAAATAAAATAAAAATAGAATAAACCTAAAATAAAATAAAATAAAAACTAAATAAAAACAAAATAAAAACCTAAACCTTAAAAATAAATCTAGAAACAAATAAAAAATAAACCTAAACCCTAAACTAAAAAAAACTTAAACCTAAAATAAACAAAATAAAATAAACTTAAACCTAAACCAAAATAAACTAAACTAAAATAAATAAAACATAAATCGAAACCTAAACTAAAAAATAAAACCTAAAACTAAACCTAAAAGAAAAACCTAAAACCTAAACCTAAAAAAATAAAATAAAACCTAAACCTAAAGCTAAAAATAAAATATTAAAACCTAAACATAAAAAATAAAATAAAAATCATTCTAAACTAAAAAATAAACATAAACCTAAACCTAAATCTAAAACTAAAAAATAAACCTGAAATAAAAAACCTAAACTAAAATAAATAAACATAACTAAATAAAAAATAAACCTAAATCAAAATAAAAAATAAAATAACCTAAAATAAATAAAAATTAAACTACCCACTGGGTTTATTTAATTTAAAAAAAAAACCCTAAACCCTAAAGCTAAAACCCTAAACCCTAAATTCTAAACCCTAAACCCCAAACCCTAAACCTAAGCCTAAACCCTAAATCCTAAACCCTAAACCCTAAATCTACCACCTGATCCTAAATCATACACCTAAAACCAAACCCTTTAACGCTAAAATCTTAAGCACTAAACCCTAATGTAACCCACTCCAAACCCACACTAAAACTTTAAACCCTAAACCTTAAACTAACCAAGAACCCTAAGCTAATCCTGAACCCTAACCTAACCCTGAACCTTAAACCCCCAAAACCCTAAACCCTAAATCCTAAACTTTAAAACCCTCAAACCCTAAACCCTAAACCCTAAACCCTAAACACAAAATCCTAAACCTAAACCTAAAGTAACTTAATAAATTTAAAAATAAACCTAAGCCATAAAACCTAATAAACCTAAACCCTATAAATGGGTAGAACCTTGACGGCCGGAACATCACCGTCAACTAGAGAGGCGATGGTAATCATAGTAGTGGCGGGGGATTTGGAGGAGCTGGTGGATATGGAGGTGGTGGTTAGAGTAGTGGTGGTTATGTAGGGAAAAAGAGCGATGAAGGTTACAACCATGGTGGTGGCGGAGGGAGAGATCGGGGATATAATGGTGGATCACGCTACTAGAGATCCAGGGTGGTTCTGACTGGAAATGGGAAAATTGATGAATGATCGATCCTATCTATTGCTTATGGAACTATGTCTTTATAGTACAAAAGAATCTAGTTATCTAGGGTTTTTAATTTGCTCTATACGTGGTCATTTTTTATCTAGGTCGTCGTTTGTGTCTTAGAAAACTTGGTGTATTACTTGGCTGATGAAATCAAAAAAAAGAAATGTTGAATCTGAATTTGTTCTCTCTTTAACAAAACCCTAAACCCTAAACTAAAACCTGAACCCTTTACCTTAAACTTAAACCCTAAACCCTAAACCCAAAAATCTCTAAACCCTAAACCCCAAACCCTAAACCTGAAACCCTAAACCCTAAACCCTAAAGCCTAAATCCCTAAACCCTAAATCCTAAACCCTAAACCCTAAACCTTAAACCATAAAACCTATAACCCTAAACCCTAAACCCTAAACCCTAAACCCCAAACCTTAAACCCTAAACCTTAAACCCTAAAAACCTAAAAACCTTAAAACTTAAACCTAAACTAAATAAAACCTAATAACAAAATAAATAAATAAATCTAAACCATATAAAATAAATAAAATAAAATAAAATAAAAACCTAAATTTAAAAATAAAATAAAATAAAAAATAAAAATAAATTTAAATAAAATAAATAAAAACCTAAACTAAACAAAAAAATAAAATAAACCTATGAATAGAAAATCTAAATAAAATAAAAATTAAATGTAAAATAAAAATAAAATAAACTTAAAATAAAATAATATAAAAATTAAATAAAAACCTAAACTTAAATAATAAACCTAAAATACATAAATAAAAAAACCTAAACCTAAAATAAAAATAAAATAAACCTAAACCTAAACTAAAATAAACTATACTAAAAGAAATACATCCTGAACCTAAACCTAAAATAAACCAAACCAAAACTAAAACCTAAACTAAATAAAATAAAATAAAATAAAAATAAAGCTAAACCTAGACTAAACAATTAAACCTAAAAATAAACCTAAAATAAAAACCTAAAACCTAAACCTAAAAAAATAAAATAAAAACCTAAACCTAAACCTAAAAATAAAAAAAAAAACTAAACATGAAAAATAAAATAAAATTTAAACTAAACTAAAAAAATAAGCATTAACATAAACCTAAACCATAAAAATAAACTAAAATAAGAAACCTAAACTAAAATAAATAAACTAAACTAAATAAAAATAAAAATAATCTTAAATAGAATTAAAAAATAAAATAAACTAAAATAAATAAAAAATAAACTAAATAAACCTAAACCTACTCGTTTACTTAATTAAAAAATAAACTAGATAAACCTAAACCATAGACCCTGGACCGTAAATCCAAAATCCTAAACATTAAACCCTAAACCTTGAACCCTAAAACTAACCCTAAACCTATAACCCTAAAACCTAAACCCTAACAAAACCTAAACCCTAAATCGTAAACTAACCTTAAATCTTAAACCCTAACACTAACCATAAACGTTAAAACACAAATCCCTAAACCCATAAACCCTATCTTGAAACCCTATTATCACCTTATCCCTGACCCACCCTCTTTCCCTAAACCCTAAACCCCTAACCCTGGGCCTAAACCCTAAACCCCACCCTAAAGCTAAATCCTCCTAAACCACTCCAAACCCTAAACTTTAAAATCCTCCCCAAATGACCCAGGCTACTAAACCCACTGGGCTTTAAACCTAAAACCTACCTATACATAAAACTAAATAAAACCTAAAAATAAAAAAAAATAAACATAAACCTAAATAAAATAAAATAAAATAAAAACCTAAACTTAAACCTGAAAATAAAATAAACAAAAATAAAATAAATAAAAACATTAACAAAACTAAAAAATAAAATAAACCTAAGAATAAAAATCATAATTAAAAATAAACTAAACATAAAATAAAAATAAAATACTTAAAATACACTAAAATAAAAAGTAAATAAAAATCTAAACTTAAAAATAAATCCTAAAAATAAAAATAAATAAATCTTAAACTCTAAACTAAAAATAAACATAAACCTAAAATAAAAATAAAATAAATAAAATAAAATAAACATAAATTTACACTAAAATAAACTAAACTAAAATAGAAAACCTAACCAAAGAAATAAAACTTAAACTTAAACTTAAACTAAATAAAATAAAATAAACTAACAATAAATTTATAACTAAATTAAAAAAATAAAACCTAAAATAAATGTAAAACCTCAACTTAAAAAAATAAAATAGAAACCTAAATCTAAACCTAAAAATAAAAAATAAAATGTAAACCAAAAAAATAAAATAAAAATAAAACTGAACTAAAAAATAAACCTAAACCTAAAAAATAAACTAAAATAAAATACCCAAACTAAAATAAATTAACCTAAAATAAATATACTAAACTAAAAAAAACCTAAATAAAAATAAAAAATAAAAAAAACTAAAATAAATAAATAAAAAACTAAATAAATCTAAACCTATCAGTTTACTTAATTTTAAATAAAAAACCTAAACCCTAAACCCTAAACCCTAAACCTACAACCCTATAGGTGCTCATTTTTGATCTTGGTCGTCGCTTGTCTCTTAAAAAACTTTGGGTGCTACTTGGTTGATGAAATTGAAAAAAAGAAATGTTGAATCTAAATTTGTTCTCTGTTAAGAAAAAAACATAAACCTTAAACTCTAAACAAAAACTTAAAACCTAAACCTTAAATCCCAAACCCTAAACCCTAAATGCTAAACCCTAAACTAACCTTAAACCTTAAACCCTAAAAAGTTAAAAACCTAAACCTAAACTAAATAAAACCTAGAAAAATAAAAAATAACAAAACCTAAACCAAAATAAAATTAAAAATGTAATAAAGAAAACCTAAACTAAAACATAAACCTAAACCTAAACCTAAAAAAATAAAAGAAAAATAAAAACTTAACCAAAATAAAATAAATAAAAACCTAAACTAAACTAAAAAATAAAAAACATAAATAAAATAAAAACTATACCTAAAATAAAATAGTAGTAATAAAAATTAAATGAAAACTTAAACCTAAAAAATAAACCTAAAAAATAAAACCTAAAAATAAATAAAAAATAAAAACTAAATATTAAACTAAAGAAAATAAACCTAAAATAAAAATAAAATAAAATAAACATAAACCTAAACTAAAATAAACTAAACTAAAATAAAAAAAAGCTAAACCTAAAATAAACTAAACCTAAACCTAAACTTAAACTAAATAAAATAAAATAAACTAAAAATAAACCTAAACCTAAACTAAAAAAATAAAACCTAAAGAAAACTAAAATAAAAACCTAAAATATAAACTTATAAAAAAAGCCTAAACCTAAATCTAAAAATAAAAAATAAAACCTAAACCTTAAAAATAAAATAAAAATAAAATCAACTAAAAAATTTACCTAAACCTAAAAAATAAACTAAAATAAATAAACTAAAAATAGAAAAACTAAACTAAATAAAAAAAACCTATGTAAAAATAAAAAATAAAATAAACTCAAAGAAGTAAAAAATATAATAAATAAACTTAAACCTATCGATTTACTTAATTTTAAAAAAACTCTACACACTAAATCCTAAACTCTAAACCCTAAAACCTAAACCCTAAACCTACAACCCTAAACCCTAAACCCTAAACCCTAAGCCTAAACATAAACCTAAACATAAACCTAAACCTTAAACCTAAATCTTGCTAATAAGAACCCTAAACTCTAAACCCTAACCCTAACCTAAGAATGGGTAGAAACGACAAGAACATCACCAGGGCCCATGCGGTCTGGGCGGTGGCGAGTATCATATGGTGGTGGAGATCGGGAAGTGGGTGGCTGAGAAGGTGGCCGTGGTGGCATAGGGAGCGATATGATTGGATACTACCAAAGGTAGGGTTTGATGGGAATTGGACAAACTGAAGAATGACCAATCAAATCTGCTACTTATGGAAATGTGTCTTTATAATAAAGACAATTCTACTTATCTAGGGTTTTTGATTTGCTTTATGGGTGCTTATTTTCATCTATGTGTGTCTTACTTATACTTGAAGAAATGTTGAAATTAAATTTGTTCTCTTAAACCTACTTAAACCCTAAACCCTTAAACTAAACCCTACACCCTAAAAACCATAAACACTAAACCCTAAATTCTAAGCACTAAACCCTAAACCTTAAACCTTAAAACCTTCTCATATGTTTGGCTCATTAATTTTCTTAACAGCTTGCTTTTCTGCTGTTCTCTTATAGTGAGTTTTTTTGTTGGCCTAATTATACTCTTGGCTATGGTTTTAGAAGGGATTCTAGAAAAGATGTCTCATTCCCATATGTATAGGGATTCTCATGCTATGATGACTATATTGATTATAATTTTCCTGCATGGGACCCCATATCTTTATGCTCTTTGCTATCTCCTTTCTATATTATATATGGCTTTATTTAGGTTTGCAGGTACTTAGGCCCATAAGACTTTGAATAAATGGCTGCTTTCTTCTGGGTTTGTAGGATGGGCTGAGGATTTCACTTCTTGGTTTGGTAGTAGCTCTTATGATGTAACCCTTCTGGAGTTTGGATGCTCATATTTGCATCTCAATTTGGTGACACGAGCCTTCTTTCACACACTTCTCTATAATTTTCCTCAGTTTATGCTACTCTCATTTTTCACTTTCTCTGTGCTACTTTTAACTATTCTAATTTCTATCTTTCTTCATCTTTGTAGATGCACTTCTCTTTTTCTCTTGCAGATTTGCTCTCTACTGCCATGCATTATGTCATCTTGAAGAGCTTTGGCCGTGATCTATCCATTGGCTTATCTATGTTAATCACTTTGTATCTTTTGCTTTACTTTTCTCTTTTATTTTTCTTCTGGTTGTACTTAGATAGGGGATTTACTCTCTAGGCTGATTGTAGCTCTTTTAGCAGTAGTTTTGGAGTTTATCACCTCTTAAGGATCTTGTAACCCTCTTTTTGTGGAAATAAATTTCCCCCTATATGGGGTTTCCCAGAAAAAAAAACCCTAAACCTCAAAACCCTAAACCCTAAACCCTAATCCCTAAACCCTAAAATCATAAACCTTAAACCCTAAACTCTAAAACCTATAACCCTAAACCCTAAACCCTAAACCCCAAATCCTAAACCCTAAATCCTAAACCCTAAACCCTAAACCCTAAACTAACCATAAACCCTAAACCCTAAACTAACCTTAAATGCTAAACCCTAAACCTTGAATAAAGTTATCATTAGGAGTAGATCTAAAGAATGACCTAATCCTAACATAGTTATGGTAGCTAAAGAAAATGTCTTCAAGAGACATTCCCTTGACTATTAAAGATTTGAATGCCCTAAATCATATTATAATACCAAATATTATAGTATAATGTAGCATCATATATTTGAGCATGTAGTGATTTATTTTTGGATGTTATATGATGTTTTCAAATGTTTTAGTATATTATGGTATTGTACCCTATAATCTATATTCATATAAATCATAAATATATTGATTTAATAAATTAGATGATGAAATTTGTTAAATTTGAAGGGGAATTAGGTTGTAGCACAAAAGGTGTGCTATGCCACTTGTAGTATAAAAAGTTTTATGTTCAAATTTTATATTATATGTTGTAGAATAGTATGGCATCATATATCATAATATATTGTTATGCGCATTTTAAATTATTTTCATATTTTACAATCATGCAGTCAAGCCTACACTAGCATTGTTTATAAAACTGTTGATTTGAACTTTAAAATGGTGGAATTTGGCCAAATTCATAATATGTAGATCATGACATCATAATATATTGTTTCAATTTAAAATATGTAAGTGATTTGACTAAAATATATAGTTTTTTTATTGTTTAGATTAATTTATAAATTTTTTTATCTTAAGCATTCCCTTGTGATGTGTTATACAATATAATATAATATAATATGTTATAGTGTAATATAATATAGGATGCCATAACATAGTGTAGCATCATGCATTATAGCATACTATTATGTATTACTACTTGTTTGTTATCATATTTTAGTTTATTATAGTACGATGTAGTAGAGTTTATACTGGTATAATTCATAAAAATATTAATTTATAGGATGAGATGATAGGATTTGGCCAAATTTAAGGTAAGCTTTAGGGAACATCATTTGGGGTGTGGTATGGTGTGCCATTTAATCAAAAGAATGGAATTTGGCATCCAAAATAAATGTTCATTTTTCAACAAAATTTTATAAATTTTTTGCTTAAAGTGATTCATTTAAGGTGTAATGTAAGATAATATATTATATGAAAGCATATTAAAATGTAATGTACATAACAATACAACTTCACATATATATGAATGTGGTGGGGAGTTACTAAATGTTATTGTACATTTTAGAATGTTTCACTTTTGTTATAATACATTGGGTCAAAACTCATGAAAATGTTAATTTGAAGGTTGATATGGAAGAATTTGGCTAAATTCATGGCACACACCAAGAAGCAATAGAAAAATTATGCTATTTTTTACCTTTTCTCATAGAAAAATAATTATTTTACATCCAAAATGAACATTATTCATATTTTGAGAAAATGTTGTTATTTGTTCTATTTAAGTGATTCTGATGAGGTGTAATTTTAGATAATATAATATATTATAGCAAATTATAAATAACATCATATATTATAATATAATATAGTGTGTTAATTTACACTATAATATGTTTAGCATGATATTGTATAGTTAGTTTGAGCTTGCACCATCACAAATCATAAAATGTTGATTACAATGTTAAGATGATGTAATTTAAACGAATACATTGTTAGGCTTTTTGTTGAAGTATTAAAGGTGTGCATAAGAGAAGAAATAAGGTTTGATGAAAATTCCATGTTAAGGACATGGAGGGAGATCCTCTAGGGGATCACACATTCATTGGACATGACATGTGAGGGTTCTATGTCGAGGGCATAGAACAAAAAAACTTGCTGGGAATAAGGTTTCAATTTGATTTGATTATATGACTTATTTAAAGAAGATCTGCTCGAGAAAAAAATCTATAATCCACCAGAGATTAAGATCGAATCAACTTTAATTTGTTTTGTTTTAATTGATATGGAGGCAATATCAATTAGAGATATGAGATCGAGTCTGCTGGGGATCGAGTATATGAACCTTCCACTAGGGAAGTTCGGGCTATCCACTTGGGATTGGGATTTGAGTTTGATTTCATAGATTTGTTTAGGGATGTATCCACTGGGAATAAGAGTTTGGTTGGATTTCTTTGATTTAAACTCTATTGGAGGATTTGGTTTAATTTGGCTCCACTATAGAGGTTGGTTTTGAATTTGATTTGTTTGCTTGACTTTCTTATATATGATTTGGGGCTCCATTAGGGAGAAGGGTGTGATTTAACTCCAAAAAAAAATTGGGTGGGTTCAATTTGCAGTTAATGTATGGACCACTGGGTGTGCAATAGACCCACTAAGAAGGGGTTATATCAGCTTTGACCTACCTTAGGTTTATAAATCCAAATGGATAGTCTACCAGCTGCAGGGTAGAGCTAGCCAACTTAAGGGGTTGCCTTTCGGTGTGCAACGACTATGCTAGGAAGAAGGCATAGCATACTTACATCTCCTAAAGTGAGGAACACCTGTTGGGGTGACCTGCTAGATGCACAATAAATGGACTCAAAAGTAATCAGGAAGAATTTTATCTTAATTTCATGTGATTTGATATGGTTTGTTTGGTTTAGTTTGATTTTGAATTGAGAGCATATCTGTTAGGGATGTGAGCTCGATCAAGTAGAATAGATTTAATTTATGGACCATGTCGATATGCGATGGACCCATTGAGAAGGGGCTATATCGTACTAATCCTATCTCAAATTTATAAATCCAAAAGGATAGTCTACTGGCTGTGGGGTAGAGCTAGCCAACCTAAGAGGTTGCTTTTCGGTGTGCAATGACTGTGCTAGGAAAAAGGCGTAGCAGACTTACATCTCTTAAAGTAGAGAATAACCGCTGGGGTGACCTATTGGTAGCACAACAAATCGAATCTAACTTAAGCTGACTATAGAGTGAATGTCACTGGGGACTTATATCAACTCAAGAGTAGTCAGGTGATTCTTATAGAGAGTTTTCTAACATTGCCCTAAATATAGGAGGTCTTCTTAAGAAAAGGTACAGTTAGTGGTGTCCTCCTAATCCATAAGTGAAAATAAATTTTATTTATATGTTTGTGTGGATCCTGTTGGTGTGCAAGGGACCACAATGAGAATGAGCTATGTCAGCTTTGACCTATCTAAAATTTACTGGACCAAGGCAGAATCTGCACATCCGCAGGACAGATTCTCTAACCACAAATCTGGTTTCTATGAAAGGGAACTATCCAGTACGATAGTAACCCAGGTAGCGTCTAAAATAAACCTAAATCTAAACCCTGAACCCTACCGATTTACTTAATTTAAACCATAAACCCTAAATCCTAAACCCTAAACCAAAATCCCTAAACCTACAACCCTGAACTCTAAACCCAAAAAAAACTCTAAACTCTAAACCCTAAACACTAACCCTAAACCCTAATCCATAAAAGCATAAACCCTAAAATCCTAAACCCTAAACCCTAAACCCTAAACCCTAAACCTCAAATCCTTAACCTAAACCTTAAAACCTAATAAACCTAATAAACCTAAACATAAACCTAAACCCTAAGAATGGGCAGAACCTTGACGGTAGGGGCATCATCGTTAACTAGGTTCAGTCAAGATCTGGCAATGGAGGCGAAGGCGGAAGCGGTGATTATCATAGTGGTGGTGGGGGATCTGGAGCTACTGGTGGATATGGAGGCGGTAGTCAGAGCAGTGGTGGTTATAGAGGTGGGAGGAGCAACGGAGGCTATAATAGTGGAAATGGCGGAGGGAGAAATCGGGGATATGATGGTGGATCCCACTACTCGAGAGGCCAGGGTGGTTCTGATGGGAACTAGAGAAACTAAAGAATGGTGGATCTGATCTGTTGATTATGGAATTGACTTTATATTATAGAGACTGTTCTAGTTATCTAGGGTTTTTGATTTGCTCTATGCATGCTCATTTTTTATCTATGTTGTCCCATGTGTCTTAGAAAACTTGGTGTGTTACTTGGTTGATGAAATCAAAAATAAGAAATGTTGAATCTGAATTTGTTCTTTATTAAAAAAGAAAAGCCAAAAACCCTAAACCCTAAACTAAAACCTGAACCCTAAATAAAAAATTTAAACCCTAAATGTTTAACCCTAAAAACCCTAAATCCCAAACCCTAATCCTTAAACCTTAAAACCTTAAACTGTAAACCCTAAATCCTAAACCCAAAAAAACTCTAAACCTTAGAAAGATAAAAACCTAAAGCTAAACTAAATAAAAGCTAAAAATAAAATAAATAAAAAACTGAAACCAAAATAAAATAAAATAGAAACATAAACTAAAACCTAAACCAAAACTTAAACCTAAAAAGAAAATCAAATAAAAAATATAAACTAAACTAAAATAATATAAATAAAAAATCTAAACTAATCTAAAAAAAATAAAAAACCTAAATGAAATAAAAACTAAACCTAAAAAAAAAAAATAACTTAAAATAAAATAAAATAAAATTTATATAAAAACTTAAACCTAAAAAATAATCCTAAAAATAAATAAAAAATAAAACCAAAACCTAAACTAAAAAAAACCTAAACCTAAAATAAAAATAAATAAACCTAAACCTAAACCTAAACTAAAATAAACTAAACTAAAATAAATAAAACCTAAACCTAAACCTAAAATAAACATAACCTAAATCTAAACCTAAAATAAACATAACCTAAATCTAAACCTAAACTAAGTAAAATGAAATAAACTAAAAATAAACTGAAACCTAAACTAAAAAATAAAATTGATAAATAAACCTAAAACTTAAACCTAAACCAAATAAAATAAAATAGAAACCTAAACCTAAACATAAAAATCAAAAATAAAACCTAAACCTAAAAAATAAAATAAAAATAAAACTTAACTAAAAAATAAACCTAAACCTACAAAATAAACTAAAATAAAAAACCTAAACTAAAATAAATAATCCTAAACTAAATAAAAATATAAAATAAACCTAAATAAATAAATAAACTAAAATAAATAAAAAATAAACTAAATAAACTAAATAAACCTAAACCTACTGGTTTACTTAATTTAAAAAACAAAAAGAAAAACCATAAACCCTAAATCCCAAACCCTAAACCCTAAGCCCTAAACCTAACCCCTAACCCATCAACCCAAAACCCTAAACCCTCAACCCTAAAAAACACTAAACCCTAAACCGGAAACCCTAACCTGAAATCCTAAACTCTAAATGCATAAACCCTAAAACCCTAAACCCTAAACCCTAAACCATAAACCCTAAACCCTAAACACTATATCCTAAACTCTAACCATAAATCGTAAACCATAAACCCCAAACCCTAAACCAAAACCTAAAGTAACTAAATAAATTAAAAGATAAACCAAAACCCTAAACATAATAAACCTAAACCTAAACCTACACCTAAGAATGGGTAGAACCTTCATGGTAGGAACATCACTATCATCCAGGATAAGTCTATATCTGGTACTGGAGGTGAAGGCGGAGGCAGCTGTTATCGTAGTGGTGGTGGGGAATCTAGAGGTGCTGGTGGATATGGAAGTGGTGGTTAGAGCAATGGTGGTTATGGAGGTTGGTGGAGCGACAGAGGTTACAGCTATGGTGGAGGCAGAGGGAGAGATCAAGGATATGATGTTGGATCCAGCTACTCGAGATGCCAGGGTGGTTCTGATGGAAACTAGAGAAATAGAAGAACAACTAATCTGATCTGCTACTTATGCAACTGTGTCTTTATAGTAGAGATAGTTCTAATTATCTAAAGTTTTTTATTTTCTCTATGCATGCTCATTTTTTATTTATATCATCACTTGTGTCTTAGAAAACTTGGTGTGTTACTTGGTTGATGAAATAGAAAAGAAGAAAGGTTGAATCTGAATTTGTTCTCTACTAAAAAAAATAAAATAAAAACCCTATACCCTAAACTAAAACTTTAACCCAAGACCTAAAACCTAAACCCAAAACCCAAAACCTGAAACCTTAAAAACCCTAAACCCTAAACCCTAAACCCTAAACCTAAAACCTTAATCACTAAACCCTAAACCCTAAAATCTAAACATTAAACCCAAAACCCAAAACACAAAACCCTAAACCCCAAACCCTAAACATTACACCTTAAACCCTTAACTAACCCTAAAACATAAACCCTATACCCTAAACACTAAAATGATAAAAAAATAAACCTAAACTAAATAAAACCTAAAACTAAAATAAATAAAAAAACCTAAACCAAAATAAAATATATTAAGAAAAAAACTAAACTAAAACCTAATCCTAAACCTAAACCTAAAAAGTAAATAAAATAAAAAATAAAAACTAAACTAAAATAAAGTAAATAAAAACCTAAACTAAACTAAAAAGTAAAAAACCTACAACAACGACAACAACAACAACAAGAAGCCTTTATCCCACTACGTGGGATCGGCTATATGAATCCTTCAACTCCATTGTGTCTTATTATGTGTCAAATTCTCATTTAATTCAAGTTTACTAAGGTCATTTTTTTACATCTTAACCATGTATGTTTAGGTCTACTTCCACCTTTCTTAACATAATGGAAATTTAATGCATCTACTCTCTTAATCGGGTCATTGGATGGTCGACGATTTATGTGGCCAAACCATCTATGATGACTCTCTCTAATCTTATCTACCATTGGAGCTACTCCAACTTTTTCTTGAGCATACTCACTCTGCATTTTATCTCTAAGAGTAAAGCCACTCATCCACTTGAGCATCATCATCTCTGCAACACTTAACTTATTCTCATGCTTCTCTTTTACTGGCCAACATTTTGCACCATAAATCACTACAGGTCTTACCACCATCTTATAAAATTTCCCCTTAAGTTTAGACAATACTTTTCTATCACACAATAGGCTAGATGCATTCCTCCACTTCAACTATCCAACTTGAATTCTACTAATAACTTCTCCATCTATTTCACCATCATTTTGGATAATAGAGCCTAAATATCTGAATCGCTCACTCTTTTTAATGACTTGTTCACCTAATGTCACAACACTCCTAATATAACTTCTACAATAAAAATTACACTCCATATATTCAGTTTAAGATCTACTTAAACAAAAATCATTAAAATCTAAGGTTGACCTCCATAATTCAAGTTTCTCTTGGACTCCCTCTCTAGTCTTAGCAATAAGAACAATGTCATCACCAAAAAGCATACACCCAAATACATCTTCCTATAAATGCCTAGCAAGAACGTTCATATTTAAAGCAATAGGATAAGGGCTGAAAGCTAATCCTTGATGTAATTTAACTTAAATAGAAAAATATTTGGTCAATTCTCCTTATTTTCGGACATAAGTAATAGCTCTAGTATACATATCCTTAATGACTTGAATATAACCAATATTAACTACTTTATTTTCTAGAACTCTCTAAATAATAACTCTTCAAACTTTATCATAAGCTTTCTCTAAATCAATAAATATCATATGTAAATCCTCCTTGCTTTCTCTATACTTCTCCATCAAACCATTAACAAATGTATAACATCCATAGTAGAACTACCTGGCATGAAAAACTTTTGTATCACATCGTAACCTATGCTTAATTAATCTCTCCCATAATTTTAATGTGTGACACATTAACTTAATTCTTATATAATTTGCACACTCTTGTGCATCACCTTTATTCTTAAATTTAGAATCAACAAACTCCTTCTCCACTAATCTGGCATTTTTTTAATCTTTAAAATAAGATTAAAAATATTTCTAGGCCAAGAAGTTCCTTGATCTCCTAAACATTTTCACACTTCTATTGGAATATCATCAAGTCCTACTATTTTTCCACATTTCATTTTCTTTAAAGCTTCTCTAACTTCAAATTTACTAATATGATGTTAAAAACAAAATTCTTTATTTCTGTCTAAGGTATTAAGGTTTTTAAAATCAATCATTTTTTCAGATCCTTCATTGAAAAGTTTATCAAAATACCTCATACACCTACTTTTAATATCATTTTCTAAGAAAAGATTATAATTTTCATCCTTAATACACCTCTGTTGAGCTAGATCATTACTTCTCGTATCTATTTAGTTAGCTAATATATACATACATCTTTCACCTTCTTTGGTATCTAATCTATTGTATGAATTACTAAAAACTAAATTTTTTGCATCATATATTGGTTTCTTTTAATCTCTACATGACATTTTATATTTTTCCCAATTCTCTGAGTTTTCACATCTAAACTAAGTTTTATAATAAGAGGTCTTATTTTTTATATTTTCTTGCATATTTTGACAACACCACCAACTATTTATATTAAAAGAAGCTTTTCCTTTAAATTCTCCAAGCACATTTTCAGCAACTTGCTTAATTTCACTTGCTACTTTTTCCAACATAACATTAGCTTCTTTATGAACATCCTAAATTCTAGGCTCTTGTAGCTTGCTATTAAACATATTTTTACTATTGATTTGTAAGTGCCTCCATCTAATCCTAGGATAATAATTTGATTTATTTTTCATCTTCTAATCTTTCATCTTAAAATCTAATAGTAATAATCGATGTTGGATATTTAAACTTTCACTTGGAATGACTTTACAATATTTACAATCTAAACAATCTAATTTTCTTATCAGAAAATAATCAATTTGTGTTTTACTATATCCATTTTTATAAGTAATAATATGATATCTCTTTTCTTAAATAAAGTATTAGCAATTACAAAATCATAAGATAAAGCAAAATTTAATATATTCCTATCTTCTTCATTAGGCACTCCAAATCCATAACCACCATGAATACTTTTAAAATCTTCTACCACTCTACCAACATGTCCATTTAAATCTCCTCCAATAAATACTTTCTCTTAAGAGGTATCTTTTGTATTAATCCCTCTAATTCATTCCAAATTTTTTCTTTTGAGCCTACAACCAAACCTACTTGAGGAGTATAAACACTTATAACATTGATAATCTTAGTATCGACAATAATCTTTAAAGCTATAATTCTATCTTTGCATCTATTATTATTTATAACATTATCCTTTAAACTTTTATTTATAATCACACTTAAGTCATTTCTAATTTAACTTCTACCTGAATACCAAAATTAAAAACTAAACTATCAATCTACTTTGCTTTCTCCCCAACCCATTTAGTTTCTTGAACACATAAAATATTTATCTTCTTATGAACCGTAATAATTATTAATTCCAATAGTTTACCTATAAGAGTACCTATATTCCAAGATCCTAACCTAATTTTAGTTTCATGGACTAACTTCTTTGCCCACATCCATCCATAATGTGGGAACCCTTGCTTATTTAACACTACACATGCGAGTCGATGCAGCAACCCTTGCACTTTTTTCACTATATTAAGGCCATACAGCACGTCGATTCCAGGGGATGCACTAGCATTAACACCATTTTAAAGGATTCATGTCACTATTAATTCGACAAGTTTTGCATAAATAAAATTAAAACTAAACCTAAAATAAAAATAAAATAAAAACTAAATAAAAACATAAACCTAAAAAATAAACGTAAAATTAAAACATAAAAATAAATAAAAAATAAAACTTAAACCCTAAATTAAAAAAAAACCCAAACCTAAAATAAAAATAAAATAAGCCTAAACCTGAACTAAAATAAATAAAACCTAAACTTAAACCTAAAAAAAACTAAACCTAAACCTAAACATAAACCATAAATAAAATAAAATAAACTAAAAATAAAGTTAAACATTAACTAAAAAATAAATCAAAAATAAAAACCTAAAACCTAAACCTAAAAAATAAAATTAAAACCTAAACCTAAACCTAAAAATAAGAAATAAAACCTAAACATAAAAAAACAAAATAAAAATAAAACTAAATTAAGAAACAAACCTAAACCTAAACCTAAACCTAAAAAAAAAGAAAAACTAAAAGAAAAAACCTAAACTAAAATAAATAAATCTAAAATAAATAAACTAAACTAAATAAAAATACAATAAACCTAAGTAAAAATAAAATATAAAATAAACTAAAATAAATAAGGAAATAAACTAAATAAACCTAAACTATGACTTTACCTAATTTGAAAAAAAATAATAAATAAATAATATCTTAACTCTAAACCCTAAATCCTAAAACTAACCCTAAAACCTAAACCCTAAACCCTAAACCTTAAAACCTAAAACCTAAACCCTAAACCCTAACCTGACCCTAAATGACCCTAAACCCCAAACCTTAATTATAAACACTAAAAACTAAAATACTAAACTAAAATAAAACCTAAAAATAAAATGGATATAAAAAAACTTAAACCTCAATAAAATTAAAAAATTAAATTAAATAAAAAACATAAACTAAAACCTAAACCTAAACCTAAACGTAAAAAATAAAATAAAATAAAAAATATAAACTAAACTAAAAGAAAATAAATAAAAACCTAAACTAAACTAAAAAAATAAAATAAACCTAAATAAAATAAAAATAAAATGTAAATTAGAAATAAAATAAACCAAAAATAAAATAAAATAAAAACTAAATAAAAACCTAAACATGAAAAAATTTGCCTAAAAATAAAACCTAAAAATAAATAAATAATAAAACCTAAACGCTAAACTAAAAAAAACCTAAACTTAAAATAAACAAAATATATTAAACCTAAACCTAAACTAAAATAAACTAAACTAAAATAAATAAAACCTAAGCCTAAAATAAACTAAACCTCAACCCTAAACTAAATAAAATATAATTAACTAGAAATAGACCTAAACCTAAACTAAAAAATAAAACCTAAAATAAAAACCTAAAACTTAAACCTACCAAAATAAAAGAAAAGCTTAGACCTAAACCTAAAAATAGAAAATAAATCCTAAATCTTAAAAATAAAATAAAATAAAACTAAAAGAAAAAAAAAGCATAAACCTAATCTTAAACCTAGAAAATAAAGTAAAATAAAAAATAGAAAGTAAAATAAATAAACTAAATTGAATAAAAATTAACTAAATAAACCTAAACCTACCCGTTTACTTAATTTAAAAGAATTCCTAAACACTAAAACAAACCCTAAACCCTAAACTCCAAACCCTAAAAATCTCTAAACCTAAATCCTAAACTCTAAATTTAACCTTAAACCCTAAACCCTAAACCCTAAATTAACCCTAAACTAACTCTAAACCCTAAAAACCCTAAACCCTAAACTCTAAACTAAATCTACCCTCAAAATCCTAAACCTTAAAGCCTAAACACTAAACTCTAAACCCTAAACACTAAAATCCTAAACCCTAAACCCTAATGTTGTTATGATTGTCTTTGATGATTGCTGTCTGGGCTGCTCCTTCTCAGATCCTTGTGTTCATGGTATACCTATTTGGTTACTAACTAATGCAATGTCTATTCTGAATGAGAGCTTTATGGCTGCCTAGTCTTTTGTCTTGGTCGCTTGTTATCTTGGTTCTCTACTGTCTTGTTTTATCTGGAATCCAATGTTGACTCTCATTTTAATCACCTTTTTGACTTTTCTTCTGGTGGGTTCCATTGTTGCATTAACTATTTTGCTATTGGAGCTGGATTGCTGATTGTCCTTATTGTTTGTATCTGAGTAGTGATCTACCTTATATGTTATTATTTCTTTTCCCATCTTGGTTCAGTTAGGCTTATGCAGATCATTGTGATTAAGCATCTATCCACTTATGCTGTCTCGAATGGGTGGTATTTTGGGCAAGCACCTCTTTTATCTTCTTGTCTTGGTTGTTTATTGATCCGGATTATCTAATTTTACGTCAACTTCTTCTTCGGGGTAGTCCTAGCG
This sequence comes from Cymbidium sinense, assembly GCA_021442155.1. Lineage (NCBI taxonomy): Eukaryota > Viridiplantae > Streptophyta > Magnoliopsida > Asparagales > Orchidaceae > Cymbidium > Cymbidium sinense. The sequence goes on from CM038222.1 coordinate 14,228,762, forward strand.
GCTTTATTTGGTGCTATTTTTGGTGGGATGCATTATTCCCACGTGTTGGGTTATCTTCCTTCCTTTGCTTTTTGCCTCTACTATTATGCATATTTATATGGGGGTTGTTCACATCTACATTCATTATTATGATTGGGTTCATTTTTAGGATTCTAATGTTAGCTCTATCTTTGTTGGTTGTAGGATTTTAGGGTCCTATGTTCAGCAGGCTGTTTCTGACATTGTTGTTCTAATTGTCTTTGATGATTGTTATGCCGCTTTCTCGATCCCTATGTTTATGGTCTACCTATTTACTAACTATTGCAATGTCTACACTGAATGAGAGTTTTTATGGCTAGCTAGCTGTCTTTTGCTGTCTTGGTTGTTTGTTGTCTTGGTTATCTGTGTCTTATTTTATCTGGATTCCAATGCTGACTCTCATTTGAATCCCTTTTTTGATTTTTCTTCTGGTGGGTTCCATTGTTGCAATAATTGTTATGCTATTGGGGTGGGATTGCTGATTGCCCTTGTTGTTTGTATCTAGACAGTGATCTACCTCATCTGCTGATGTTTCTTTTCCCATCTTGGTTTAGTTAGTCTTATGCAGATCATTGTGATTAAGCATCTATCCACTTGGTCATTCTACGAATGGGTGGTACTATGCTTTTGTTGCCTTCTCTTGTCTTGGTTGTTTGTTGATGGATTATCTAATTTTCATCCAACATGTCATAGTAAGCTAATTGTCTTTGGTGCTATTTTTAGTGGGATCTTGTATTTCTGTGTTGGGTTATCACCTTCCTGCTTTTTCCAACTATTGTTATGAATATTAATAAGGGGGTTGTTCACATCTGCATTCATTATTATGATTGGGTTCATTTTCTAGACTATGCTTCAAGGCTGTACTCCTGGCCAGAAAGATTCATATATATATATATATATATATCATATGTACGGTATGGTGTTATTTATAAGCACATTGACTTGCTTAGCAGAATTTCAGCAGTTGCCTCTTCTACTTTTTTCTTATGGTGGGTTTTTATGCTGGCCTATTATACCTCTTGGCTATGATTTTTCATGAGGTTCTGGCAAAGATGGCTCATTCTCATGGATAGAGTATTCTCATGTCATGGTGACTATATTGATGATAATTTTCCGCATGGGATCCTGTATCTTACTGCTCTTTGCAATTTCCTCTCTATTTTATCTATGGTTTTGTTTAGGTTTGTACAAAGCCCATAAGACTTTCAACAATTGGATGCTATCTTGTCACAAGTTTGTTGTCTATGATGGCTGTGATGATTTCACTCCCTTTTTGCTTAGTACTAGCTCTTGTGATGTAACCCTTCTGCTGAACCATGCATGCTCATATTTGCATCTGCCTCAACTGGGTGTGACTGAGCCTGAGCCTTCTCTAGCACATTTCTTTACTATCATTCTCAGATAATGAAGTTTTCAATTATCATTTTGTCTGTATTACCTTAACTTCTCTAACTTCTTTCTATCTACATTTTTGTAGGTGTTTCTCTCTTGTCCTCTTATAGGTTTTCTCCAGAGTGTCTTGCATTCTCACATCCTGTAGAGCACTGCCCCTAATCTTCCATTGGCTTATTATGTTAACCAAATTGTATCTTTTGATTTCTTTCTTATTTTATTTTGCTTTTGGCTATATTTAGATAGGGGATTTACACCCTAGGCTGATTGTAGCTCTTTGAGTAATAGTTTTGGAGTTTATCCCCTTTAAGGATCTTGTAACCCTCTTTATGTGGCAATAAAATTCCCCTACATGGGGTTCCCAAAAAAAAAAAAAATCCTATACCCTGAACCCTAAAAGCATAAACCTTAAAACCCTAAACTCTTAACCCTAAACCATAAACCCTAAACCTTAACCCTAAACCCCAAACCCTAAACCTAAACCTGAAGTAATTATATAAATTAAAAAATAATCTTAAACCCTAAAACCTAATAAACGTAAACCTCAATAATGGGTAGAACCATGACAGCGAGAACAGTCTAGATCTAGTGGGGGAGGCAAAGGCGGAGGCGGTGATAATTATAGTGGTGGTTGGGGATGTAGGTCTGCTGGGTGGATGAGTGGGAGTGGTGGATCCACTACCAGTGGTCAGTGGTTTCATGGGAACTGGATAAACAGAAGAAATGGTCGATCCGATCTGCTACTTATGAAACTCTGTCTTTATAGTAGAGATGGTTCTAGTTATCTAGGGTTTTTGAATTGCTCTATGCATGCTCATTTTTTTTACTATGTTGTAGCTTGTGTCTTAGAAAACTTGGTGGTGTGTTACATGGTTGATGAAATCAAAAAGAAGAAATGTTGAATCTGAATTTGTTCTCTGTTAAAAAAAACCAAAAACCCTTAACCCTAAACTAAAACATGAACCTTAGACCTTCAACCTAAACCCTAAACCCTAAAAACCCTAAAACCTAAACCCTAAACCCTAAACCCTAAACCCTAAACCTAAAACACTAAACCCTAAACCCTGAACTAAAAAGAAAACCTAAACCTAAAATACAATAAGCCTAAACCTAAACTAAAATAAAATAAACTAAAATAAAGAAAACCTAAACCTAAACCTAAAATAAACTAATCCTAAACCCTAAGTTAAATAAAATAAAATAAATTAAACATAAAATTAAATATAAATAAAAAATAAAACCTAACAATAAACCTAAAACCTAAACTTAAAAAATTAAAATAAAAACTTAATCCTAAACCTAAAAATAATAAATAAAACCTAAACCTAAAACATAAGATACAAATAAAACTAAACTAAAAAATAAGCATAAACCTAAACATAAACCTAAAAAATAAAATAATATAAAAAACATAAACTAAAATAAATAAACCTAAAATAAATATGTTGAACTAAATAAAAATAAACTAAATAAACCTAAACCTACTGGTTTGGTTTTTTTTTAACCCACAAAAATCAAACCCTAGGCCACAACCCTACCACAATAAAACCCTAAACTACTGACCTAAAAAACTAAACCCTAAAACCTAGCTAAATGCTAACCCTAAACCTACTATAACCCAAAAAAACCATAAACCACAAAGCCAATCATAAACCTACTAAACACTAAACCTCAAAACCCTAAACCATAATGCCCCAAAACACTAAATAAAACCCTAAACCCTAACCATAAACCCTAAATCCTAAAACCATAAACCCTAAACCCCTAAACCCTAAACCCTAAACCATGAAAGCATAAACCCTAAACCCTAAACCCTAAACCCTAACCCTAAACCCCAAACCATAAACCTAAACTTAAAGTAACTAAATAAATTTAAAAATAAACTTGAACCCTAAAATGTAATAAGCCTAAACCCTAAGAATGAGTAGAACCTTTATGATAGAAACATCACCATCAACCAGGCTCATTTTAGATCTAGTGGTGGAGGCAAAGAGGCGAAGCGGAGCAGCAGTTATAATGATGGTTGGGGATGAGGTGCTAGTGGATATGGAGGTGGTGGTGGTAGGTAAAGTATGGGCGGGAGGAGTGACAGAGTTTACAATCATGGTGGTGTCGAAGGGAGAGATATGGGATATGATGGTGGATCTCGCTACTCAAGAGGCGTGGTTGATGAGTGGGAAATAAAACGATCGATCGACTATCATGGGCTGTCCTAGAGATAGTTCAAGTTATTTAGAGTATTTGATTTGCATTATACGTGCTTATTTTGTTATCTATGTCATCGCTTGTCTTGGAAAACTTGGTGTGTTGATGAAATCGAAAAGAAGAAATGTCGAATATGAATTTGTTATCTATTAAAAAAAATCAAAAACCCTTAATCCTAAATTAAAACATATACCTTAGACCTACAAACAAAACCCTAAACCCTAAACCCTAAACTAAAAAAAACCTAAACCTATAATAAATAAAATAAAATAAGCCTAAACCTGAACTAAAATAAATAAAACCTAAATCTAAATCGAAAATAAACTAAACCTAATCCTAAACATAAACTAAATAAAATAAAATAAACTATAAATAAACCTAAACCTAAACTAATAAATAAAACATAAAAATATACCTAAAATAAAAACCTAAAAAATTAAAAATAAAACACATAAACTAAAACCTAAAAAAAAAACCTAAACCTAAAAAATAAAATAAAAAAAATAATTCACTAAAAAAAGTAAACCTAAACCTAAACTATTCTTAAAAAAATAAATAAAATAAAATCTAAAACTAAAATAAACCTAATAAAAAAATAAACTAAATAAAAAATAAAATAAACAAATAAAAATAAAAAATAAAATAAACTAATAAAATAAAAATTAAACTAAATAAACCCAAACCTGGTTTAGCTTTAAAAAATAACCATAAACTGGCTAAAGCCTAAATCCTAATCCAACCACTAAGCTGATCCAAACCAGAAAACCTAACTGACCTTACCCTGAGCCCTACTAAAATATCCCTACCTTAAACCACAAACTAAATCTTAAACCCTAAAACCTAAAATAAAACCCCAAACCCTAAACAAATTAAACCCCAAAATGAATAACTATAAAAGAAAACCTAAACTAAATAAAACAAAATAAAATAGTCTAAACCTAAACTAATATAAAGAACTAAAATAAAACAAACTAACATAAACTAATTAAATTAAAAACTAAAAAATAAAATAAACCTAAATTAAAAAAATAGACCTAAAATAAACCTAAAAATAACGTAAAACCTAAACTAAAAAAATATAAAACCTAAACTACCTAAAAAAATAAAAAAATAAAAACAAAACTAAATTAAGCATAAAAACCTAAAACCTAAAAAAATAAATTAAAAATAAAAAACTTAAACTAAAAATAAATAAATAAACTAAATAAAATAAAAAAAATAAACTAAATAAAAATAAATAATAAAATAAAATAAAATAAACTAAATAAAACCTACTTGTTTGCTTAAATTGTTTGAAAAACCCTAATTCTAAACCCTGACTAAATCCTACCCTACCCTAACCACAAGGCCTAAAACTAAATACTACATTGTGCCCACCCTAAAAGACTGGATGGACTCTTACCACACCCTCCCTAGGCCCTAAATAAAACCTGAGCCACTGACCCTATTCTAGATCTACCACTGAGCTACCCAGATCTCAATCTTACTCAAAGGCCTGAGCCCCACACTGGGCTACCCCAGGCCCTGACCCTGGCCTACCAAACCAAGATCATGGGCCCAAGACCATACCACTCTACCCTGAGCCCTAACCAAAACTGGACTGAATTTAATAAAAATGATCAATAAATAAAATCATGAGCTAAATAAAATAAATTAAAACCTAAACTAAACCTATCTGCCAAAATAAATAATAAGGAAACAAAAATAAATAAATAAAAACCTAAACTTAACTAAAAAAATAAAATAAACATAAGGATAAAAAACATAAATAAAATAAAAACTAAATATAAAAAAATCAAGTAAAACTATAATAAAATAAAACAAAAACCTAAATCTAAAAAATAAACCTAAAAATAAAATGTAAAATAAATAAAAAATAAAACCTAAACCCTAAACTAAAATAAAAAACCTAAACCTAAAATAAAAGTAAAATAAATAAAATAAAATAAACCTTAAATCAAAACTAAAATAAACTAATCTACAATAAGGAAAACTTAAACCTAAACTTAAAATAAACTAAACTAATCTAAACCTAAACTAAATAAAATAAAATAAAATAACCTAATAATAAACCTAAACTAAAAAATAAAACCTAAAATGAACCTACAAAAACCTAAAACCTAAAGGTAAGAAAATAAAATAAAATCTAAACCTAAACATAAAAAAACAAATAAAACCTAAACTTTAAAAATAAAATAAAAGTAAAACTCAACTTACAAATAACCCTAAACCTAAAAAATAAACTAAAATAAAAAAAACTTAAACAAAAATAAATTAACCTAAAATAAATAAACTAAATTAAAGTAAAATAAAAAATAAACTAAATGAAAATAAAAAATAAAATAAACTAAAAAAAATAAAAAAATGAAGTAAATACACTAAATAAACCTAAACCTACCTATTTACTTAATTGTTTAAAAAAACTCCTAAATCCTAAATTCTAAACCCCAAAATTAACACTAAACCCTAAACCTTAAACCTACGACCCTAAACCTACAACCCTAAACCCTATGTCCTAGACGCTAAAAACTTAAACCCTAAAGCCTAACCAAGAAATCCTAAACCCTAAGCCCTAAAATCCTAAATCATAAGCCCTAAACCTTAAACCCTAAAACTCTAAATCCTAAACCCTAAAACCTACAACCCTAAACCCTAAACCCTAAACCCTATAACTTAAACCTTAAACCCTAAACCCTAAACTAACCCTAAATATTTAGAATGGGTAGAACCTTGATGGCAGGAACATCACTATCAACTAAGCTCAGTCAAGATCTGGTGGTGGAGGCGATGGCGGAGGCGGTGATTATCGCAGTGGTTGTGGTGGATCTGGAGGTCTTGGTGGATATGGAGGTGGTAGTTAGAGTAGTGGTGGTTAAGGAGGTGGGAGGAATGAAGGAGGTTATAGCCGTGATGGTGGTGGAGGGAAAGATTGAAGGTATGATGGTGGATGCCGCTACTTGAGAGGCAGGGTTGGTTCTGATGGGAACTGGAGAAACTAAAGAATGGTCGATCTGATCTGCTTCTTATGAAACTTTATCTTTACAGTAGAGATAGTTAAACTTATCTAAGGTTTTTGATTTATTCTATGGATGCTAATTTTTTATCTATGTTATCGCTTATGTCCTAGAAAAATTAGGGTGCTACTTGGTCGCTGAAATCGAAAAGAAGAATTATGGAATATGAATATGTTCTCTATTTAAAAAAAATGTTAAACCTTAAACAAATCCTAATCCCTAAACCTTAAAAAATAAAGTGCTTAAAACCTAAACCTAAACTAAATAAAATGTAAAAAATTAAATAAATAAACCGAAACCAAAATAAAATAAAAAAATTAAAATAAAATAAAAGATAAACTAAAACCTAAGCCTAAACCTAAACCTAAAAAGAAAATAAAATAAAAAAATCAAAACTAAACTATAATAAGATAAATAAAACTTAAACTAAACTAAAAAAATAAAAATCTAAATTTAATAAAAACTAAACCTAAAATAAAATTAAAATAAACCTAAAATAAAATAAAAACTAAATAAAAACCTAAACCTAATAAATAAACCTGAAAAAAAAGTAAAAAATAAAACCTAAACCATTAACTAAAAAAGAACCTAAACATAAAATAAAAATAAAATAAGCAAAAAAGAAACCTAAATCTAAATTAAAATAAAAAAAACATAAACCCTAACCTAAAATAAACTAAACCTAAACCTAAACCTAAACAAAATAAAATAAAATAAACTAAAAATAAACCTAAACCTAAACTAAAAAATAAAACCTACAAATAAATCTAAAATAAAAACCTAAAAACTAATCCTAAAAAAAATAAAATAAAAACCTCAACCTGACCTAAAAATAAAAATTAAAACCTAAACCTAAAAAGTAAAATAAAATAAAACTCAACAAAAAAGAAACCTAAGCCTAAAAAATAAACTAAAATAAAATTAATTAACCAAAAATAAATAAACCAAACTAAATAAAAAATTAAATCTAAAAAAACATAAAAATAAAATAAACTCAAATAAATAAAAAAATAAACTAAATAAACCAAAATCTATTAGTTTACTAATTTTTTTTTTAAAAAAACACCCTAAACCCTAAATCGTAAACCCTAAACCCTAAAATTAACCCTAAATCCTAAATCCTAAAGCTACAACCCTAAACCCTAAAACCCTAATCCCTAAACCCTAAACCCTAAAACCATTAACCTTAAACCCTAAAACCATAAACCCTAACCTTTAAACCCTAGAAGCATAAACCCTAAACCCTAAAACCTGCAACCCTAAACCCTAAACCATAAAACCTACAACCCTAAACCCTAAACCCCAAACACTTAATGCTAAACCATAAACCCTATACTAAGCCTAAACCCTAAGAATGGGCAAATCCTTGACGACAGGAACATCACCGTCAACTATGCATAGTCTAGATCGGGCAGTGGAAGCGAAGCCATAGGTGGCAGTTATCATAGTGGTGGTGGGGAATCTAGGTGCTGGATGGAGGTGGTGAGCAATGGTGGTTATAGAGGTGGGTGGAGGGATCGATGTTACAGCTATGGTGGTGGCGGAGGGAGAGATTAAGGATATGATGGCGGATCCTGCTACTCAAGAGGCGGGGGTGGTTTTGATGGGAAATAGGGAAATTGAAGAACAGCTGATCTGATCTACTGCTTCGAGAACTATGTATTTATAGTATAGACGGTTCTACTTATCTAGTTAATTTTATTTGCTCTATGGGTGCTCATTTTTTTAGCTATGTTGTTGCTTGTGTCTTAGAAAACTTGGGGTGCTACTCTGTTGATCAAATCAAAAGGAAGAAATGTTGAATCTAAATTTATTCTCTATTAAAAAAAATCTTAAACCCTGAACGCTAAATCCTGAATCCTAAACTAAAACTTAAACCCGAAACTTAAAACCTAAACCCTAAACCCTAAAAACTCTAAACCCTAAATTCTAAACCCTAAACCATAAATCTTAAAAACCTAAACCTTAAACCTTAAATCCTAAACCATAAACTCTAAAACCATAAACCCCAAACTATAAAAGCTGTAACCCTAAACCCTAAACCCTAAGCCCTAAACTAACCCTAAACCCTAAACCCTAAACTAACCCTAAATCTTAAACCATAAATCCTAAACCTTGAATAAAGATGTCATTATGAGTAGAACTAAAGAATGACCCAATTCTAACATAGTGTTGGTAGCTAAGGAAAATGTCTTTAAGAGACTTTCCCTTGACTATTAGAGATTTGAATACCCTAAACCCTAACCCTAAATCATATTATATTACCATATATTATACTATAATGTAGCATCATATATTTGAGCATGTAATGATGTGTTTTTGGATGTTATAAGATGTTTTGAAATGTTTTAGTATATTATGGTATTGTGTCCTATAATCTATATTAATATAAATCATAAAAATATTAATTTAATAAATCAGATGATGAAATTTATTAAATTTGAAGTGGCAATTATGTTGTTGTACCAAAGGTGTGCTACACTACTTGTAGTCTATAAAGTAAGATTTTATGTTCAAAATAAATATTATATGTTGTAGCATAGTGTAGCATCATATATCATAATATATTGTCCTGCACATTTTAAATTCACTTAGTATTTTGCAATCATGCAGACGAGCCTACACTAGTATTATCTATAAAATGTTGATTTAGACTTTAAAATGGTGGAATTTAGCCAAATTCATAATAGGTAGAGCATGGCATCATAATATATTATTTCAATTTAAAATATGTAAGTGATAGAACTGAAATATATAGCTTTTTATTATTTAGAGTAATTTTATGATTTTTTTATCTTAAGCAATCCCTTATGATGTGAAATGCAATATAATATAATATAATATGTTATAGGGTATTATAATATAAGATTCCATAAGATAGTGTAGCATCATGCATTATAGCATACTATTGTGTATTACTACTTATTGTTTAGCATATTTTAGTTTGTTATAGTATGATGTTGAGTTTGTACTAGAATAATTCATAAAAATACTGATTTATAGGCTGAGATGATGGGATTTGGCCAAATTTAAGGTAAGCTTTAGGGAACATCATTGGTGGTGTGCTATGGTGTGTCATTTAATCAAAATAATGGAATTTTGCATCCAAAATAAATGTTCATTTTTCAACCAAATTTTATAAATTTTTTGCTTAAAGTGATTCATTTTAAGGTGTAATGTAAGATAATATATTATATGAAAGCATATTAAAATATAATGTACATAACAATATAACTTCACATATATATGAATGTGGTGGTGTGTTACTAAATGTTATTGTACATTTTAGTGTGTTTTACTTTTGTTATAACACATTGGGCAAAAACTCACAAAAATGTTAATTTGATGGCTAAGATGAAAGAATTTGGCCAAATTCATGGCACACACTAATAAGCAACACCAAAATTATGATATTTTGTACCAATTCTAATAGAAAAATAATAATTTTACATCCAAAATGAACAGTAATCATATTTTGAGAAAATTTTGCTATTTGTTCCTTTTAAGTGATTCTAATGAGGTGTTATGTTAGACAATATATTATATTATAACAAATTATAATATAATAACATATATTATAATATAATATAGAGTGTTAATTCACACTATAATATGTTTAGCATGATATTGTATAGTCAGTTTGAGCTTGCACCATCATAAATCATATTGATTACAATGTTAAGATGATGTAATTTGAATGAATACATTGTTAGCTTTTGGTTGAAGTATTAAAGGTGTGCATAAGAGAAGAAATAAGATTTGATGAGAATTCCATGTCAAGGACATGGAAGGAGAACCTCTAGTGGATCACACATGTGTTAGACATGACATGTGAGGGGTCTATGTCGAGGGCATAGAAGAAGAAAATCTGTTGGGGATAAGGTTTGAATTTGATTTGATTATATGATCTATGGAAAGAAGACCCCCTAGGATAAGAATCTATAATCCATCGAGGATTATGATCAAAATAACTTTAATTTATTTTGTTTTAATTGACGTGGAGGCACATCTGCTAGAGACATGGGCTCGAGTCTACTAGGGATCGGATGCATGAACTTTCCACTAGGGAAGCAAGTTTGGGCAATCCATTGTGGATAGGGATTTAAGTTTGATTTCATAATTTGTTTGGGGTTTTATTTGTTGATAATAAGAGTTTGGTGGGATTTCTTTGATTTAGACCCTACTAGAGAGTTGGTTTAATTTTTCTCCACTAGGGAGGTTGGTTTTAAATTTGATTTGTTTGTTTGATTTTTTTTATATATGATTTAGGGTTCCACTATGGAGAAGGGTGTGATTTAACTCTACTAGGGAAAATTAGATAGGGTTTAATTTAATTTGAGTAAATGTATGGACCCTATTGGTGTGCAATGGACCCACTAAGAAGGGGCTATATCACTTGACCAACCTCGTTTACAAATCCAAAGGGATACCACTAGTAGAACTAGCCAACCTATGGGGTTGCCTTTTGATGTGCAACAGTTGTGCTAAGAAGAAGGTGTAGAAAACTTACATCTTCCAAAGTGAGAAATAACAACTAGGGTGACCTGTTGGATGCACAATAAATCAAACCTGACCTTGGGTGACTATTGAGTGAATGTCACTGAGGATTTTTGTCAACTCAAAAGTAGCAGGATTAGCTTTATCTTAATTTAATGTGATTTTATATGGTTAGTTTAGTTTAGTTTTATTTTGAATTGAGGGCATATCCACTGGGATGTGAGCTAGATCAAATTTGATAGATTTAACTTAAGGACCATGTTGATGTGTGATGGACCCAGAGAAGGGGCTATATCATATCCTATCTCGATTTATAAATCCAAAGGGATAGTCTACTCATGGGGTAGCCAACCTAAGGGGTTTCCTTTGGTGCAATGGTAAAGAAGAAGATAGCAAACTTACATCTTCTAAAGTAGGGAACAACCTCTAGGATGACATACGGGTAGCTCAACAAATCAAATCGACTTAGGGGTGACTTCTAAGTGAATGTCACTAAGGACTTATATCAACTTAAGAGTAGTCGAGAAATTCTTATAGGGAGTTTTGCTGACACTACCCTAAAGATATGATTCCTTCTTGGAAAAAGGTACCGCTAGGGGTGTCCTCTTAATCCATAAGTGAATATATATTTTATTTATATGTTTGCATGGACCCTGTTGGTGTGCAAGGGACCACACTGAGAAGGGGATATGAAGGCCTTGACCTATCTTAGATTTACTTGACTAAGAGAAAATTTGCACATCCACATGATGGATTATCTAACCATAAGGGTGGTTACTATGAAAGGGGAACTATCCAATCTGGTAGTAACTCGGGTAGTGTCTAAATGGGGTCGCAAATGATGTGATCCAAATATTGTGCCCATAAGGGAGGTGCTACTAGGGGAATTATCCTGAGCCCTGAAAAAGAAAGCCTATAGATGTACGGTAGCCAACTCAAGGAGAAAACGTAGCAAACTTACATTTTCCATGAGTGGTGTATCATAAGATGCAAGAACCAACTAACCTAAGTTGTATCCATCAATATGAGTGGTGTATCCATCAGTATAGTGAGAACCAACCAACTTAAGGTGCCCATCAGTGTATAATGATCAATTTGGAAAGAAAGCATGTAGGCCTATAACTTTGCAAGTGGAATTGATCATCGGGATAGTCTATCATCGGTGGGAAAGATGCTATCTAACCTAGAGCGACTACTAAGCGGGGAGCCCCAAGGAAGGACTGGACCCAAACTTGAAGTAATCTAGAGGGAAGGATCCACTATGGGGCTTATCAAAAACCTTAAATATACTCAGCTCATTCAGTACATGAAGGCTAATCAAAGAAGAAAGTGTAGCAGACTCACATTCTCTTAAAAGAAGCCAACATGAGGTAGCTTACCTGCCACACACTAAGGCCCACCAAACTAATAAGGCCCTCATCGGTGTGCAATGGCCAAGTAAGGAAGGAAAGCATAGCAGCTTACATCCTCCAAAGCAAAAATACCACTGGGGTGACACACTAGCAAGGTAGCACTTCAGCCCGACCTAGAGCAACTACTGAGTGAGTGATGTTAAGGGCATTATCTCAACTCGGAGTAGCCCGAGACAAATGATATGTGTTTGATTTATATGTTTGTGTGTATTTTTCATTTGTGTTGTGTCGATGAAGGATAGGATGCTGCTCGGGTTCCTTACACCTACCCTAAACACATCGTGGCAGATTAGCAAACAAGAATACTTTCGACATGGAAGAGATTGAATTCGAAATGGAAATTTCATTTTATGACAATTATTTTCAAACATGATTTATAATATTTTTTTTAAGTAGAGCTCATTGATTGGAAGTATTAGGCACTCTCCCATATGATTAAAAAGCTGATAAGATCCTCCTTAGTAGGCCTTCTTTATGTAAAAAGGGTCTTCCCATGTGGGTTCAAATTTGCCTCCCATCTTACAACAGACTACAATTGATCTCCTTAGAACTAAAATAAGCTCTCTTACTTGTAAAGCTCTAGGATGGACCAAATTTTTGTGAGCTTGAATCATTTTAGCTTTGTAAAACTCAAGGTTTTGGTATGCTTGTAGGCGTCTCTCCTCCAAACCTTCAAGCTCTTCCAACTATAACTTGGCATTCTGCTCTCTGTTATGATCTTGCTACCTGCAGCTATCCTTCATGATGAGAGTTGGACATCCTATGGTAGAACGGCTTCAAACCCATACACTAAGGAGAAAGGAGAAGAATGAGTTGGAATTCTATATGTGGTGCGGTAGGCCCTTAAGGCTTCAACTAACTACTCATGCCACTGTCACTTATTGTTGTTGAGTGCTTCTTTAATATTTAAATGAGAGTTTTATTGAAGGCTTCTACTAAGTAATTTGCCCTCGGGTAATTGATGGTAGAATATCTCCAATCTTTATTGTGTCTCCTGACAAAGTTGTTGATCTCGCTTTTAACATTATCGATATAATTCAAGGCACTAACCTATATATGATATGGTTCCTAAAATTGGAGCACATGAAGCATGACCTCTCTAATCACCTTCGCACATTTGGAAAAGTAGTCAGTAGCAACTAAGATGAACTGATGGCCCTTGGAAGATGGAGGATCAATCTGACCCATAACGTCGGTACCTCAACACTCAAATGATCATGAGGCCAATGTAGGATGTAGAATGTTGGGTTGTTGGTGTAGGACCACACTATGTATTTGACATTGGTGGCATTGCCTAGTTGTATCAATGTTATCTTTGATCATCGACAGCCAGTAGTATCCTAATCTCTTGATCTTAGCTTCCATCTTTGGATGAGATCAGTTGGCTCCACATAATCCTGAGTGTACCTCAGTCATGATATTATGGGCTTCGTACTTGTCTAAATAATGCACATATGATTGAAAATATCACTGGTATAAGACACCATCCATAAGATCTTAAGAAAGTGCTCTCTCCTTCTTCTATTGGGCTTGAGACTTCTCTTGAGGTAGTTTTTCTATATTTAGGTAATCCATGAATTGTTAGCTCCAAACTAACTCCTTGTCTTTCTTGGCAATGGAAACCTCCCCTTCAAGAGAGTACTTTTTGATGAGTTCAATATCAATAAGGGATAAGACTTGTCTATTTTTTACTTTTATTGACATGGACTCATCCTCCAAACATGCCAACTCCTTGGCAAGCTTGGCTAAAGCATATGCTACGGTGCTCTATCCACAGGAATCTTATAAATGGCAACCTATAGGATTTGCGCCAACAACTCCATGGTGTACTTATGGTAGCAATGGAGCTTGGCCTTTATGACCTTATAGGACCCAATGATTTGGTTGATAACTAGTTGAGAATCCTCAAAGATGTTGGTGTTATGGATGCTTAGAGTAATGGCTAACTACAGATCAATAATCAGAGCCTCATATTTGCCTTTGTTGTTAGTGCAAGGATTGGACAGATGATATGAGAATCTCATAACATCACAGTCCGGAGTTAAAAGAACTATTCTGACCCCTGCATTTCCTAAAATAGTAGATTATGGCTCTTCTCCTCTTTGAGAGGAAGCCGCACCATCAAAGTACATCTTCCAGTAGTGAATGCTAGTATCCCCTATAATCATGATTTATTCATCAGGGAGATCATCACTAAGTGGAGAGTCAGAAGGAAGTGGGTGTGCTGCTAAGAAATCAGCTAGCGCTTATCCTTTCACTGTAATGTCAAACTGTGAGAGGATCAGGTACCATCATGCCAACCTTCCAGATAGCATTGGCTGTGTTAGGAGATATTGTAGTGGATTGATCCAAGAGATTAAGTTCACCTTATAAGGAAGCATGTATTACAGTAGCTTTTGGGATGCAAAGACTAACACTAGACAATACTTCTCAAGGGGTAGATAATTAGCCTCACCAGGGATTAGATTATGGTTGAGGTAGTAGAGTGCATTTTCCTTCCCTTCGTCATTAGCTTGGGCCAACAAAGCACCAATGTAGTCATCTAATCACTGTAGTGTAAAGTATGAGCAGACTGCCCGGGATAGGAGCTCCTAGAACTAGTGGCGTCATCAAGTAATGCTTGATGTTTTTGAAGGCATGCTCACACTTATCATCCCACTTAAACTTGGCATCCTTTTTAAAAAGTGCTGAGAATGGCTAACATCTTCTTGATAGGTTGGATATAAAGTGTCTTAGATATGCCAACTACCCTTAGAATGATCTTGAGTTGAGTTTAACTTTTAGGGGGTGTCATTTCTAATATTGCCTTGATCTTCTCCTAATCAATTTTGATTCCCTGGTGTCGGACAACAAACCCACAGAATTTCCCTAAAGGTACTCCAAACACACACCTCAAGGGGTTCCTTTCAAGGTTAAATTATCTTAACTATTCGAAAACTACTCTCAAGTCAAAAAGGTAGTCATCATTTTCTTTACTTTTGACCATAAGATCATTGACATAGCATTCGACTTGATGATGAATGAGTTCGTAGAAGATTCGAGTCATAGTCCGTTGGTATGTAGCACCGATATTTTTAAGGATGAAAGGCATGACCTTATAACAACAGATTTCAATCGAGGTTCTAAAAGTAGTGTTTCTTTCATCTTCAGGGGCCATCTTTATTTGGTTATATCCATATGAGCCATCCATGAAAGAGAAGATTGCATGAGATGAGGCAATGCCTTATTCAAATCCCCAAAATTGATGTATATGTGAATTTGGCCATTCTTTTTCTTAACTGGATGATGTGGCTAACCAGGTAGGGTATTTTTCTTCCCAGATAAAGCCAACATCGATTAGTTTCTTGACTTCATAAATGACCTGTTGTTCTTTGTCTAATCGCATGTGTTTAGGAGCTTGCTTGATAGGGCTAATAGAAGGCTCTATTCCTAATTTATGGACTGCTAAGTTAGGAGCCAATCCAAGCATCTCTTCATAACTCCCAACAAAGCAGTCCTTAAACAAAGTCAATAGCCTAACTAATTCATTGGTTTTAATTTCATTCAACAAAGAACTGATGTATGTCTGGCATAGATTTTCTTCAGTTCCTAAGTTGATTTCCATGAGTTCATCGATGGTTGACTTCATCTCTTCTTCGGGCCCTAGTGGTGCATCTTGGACTTCAAAATCATCTAGATAATCTGAAGTTTCTAAGAACAGCTCCTCATATTAGTTAATGTGATTTGATAAAAACCTATCAGATTCCAAATGATTGGTGATGACTAAGCAGTAATCATCATCATCATCTGGACCCACTATACTGGATCCTAGTCCTGGTCTTGATTGCGAGATTTTACAATTATTCTTCTATATTCTTTTGAGGTAGTTTGACTTGTGGTTTGGCCAAGTATGTGGGATTAACCCTTTTTTGCTAAATTATGAATACAAGTAAGTATCAATCAAAAGGTAATTCTATTAAAACTTTATATGAATCATCCTCAAGTTCTACATCAACTTCTTGACTTGAGAATAATGTTCCCAGAAAGAACCTCTGAGTCTTCACACTTGTGGATGACATAGGGGCTTCCTTAACTACCAAACCCACAGCTTTTTGAGAGAAAAGTAGGGTTAGAGCTAAGGTTCCGAACTGAAGCCTAATTGCTTCATAGATAGACTTGGATATACTTATGCTTTGCTTTGGAGCCTAGTTTTCATCACTATCTGGCTCAAATGTCCCCTCCAAAGGAATCCATTATTGAGAAAAGTTGGGTGGTGTTCTAATCATATAAGACTTATCCTATGAACTAGATTCTAAGTCAATATGGATAGCAGTTATATTCCTGGTAGCTAGGACATATCTTCTATTGGGTGGCTAATAAAGAGGTTTTCCACCCATGATACTACCTCTAAACTGGCCTCTTCCTCTAACTAGTAGAGGTTAGTTTGTCATACCCATATGTTTGAATGGAGTAACGAACCATGGGTGGAATCTAATGTCATGCTCCACTTCCTCCTCTAAATCAATTTTCGCTCCCTTTTACTTTCTTTTTAATTTTCCCTTTTCTTTTCTTTTTGTTATTCTCTTCCTTTTTCTTTTTCTTTTTCTTTTTCATTTTCTTTTATTTTTAAACTTTCACCTAGTTCACAAGAATAGAATTATTGATTTTGAGAGAGGTAGTAAGCCACATCCTCATATATGCTAATCTCATGAACTATAAATGGCATGAGATCTCCTTTGGCACATTAGATGATCCCACCTATCATGAACTTCATACACTGATGTAGAGAGGATGGAACTATGTTGTTCTCATGTATCCATGGTCTCCCAAGCAAAGCATTCAAAGATGTATCCGAGTCTATAATGTTAAACTTGGCTTGGTCTTCAATCATCTATCTCCAAGGGCACACTATGGAGCCTGGGTATGTTGACCTCACTTTTGGAGTGCAAATTCAATCTTCCCAACTTAGACTTAGGGTCTTCTAGACACTAAGACTTCCCTAGTCATAAAACACTTTACTTAGGCCAAAATACTTAGAAGGGTTAACCGTAGGATTAGGTTATGCCTTACGGATTAGGATAATCCACCTACCCTACAACCCAAATCCAATCCATGTTCACCTTCTCAAACTAAACCTCAAGTTCAATTCAAACATCAAATTCAAATCCAAATCCAAACCCAAATTCCAAAACCAAATGATTGAAGCCCATGATCAAATCCAAACTTGAAACCCTTCCTAAGCCATATGACCTATCCCATGGACTTAGCCAAATCTTAATCCAAATCAATCCAAAATCGATTGATTTTCTCAAAATAATTTTTTATCTTCAATCATCTTTCTAAATATAAATCAAATCTACATTCAAACGATCAAAACTAAATCAAATTAAATCAAAATAAATGAAAACCCTTCCTAAGCCATATGACCTATCCATGGACTTAGCCAATCAAATCAAGTCAAACTCAATTGATTTTCTCAAATCAATCATATTTTCAATCATCTTAAATTTAAATGAAATATACATTTAAATCATCAAAACTAAATCAAACAAATCAAAATCCAAACCTAAGCCACTGACTCAACTCCATGGACTTAGCCAAATTCTTTCATTCCAAAACCAAATTCAATTGATTTTCTCATGAATTAATTATACCTTCAATCATATTCACAAATATAAATGCAATCTATAATCATCAAGCCAAACCAAAATAAACCCAAGTCAAACCTAACTTAACCCTTTTGACTTGAAATGTTCAAATGAACCAAAACCTATTTGAACCGAAGCTAATTGCAATTAAAATTATATATCAATACCAAATCCATATATAAACTCAACTAAATCAAACTCAACCCAAAATCAAGCCAACTAAACCCAATTGGTCCACTTGACCCAAAGTGCCCAATTTGACCTATTTGAGCCAAGTTCTAATCCTACCCAAATTGGATTGAACTAAGCCCATCAAAACCTCCCATCATGATTGTTGATCACCCTACATTGATCAATTGTCACAAATTAGGTCAAACTAAGTTAGCTTGATCATTTGACCAAGTCAACCCCTTTACCCATATGAACCCAAACTTGCCAAATTGCAACCTTAGCCAAATCACTTAAAACCTTCAATTAAGTCAAACCAAACCTAATTGGCCCTCTTGACCCAAGTTGACCCAAATTGACCTAAAAGAAAAAATTAGGTCAAATCAAACTATGAAGAAAATTGATTGCAACCTATGGCTCAAGTTCATTCCAAATTGATTGTTGAACTTGACCAAAGCCATGATTGGACCCAATTGACCTACTTAGCCGAAATTCACCTAAAGGTTCAAGTTGGCTTAAATCAAACCAAATCCAAATTAATTGAAACCAAAGCCTACAATCATCTTCAATTGGTCAACTAAACCCAAACCAAACACTCCAAGCCAATTTGGCCAATTCGGTCAAATTGGCCAACTTAATCCATTTGAGCCCAAATGATTTCAAATGAGCCAAAATCAATCTAAGCCAAACTAAACCAAACCAATTGAACCAAAACATCCCAAATGATCATATGAACTTGACCCAACCCAATTTGACCTAAATGAGTCAAATTGAGCCAAACCAAATCAACTCAATTAACTTGAAATTTGGGCTAACTTTTGATTTTAAATCCAAATCAAATCCAATATCAAAATAATTCTACCCTTAGGTCATGGGCATCACAGACATATCACCCATGTGATGTTATGGTTCATCTAAACCAAACTCCAAACCAATTGAACAAAAACATCCCAAATGATCATATCTTGACTCAATTTGACCTAAATGAGTCAAATTAAGCCAAACCAAACAAAATCATCTCTAATTAACTTAAAATTTGGGCTAACCCACTTTTGGCTCATTTCAAATCTGCCTAAATCAAATAGAATATCAAATGATAATTCTACCATTAGGTCAAAGGCATCACAGGAGACAGATCACCCATATAAGTGGATATTTTCATTCCTTGGCCACTTGATACTCTCCTAATGATCCACCTAGACACCAAGGACACCTACCTGACCCAAGGGGTGGTTGGGTCAGCCATGACCCATGGGAGGTACAATCACCTCACCATATCGATTGGAGCATTTAAAACACATAGGACACCCATGATTCCTCCTTGGCAGCTAGCTCCACACCTTCAACCAACCAAGTATAGCCAACTCACCTCCTCCCTACCACCCCGACTCCCTTAGATGGCTAGACTGCCATTATAAGCCAAACTAGATCCCACTATCTGATCAATATGAAGGGGGTATACACCCCCTCATTTCTACTCAAACACATAAAAATCATTCTTTAGAGCCCTAGCTACCCAAGATGACCAGCTAGAGCCATTCCCTAAGCTCCCAATCTCATTCCTTGATAAAAAAAATGTCATTCCCATCCGTCCTGAAATAGGACACTCCCATTTCAGACCTAACTTTCCCATTTCTTCAACAAACTCAAATTAACTTTGCAAGTACCTTCCTAAGCCTCATCGAGTAAGAAAGAATCATCTCCCAAGCTTCTTGAGCACCAAAGGTTGGACTTCGATCAAAGCCAAGCTATAAATCATCGATTCATGGACTTTTGAGTGAACATCAAGGAATTGATCCGATTGCTGTTCAACAGGGCTTCATCTCCACTAGATGAAGCATCCTCAATCATTTGAGATACTGGTCTTGAGCTCTGTCAAGGTATACATCCAAAACTGATCCTTAAGCAAAAATGGGTTGGAGGTTTTTGAAGAAAACTTGCATCTCAAGTGATCTTTATCGTTGGATCCCCTCCGATCGATGTCATGAAAGTGTGAGATCTATTTGGAGTTGATCCGAGCTCAGGTAAGCTCGGATCAAAGGAGTAATGGTGGATGAACTCCATTCTCCCTCACTCACATGACGTTAGATGACACATCATCCATTCTGCGTGATTGAAGTGGACGATCATGATTAAATTTATTAGATCGATCTGATTTAATCCTATTAAGCTGTGGGATGTAGTCGTCCGATCTTAAATTAGATGGCAGACGAGAAAGTGCATCCACTGTCATCACATAGGTGCTGAGTTAGATAAGTTTTATGTAGCCAATCTCATGGCGCACGTGGAAAGCATGCTGCGATAACGCGCCACGTGGCTCCAATATGATTATGCTTTAATTAGGCTTATTAATAATTTTTAATGGCTGAAACTTCTAAAAATCATAAAAAAATATACAAAAATAAAAAAAAATGTAAATAAATACTCATTTTAAAGGTATTTCGGAGAAGAATTAATTAAAAATGATCTTAACTTATTTTGAATTGTAATTAAAGTTTAATTAAGGTTTAATTACAAAATTAAATAGCTTAATTACTTCTTAATTACTTGAGCAATTAAACCCAAATTTTGTGGGTTAATTTAATGGGATGACCTCTACCTCCCATGATTTTCTTGAGATTTATTGCTCACTTAATTAGGAAAATTGACTAATTAAACCTTAATTACTCTTTTAAGTTAATTAATGATTAATTAATCCCATGAACAATAATAAATTGGTTAATTAAGCTTATTAATCTTTGTTCAACATTAAGTGAACAAAGGAATATGGTTAGGACCCCATTCCCTAAGTTCATTTCACCCTTTTTTAAAATGAAATTAATTAAGATTTAACTAATTAATTAAATCACTTAATCAAATTGAAATCATAATCTCATCAGACTTTAATTAATTAAATCATTGGGTTGATCTTTAGGTGTTTAATAACCTAAAGTAGTTTAATGAAATTATGGTTAGTCCACATGTGTGGGAAAATTATAAGAGTAATTAATTAAGTCCCAATCTAATTAACTATTAATCATGAGTCCAATTGCATTGTTTTATTTCCTAGGATCATTGTAAGTTTATTTTCCATGCATATCATGTTGTCTCATAATTATTTAGTTAATTACTTTAAGGTGACATAAGTAAGAGTAATTAATTCATCTAATTAAGGGTTCAAGTTAATTAACCCATAAAATCAACTTAATTATATTTCCTTTAATTAAATCAAATCACTAATGTGGGAGTGGGTTTAAAACAACAAGTGATGACTTCTCATCTCCTCTTTAAATCAAATTAAATCCAAAACTTAATTAATAAAGAAGCTTTAGTTTTTAAATAATCTTATTTAATTTGATTGCCCTTAAGAACTAGTTTGGTTGAATGAATCACATGCTTATATTTAATTGTCCTCATTTCAATCATGTTAAACTTGGTATGTCATTTGAATTCATGCATCCATCTTTTCAAAATCAAGTAAAGTAAAATGGATTTACTTTATGTAAGCTTGCATGTGTTGATTTAATTTAATATATGAATGACTATCATCACTATTAAATCCAATTGTATTTTTCAAAAGCTTATAATTGAATAATAATATATTTTATGATGCTAGTTATAAATACATAAGAAATGCATGTGCTTATAGCTTAAGTGTATGAATGTTGAGTTCTCTTTCCTCTATTCATGTATTGATTTATATAAGATTGAATGGTAATGGGTATATATTCTAGACATATCGAAAACATGATTCTTTAGCTAGCCCCAAGGAGGTCATTTGATTATCTCGCTCCCCTTGTTTAACAATGGCACATATCCAATTGATTTCATTCTTATGAATTTTAACATTAGAATTTGGTTAGAGCTTTAATTCATATATATAATTGATTCAATCAAAAAAATATATAATCTTTGCATGGATTTCTTTCCCTCATTTATGTATACATCCATGTGTATCCAGGAAAAGCAAGTATGTAGTCTGAACATCTCAAGAATATGAGGCTTTAGTTAGCCCCAAGGAGGTCATTTGATTACCTCACTTCCCTAGTTTAACAATGACACGTACTTTCCTATCTCGTTGTACATGTATATGAATATATGATTAATGAATGAAAATCCAATTTTACAATAAAATTGCATGCATTCATGATTGACTATGTGGTTAAATTAATTGGCCATATGATTTGGAGCTTATTTCCTATGTTCATGTATACAAATTTATATATGTTTGAATGCAAATGGGTATATAGTCTGGACATCCCGAGAATACGAGGCTTTAGCTAGCTCCAAAGAGGTCATTTGATTACTTCACTTCCCTGGTTTAACAATAGCACATGCCTATTTAATTTTATTCTAATGTCATTTTTGTATAAGAATTTGGATAAAGTTTTAAATTAATATGTTTAAATAATTGAATCAAATAAAATATAAATTCTAAACATACATATACATTCATCATTTAAGTGTGCTAAAATATGTTATAGATATACTTGATTAAATCATATGCATGTTACATGTGATGGAAAGGAATGATTTAATATATGTGTGGTAGTAATTCAATTAAATTAATCTTAAGATGCCTTTCATTTTGAATATAATTATTTAAAGTGAACCTAAACTTAAGATTAATTAAATCATTTAATAAGTCATTCACTAACGAGAATTAAATCAAATTAATATACTTTCGAAATTTATTTAAGTTAGGGATGAAAGAGGGAAATCCTCTTTTCCTCTTTTAAAACACTTAGTTGCTAATGGAAAACACAAATTAAAATTCTCAAATCAATTAAACTACTTTAAGTGAAATCAACCTTTCATGTTAAATTGAATTCTTCTACATTTAGAAAATACAACACTAATGCCTAATAAGACTTACCACACAAGCCTTAATACACACATTAGAATTAGGTCACCACTTCTTGTGCTAAGTTAGGATGGTGTATGATGTGATATATGTTTTTTTATGATGTATTATTTTAGATTGGATGTTAGGGTGTATGCTCCATAGACTAGATGATAGGCCAATATTAGCCTAATCATATTTTCTAGAGGGGATTATGCTTAAGGGATGCTTAACAATAAATGTGAATGCTCTTTTTGTAGTTTGCTTAAATCATTAAGCATAATCCAAGTTAGGATAGGTGGAATTAGTTAACTATGTATGGGGTGCTAAGTCAAAATTATAAATACAACTGCTTGGGATTATATGTATATTTAGCTAACCTCTATTTTGCAGGTATAGTTAGATTTACTTTTCCCACATAAATGTAATTTTTGCAATAGGAATTAGGATTAGTGCTATGAGGGATTAGGATGAGCAGTGGCCAGAAGGCTTTGTCTTGGGGTGCCCTGATGCTTTTAAAGCACCATCCAAATCAAAGAAGGAACCAAATCAAAATGGAGATATGAAGAAGAAGACCCCATAGCATTTAATACAATTATAATTATTCTTTTATATTCAGGTTGTATAAGGGTAGAGCTTGGCTACCCATCTTTTCTCTCTTGTTATGGAGGTACCGTACCCCTTTATTCTTTTATGATAGTTTATATAATTGTTTGATGTTATGTTTACATTGTGCATTAGGGCGACATGCTTTTCATAGTTTCTTAAATGATTGATGCTTTAATGTGTGGCTTGGATATGATTAGGCTCTTAGGATAAAATAACTTTCTACTACCAATCACTCATAACTAAATTTTAAACAACTCATAACCACATGATAAATCCTAAGAGATAAATAAGATAATTAAAAGATTTAGTAACCCCTTAGTTGTATGGTTATATGTTTCACATCATGCATGCATACACTTTCTCTCTTGAACATGAAGGATCTCCATCCTTGCACGAAAAAGGAATGCTTGACCTGTGAGGGCATCCCTTGTGGTGGAGAACACCTTCTTCAACCTTATTTGACCTATTTCATCATGCATTTAGGCATAAAAAATCCTAAATCCTTTGTCAAAATAATATGTTTAAAATGAAATATAATTTGAAAATATTTTGCATCTATAGATTAATTTATATGCTCTATGGTTTTAAAATCATAGGAGGAGTTAGCAGGTGGCCACCCCGGGCAGTTACATGTCAAGAAGCTAGACAATTTATTCTCTCCTATGGAGGTAAACCCTTATGTCCACCTATCGCTTAGAATTAGGACATGTTTTAGCTTGTACTAAAGCTCCCTAGATTTAGGATCCAAAGTAGCTATTTCCTTAGGGCTACGACCATAAATCCTCACCTCTTACGAATTCTCACAACCTTGGGTTGGTGGATTATAAGCCCCAGTAATCTAATTAAATTTCAACTCGAAACATATAAATCTCATTAACTTTAAAATTATAAAGCGCAATCATAGGATAGATTGGAATGCTCATTAACTTCTTAGTATCATGAGAATCTCCTAAATATTTCATTTGGATTTCAACAAAAAGTCTTCTGCTTGAACTTTCCCAATCAATTTTCCAAATACAACCAATATTTTAATAGTGTAACCTTAAAATCTATGGAGATGATAATTGTCTACTTTAATCAAGAGTACCCTTAAGAAATTTTATTTCTTAAGATGTAATTAATTATAGAGGCTTGCCTCCATAGGGAACTTAAAAACCTAGTTTAATATAAACCTTGCTTTATTCATCCATGTAAAGTAGGGGAGAAATCTCTAGTACATTTGAAGACCCATCATGCCTTAGAGTCCTTATTGATTAGGTCCATTGTAGGGTGATGTCTCTATCTTTCGAGATAGTACATCATACCTCAATGTTGTGCGATCACCTCAAAAGTATCCCCCCTCATTGGTGTCCCCCCACCCATACACATCCAAAAATAAACACCACAAAGCCCTCTCGCCTTATTCATTGAATCCTCTCAACATCATCTTATCTATCTGGAGTTTGGAGATATTGATCCTCAAGTAGGCAAGGGTTCTTAGACTCATAATGTTGACTGATACACCTAGGTCAACTAGAACTCTGGATAGCTTGTATCTATGAACATCCACTTTAATGTAAAGTGACGATTGTGCTCTGTCATCTTTAGGAGTAAGTCTTCATCATGAATGTAACTCTAAGATGTCCTTTGAGTGGCATGCCTCTTCTTTAGTAAGTCATACTATCTCTAGATCAAGTAAGGCCTTGATTAGAGATTCCCTCATCTCTTTGGATAAGATAAGGGAATTGTGTATGCTTAACTTAGCTAGAAACTTTCTAAGATGAGCTAGGACATTGTAATCAACTCTGGCTTGGTACTCCATAAGCATATCCATGGGTGGAGCACCATATGGAGGAGCTATCTGCACATTCGAACCAATAACTTGCTTACCCTTATCCTAAGGTGTTTCCCTAAGAGGTATAACTATGCCACTGCGTAGGTTGACTACAGTGACATCTTGGACTGATGAGCTTGTGGAAAGTTCTACCTTCTCATCGGGCATACCTGTAACTTCTCCTATAGGATCCTCAGAGTTAGTTAACTCCAGGTCAATCTCAAGAGGTGAACCCTTGATTGTAGAAGGATAGTCATCTGAATCGAGAAGGAAAGGATCAAACTACTAGAGCTATTATTTTTATTTAGACTAGAGATCTTTCAATAGAATAAAATCAAGAGCATCAGTAGACAATTTATAAGTAGAATCGCTTTCTTCATTAATTTCTTTTTTGGGTGGAGGTACATGATAGAAATCAAGTAAGTAAGTAAGGAGTAAATGATTTAGTGCCCTTATCCATACAACACTCACAAGGGTAGAGCTAATAGAAGAGGTGGTAAATGCAATGGTGGAGGGATTACTAGACTCGGACTGTGGCTATACTACTAGACTATCCCGGGCAAGTATGGTGAACTGCTGTTGTTGGTGGGCTGTCACCCTCCTTGAGTTGTCCTTTGCAACTAGCTAACCTTCCTTGGAGTTGGAGGTTTAAGCTACTTCAGGCACCTGCAAGGAAAGCTTCTTGATCTTAGTAATGATCTTCTTAGAGATTCGGGATAGGGAGATATCCTAAACTTCTTTGGTCTTAAGAGGATCGCAAGTATCCCCAAGGATTACTTTAACAGAACTAGATGGTTGTTCTAATATGTATTCCTTAGGGATAACTATGGCTCTCAACTTGTAGCTACGCTCAAGCTAGTCCTTAAAAGTGATACAATCCTCTAAGACATGGCATAACATGTGATGGTAGGGCAATAGCTAGGATCATCACTCTTGCCCACTTCCTCCAGCCTCTTAGGCTCTGGTAACTGAAAGTCAAGTTTCTTTAATAGATTCTTAAAGATTTTTCTAACTACCTCCCTCTTGAATGAATATGGCTTATTCAATCTATCGACAAGAGTAGGTCAAAAGTAGATACCTGGCAATGGATATGAATACTGTTGCTGGGTAGGCTACTGAGGTGATGGAAATGGTCATTGTGGCAGCTGCGATGGTCGGTATGATGGCCGAGGTGGTGGAAGAGGAGGTGGAAAAGGAGGCTGCTGAGCTCATTGTCTCTCATACTAAACTCTGGCAGGCTACTTCCCTCTGTCAACTGACACAACTATCCCTAGCTTCTTCTCAACACCTTCTGGGGCTTGGGACTAGATGATTGGTCAAGAAAGGGCAACTATTAGGCTTCCTCTTGTAGGCTTTCCGCGTTGTTAATTAATTTCTTGAATGTTTTGATAGTAAAGCCTTTAAGCATGAAGGAGATCGAGCCATGGATATTCTTGAAAAGATTCTCAATGCCATGCTGTTCGGACAGCTATGGTTCTCATTTCATCAATAGGTTGTGCCACTTGAGAATGTAATCAACAAGGGACTCGTTGAGTTTTTATTTCTCTACAATGAGGTTGCCTATAATCACCCTCTGCTGAGCTCCAGCAAAGCACTTGATGAAAAGGTGCTCCAACTCAGTAAAGTGTTCATCGAACCGTTGGGCAATTCTGCGTACCAATCAAATGCAACACCTTATAGTCTGCTAACAAAAGTGAAGAGGGTGCATTATTGCTTGTTGCAACAATACTCTAAAGTATGCAATGTGTGGGTTCCCACTGCCATCAAAGATCTTGAATGATGGAAGCATAATACCCTAAATAAAATAAAAACTAAATAAAACCTAAACCTAAAAAATAA
The DNA here is from genome assembly GCA_021442155.1 of Cymbidium sinense. Classification (NCBI taxonomy): domain Eukaryota; kingdom Viridiplantae; phylum Streptophyta; class Magnoliopsida; order Asparagales; family Orchidaceae; genus Cymbidium; species Cymbidium sinense. The sequence continues at coordinate 14,256,178 of CM038222.1, forward strand.
ACCTAAAAATAAATAAAAAGTAAAACCAAAATCCTAAACTAAAAAAAACACCTAAACCTAAAATAAAGAAAATAAAATAAACATAAACTTAAACTAAAGGAAACTAAATTAAAATAAATAAAACCTAAACCTAAACCTTAAATAAATTAAACCTAAACCCTAAAAAAAATAAACCTAAATCTAAATTAAAAAAACCTTAATAAAAACCTAAAATAAAAACCTAAAATCTGAATCTAAAAAAATAAAATAAAAACCCAAACCTAAACCTAAAAATAAAATAAAAATAAAACTAAAAAAAATTAACATAAACCTAAACCTAAACCAAAAAAATAAACTAAAATAATATACCTAAACTAAAATAAAATAAAACTAAAATAAAAAAACATAAACTAAAATACATAAAACTAAAATAAATAAACTAAACTAAATAAAAATAAAAAATAAACCTAAATAATAATAAAAATTAAATAAACTAAACAAACCTAAATAAAAATAAAAATTAAAATAAACTAAAAAAAAAAAAACTAAATAAACTAAACTTGTTGGTTTACTTGATTTTAAAAATAAAGATCCTAAAACCATATCTTCCCTAACTACCACTGATTACTACCATGACCCTAGGCCCTACCCTACTTGCCCCTTAGCCCTACCCTGAGCCCCAACCCTGAGCCCTAAACTCCCTGACCCACTGATCTCACTGAGCCACAGGCTGAAGACCCTAGGCCACTAAAACCTACTGACCTCACACCCTAGGCCCTAACCTGACCCTCAACCCTGGGCTTTCCACCACTAATCCTGAGCCTAAAGGCCAAATACTATGACCCTGAGTAGGCCACTAGCCACCAGGCCAACCCTGAGCCACACTAACAGTAAACCAAAAAGATAAATATAAACTACCTAAATAATAAAATAAATGAACTTAAACTGTTCTAAAAAAATAATAAAAATAAATAAATAATTAATAAAACTTAAACTAAATAAAAAGAAATAACAAAGAATAAAAAATGTAAAATAAACCATATGTAAATAAATAAAATTAAAGATAAAATAAAATAAAAAAGCATAAACCTAAAAATAAAAATAAATCTTAAATAAATAAAATACCCAAACACTACTAAAAATAAACTAAACCTAAAATTAAAATAATAAAATAAAAAACCTAAACTAAACTAAAACAAACTAAATAAAATAAATAAAACCTAAACCAAAATAAATAAATAAGCTAAACCACTTAAATAATAAACTAAACTAAAATAAACTTAAACTAAACTAAAAATTAAACCTAAAATAAACCAAAATAAAACACAAATAAAATTAAAAATAAAATAGAAACCTATAAACCTAAAATAATAAAACCAACTAAAAAAAATGAAAATAAAACTAAACTAAAAATAAATAAACTAAAGCAGAGAAATAAACTAAAACAAAAAACCTAAAATAAATAAATACTAAATAAAAATAAAATAAATATCAAATAAAATACTAAAAAGATAAAATACTAAACCTGGGGCATTTAAAAATAATAATAATAAAAGACTAAAACTGAGAACCTATAACCTCTACTCCATTTAAAACTAATACAAAAATCTACTGAGATACTTAAAATCCTAGGCCTAACCAAAAAACACTAGCCCAGGCCAAAAACCCTAGGCCACCAGACTTAACTTAAACCTGAAAGCCCTAAACCCTAACCAGGACTCTACCACTGAGCCCTAGGCCACAAACACTAGGCCAGACCCAGACCTAACCCTGAGCCTACTGTACTAAGGATGAGCCTTACTAAACTCACTAAAAACCAACCTAAACCTTCTATGACCTAAAAATAGATAAAATAAAACCTAACTAATAAAATAAATAAATATAAAATGGAAAAATAAACTAAAACTTAAATAAAGATAAAAATAATATAAAATAAATTAAAAATAAACTAAATAAAATTAATAAAATAAACTAAAAAATATAATATAAACTAAGATAAAAAACCTAAATAATATAAAATTATGCATAAATAAAAAATAAAATAAACCAAATAAAATAAAATAAAAATAATAAAACATAAACTAAAATAAAACTTAAAATAAATAAAAAAAACCCAAAATAAAACTAAAATTAAAGAACCTAAATAAAAAAAATAAAATAAAAATTAAAATAAACATAAACTAAACTAAAATAAATAAAACTAAAATAAATAAAACCTAAACCTAAACCTAAAATAAAACAAAGCCAAACCATAAAATAAAATAAATAACTAAAATAAACCTAAAATAAACTAAAAAAATAAAACCTATAAAAAACCTAAAAAAAAATAAAAAGTTAAAACCTAAACAAAATAAAATAAAACCTAAACTAAACTGAAAATAAAAAATAAACTAACCTAAAATAAACAAAAATAAAAAAATAAACCAAAACTACTTAAATAAAAAAATAAATAAAATAAATAAACCTAAAAAATAAACTAAACTAAATAAAATAAAATTAACTTAAACCAAAATCAAAAAATAATGAACTAAAATAAAGAAATAAACTAATTGTAACCTTGTTTAATCAATAATAAAATAAAAATATAATGTAACTATCCTAAACCCTAAACCCTAAATACAAAACACTAAACCCAAAATAAAATCTTAAACCCCACTGAAAGCTAAAAATACAACAAAACAAACTAGCCCTGAACCCTAAACCCACAAAATAAATCTACCCTAAATGTTAAATATCCTAAAAAACCAATCCTAAAACTATAAAACTAAAAATAAAATAAAAAACCTAAACCTATGAATTAAAAATAAAATAAAATAAAACCTAAACTAAAACCTAAACATGACCTAAAATATTATAAAATAATTAATAAAAATAAACTAAAATATAAATAATTAAAACTAAACTAAAAATTAAGATAAACCTAATAAAAAAAACCTAAATGAATAAAATTGACGTAAATAAAATAAAATAAACCTAAAATAAAACTAAGATAAAATAAAATAATAACTATTTAAACCTAAACTTAGTAAACTTAAATAACATAAAAATAAGTAATAAATACTTAAACCATAAAACTAAATAAAAAACCTAAACTAAAATAAAGACTAAAATAAAGCTTAAACCTAAACCTAAACAAACCCTAATCTAAATAAAATAAAACAAACTAACTAACCTAAACCTAAAAAAAAAAATAAAAAAAAAAAACCTAAACTAAAAAAATAAAATAAGAACCTAAAAAAAAAAATAAAAAGTAAACCTAAATCAAAAATAAAATAAAAAAAAATTACTAAAAAAATAAACTTAACCTAAAATAAATTAAAATAAAAAAACCTAAATAAAATAATAATCTAAAATAAAATAAATTAAATAAAAATAAAAATAAATTAAAATAAAAAAAATAAATTGAATAAACTAAATAAACTATGGTTTGCTTAATTAAAACCTAAATAAGCTATCCCTAAATCTAAACCTAAAATAAACTAAAAAATTTAAACTTAAGGTTTAGATTTCAAAATAAACCTAACTAAAATCTCAACCTACTTAAAACTACCTAAACTTTACCCTGAACTAAAATAAAATAAAAAATAAAAAATCTAACCTTAAAAAAACCCTAAAACTAACCCTACCCTAAACTACTGACCTTATGCCTAAATAAAACCCAAATCACCAAAACCAAACCATATAAACCCAAAACTAAAAAGCCAACCTAACTAAATCCAAAACCCAAAATACCTTATAAACCCTAATCTTGAAACCATAAAACTAAACCCTAAAACTAAAAAACTTAAATAAAGATAAATAAAATACTCTAAAAATAAACTACTACCTAATAAAAAATACTAAAATAAATGTAAATAATAAATAATAATAAAATAAAAGAAATAAATAAGTTAACTAAATAACCTACATGTCGGGTTTGTTTATTTAAAAAGTATCTTAAACCCTAAATCATAAAAAATCCTAAAATAGCCACTAAACCATAAAACTAATGTACCCTAACCTTAACATTATGTGAGCTCTAAAACCCTAAAAAAACCTTGACCCTAAGCCATAAACTAAACTAAAACTTGAACCCTAAACCTAGCCTAAATTAACCTAAACCTAAACCAGAAAAATAAAACCAAAAAAAAATAAATAATAAAAAATATAACTCTATACCTAAACCTAAAAAATAAATTAAAATAAAAACCTAAACTAAAATAAATAAATATAAATAAACTAAACTAAATAAAAGTAAAAATAAACCTAAAAAAATAAAATAAAATAAACCAAATAAATAAAAATAAAATAAGTAAACTAAATAAACCTAAACCTACCAATTTACATTAGAAAACAATTAAACCTTATTTAAATAAACCCTAAACCTTAAACCTTAAACCTTATACTTTAACCAAACCAAACAAAAAAACACTAGCCCTAACCAAATAATCCCCAAACCCCAAACCACTAAACTTAAAGTAACTAAATAAATTTAAAAGTAAATCTAAACCCTAAAACCTAATAAACTTGAACCAAAACTTAAACCCTAAGAATGGGGAATCTTGGCGTTAGGAACATCATGTCAACCAATCTTATGGAGGTGAAGGTGGATGCAATGCTGGTGGTGGGGATGAGGTTTAAGTGGATATGGAGGTGGTGGTTTAGTGGTGGCTAAGGTGGGAGGAGGCTAGGTTACATCCATCTTGGTGGTGGAGGGAGAAATCAGATATGATGGTGGATCCTACTACTAGAGGCGGTGGTTTGATGGGGCTACAAGAGCAGATCCGATCTACTACTTTCAAGCGTGTCTTTATAGTAGAGGCGGTTCTAATTATCTAGGCTTTTCATTCACTCTAAACTCATTTTTTATCAATAATCTCTTGTTGCATAAAAAAACAAGTGTTACTTGGTTGATTAAATCGAGCGAAGAAATGTTGAATCAATTTATTCTCTATTATAAATAAAAATAGAAAACACTAAACACTAAATTAAAACATGAATCCTAAACCTAAAACCTAAACCATAAATATAAATATATATATATATATATATATATATATATATATATATATATATATATATATATATATATATATGAAAAAACTCTAACCTAAATCCTAAACTAACTAAACCTAAAACCACAAAACAGCCTAAACACTTAAAACCTAAAATAACCCTAAACCTAAACCCCAAACCCAACCCAACCCAACACCTAAAAAGCCTAAAACCCAACCTTAAACCCTAACCCTAAACCCTAAAACCACAAAAATATATTAAATAAAACCTAAAATAAATTAAATGAAAATCAAAACTAACTATAAAAAATTCAAATAAAATAAAATATAAATTAAAACCTAAACCTAAAACCTAAATTAAAATAAAATAAACAAATAAAATAAATTAAAATAAAATAAATAATAACCTAAATTAAATTAAGAAAATTAGATAAACCAAGAATAAAACATAAATAAAATTAAAACTAATTGTAAAATAAAATAAAATAAAATTAAAATAAAACTAAAAGAAAAACTAAATAAAAACCTAAACCTAAAAAAGTAAACCTAAAAATAAAACTTAAAAATAAATAAAAAATAAAACTTTAACCATAAAGTAAACAAACAACTAAACCTAAGCAAAAATAAACTAAACTAAAATAAATAAAACCTAAACTTAAACCTAAACCTAAACTAAATAAAATAAAATAAAATAAACTAAAAATAAACCTAAACCTAATCTAAAAAAAATAAAACCTAAAAGTAGACCTAAATAAATACCTAAATAAACCTAAACCTAAAAAACAAATACTATTTATGTCTTAGGCTTTATGATAAGGTTATGAGTTGTTTAAAATTTAGTTATATGTGATTAGTTGGGTAGAAAAGTTATTTTTATCCTAATAGCCTAATCCTATCCAAGCCACACATTAAAGCATCAATCATTTATGAAACTATGAAAATCATGTTGTCTTGATACACAATGTAAACATAACATCAAACAATTATACAAACTAGTATATAAGAATAAAAGGCGGTTGGGTTAGATACAAGAGAAAAGATGGGTAGCGAACTCACTTATACTACCTAGAATATGAAAGAATAATTATAATTGTATTAAATGCTATGGGGGTCTTCTTTCTTCATATCTCTATTTTTGATTTGGTTTCTTCTTTGATTTGGATGGTGCTTACTTCAAAGGCATCATAGGGCACCCAGGACAAAGCCTTCTAGCCATTGCTTATCCTAATCCCCATAGCACTAATCCTAATTCCTATTGCAAAAATTACATTTATATGGGAAAAGTAAATCTAACTACACCTACAAAAAAGTGGTTAGCTAAATATACATATAATCCCTAGCAGTTGTATTAATAATTTAGACTTAGCACCTTACACATGGGTAACTATGCCCACCAATCCTAACTTGAATTATACTTAAGTATTTAAGAAACTTGCAAAAAAGAGCATTCATGTTTATTTGTAAGCATCCTTTTTGCATAATCCCCTGCAAAAATATGATTAGGCTAATATTCGCCTATCATCTAGTTTATGAAGCATACACCCTAACATTCAATCAAAAATAATACATCATAAAATAAAACATGCATCACACAATACACCGTCCTAACTTTGAGCTAGAAGTGACTTAATTCTTTGTGTATTAGGCTTGTGTGGTAAGTCTTGTTAGGCATTGGTGTTGTAATATCTAAGTGTAAAAGGATTCAATTTAACATGAAAGGTTGATTTCACTTGAAGTAGTTTAATTGATTTGAGAATTTTAATTTGTGTTTTCTTTTGTTTCATTTGATTACACTTAGCAACTAAATGTTATAAAGAGAGGAAAAGAGGATTTCTTTCATTACCTTAAGTCACTTTCTAAAGTATACTAATTTGATTTAGTTCTCTTTAGTGAATGTCTTATTAAATGATTTAATTAATTCTAAGTTTTGGTTCACTTTAAATAATCCTATTCAAAATGAAAGGAATCTTATGATTAATTTAATTGAATTACTACGACATGACATATATTAAATCATTCCTTTCCATCACATGTAACATGCATATGATTTAATCTTAAGTGTATCTATACATGCAACATATTTTAGCACACTTAAATGATGGATGTGTATGTTTAGAATTTATATTTTATTTGATCAAATTATTTAAACATTTTAATTTAAAACTTTATCCAAATTCTTATAAAAAAATACATAAGAATGAAATTAAATAGGCATGTGCCTTTGTTAAACCAGGGAAGTGAGATAATTAAATGACCTCCTTGGAGCTAGCTAAAGCCTCGTATTCTTAGGATGTCTAGACTATATACCTATTTGCATTCAAACATATAAAAATTCGTATACATGAACATAGGAAGTAAGCTCCAAATAATATGGCTAATTAATTCAACCACTTAGTGAATTATGAATGCATGCAATTTTAATATAAAATGGGATTTTCATTCACTAATCACATATACATATACATGTACAAAGATATAGACAAGTACGTGTCACTGTTAAACTAAGAAAGTGAGGTAATCAAATGACCTCCTTGGGGCTAACTAAAGCCTCATATTCTTGAGATGTCAAGACTATAAACTTGTTTTTCTTGGGCACACATGGATGTATGCATATATGAGGGAAAGAAAATCATGCAAAGATTCTAAATTTTTTGATTGAATCATTTATATATATGAATTAAAGCTTTATCCAAATTCTAATGATGAACTACATAAGAATGAAATAAAATGGGTATGTGCCATTATTAAACCAGAAAAGTGAGGTAATCAAATGACCTCCTTGGGGCTAGCTAAAGCCTCATTTTCCCGGGATGTCCAGACTATATACCCATTACCATTCAATCTTATATAAATCAACACATGAATAGAGGAAAGAGAACTCAATAATCATACACTTAAGCTATAACCACATGCATTTCTTATGTATTTATAACTACCATCATAGCACATACTATTATTCATTTATAAGCTTTTGAAAAATACATTTGGATTTAATATTGATAATAGGCACACATATATTATATTAAATCAACACATGTAAGCTTACATAAAAGAAATCCATTATATTTTACTTGATTTTAAAAAGATGTATGCATGAATTCAAATGACATACCAAATTTAACATGATAGGAAAGAGGACAATCAAATATAAGCATGTGATTAATTCAACCAAACTAGTTCTTAAGGGCAATCAAATCAAATAAGATTATTGAAAGCAAACCAAAGCTTCTTTATTAATTAAGTTTCAGATTTGAGTCAATTTAAAGAGCAGAAGAGAAATCATCACTTGCTGTTTTATGCCCATTCCCACATTAGTGATTTGATTTAATTTAAGGAAATGTAATTAAGTTTATTTTATGAGTTAATTAAGTTGAACCCTTAATTAGGTGAATTAATTACCCTTACATATGTCACCTTAAATTAATTAACTAAATAATTATGAGCCAACATGATATGCATGGAGAATAAACTTGCAATGATCTTAGGATATAAAAGGGGCTTAGCAATTGGTTCATGATTAATACTTAATTAAATTAAGGGACTTAATTAATTACTCTTATGGTTTTTCCATGCATGTGGACTAACTATAATTTCATTAAACTCCTTTAGGTTATTAAACACCTAAAGATCTACCCCATGATTTAATTAGTTAAGGTCTGATGTGATTATGATTTCAATTTTATTAAGTGATTTAATTAATTTATTAAATATTAATTAATTTCATTTTAAAAGGGTGAAATGAAAATAGGGTCTACCTATTCCTTAGTTCACTTACTTGTTGAACAATGATTCATTTAACTAATTTGTTACTTTTCATGGGATTAATTAATCATTAATTTAAAAGAGTAGTTAAGGTTTAGTTAGTCCATTTTCCTAATTAATTCCCAAGAAAATTATGGGAGGTAGAGGTCATCCCATTAAATTAACTCACAAAATTTGGTATTAATTGCTCAAGTAATTAAGGAGTAATTAAGCTATTTAATTTATAATTAAACTTAAATTAATCCTTAATTACTATTCAAAATTAGTTAAGATAATTTTTAATTAATTCTCCTCTGAAATACCTTTAAAATAAGTATTTGTTTGCTTTTTTTATCTATGATTTTTAATGATTTTTAGAAGTTTCAACCATTAAAATGATTAATTAAGCTAAATTAAAGCCTAATCCTATTGGCTCCATGTGGTGCACTGATGCAACGTGCTTTCCACATGGCATAGTGAGATTAGCTACTTAATACTTATCTGACTTAGTGCCTATGTAGTAGCGGCAGACATGCTTTCTCCTCCATCGTCAGATCTAAGATCGGATGGCTATGATTAATCCCACAGCTTAATAGGATTAAATCAGATCAATCTAGTAGATCTAATCACAATCATGCGTTCCAATCATGCAGAATGGATGGTGTGTGATTTAACATCATGCGTGTGAGGGAGAATGGAGTTCATCCATCATTACTCGCTTGATTTGAGCTTACCCGAGCTCAGATCAACTCCAAAAGGATTCCACACCTTCAAAACATCACTCAGAGGGGATCCAATGGTCATGATTACATGAGAAGCAAGTTTTCTTCAAAAAGCTCCAACCCATTTTTGCCTAAGGATTATTTTAGGAAGCATACCTCACCGAAGCTCAAGACTAGTGGCTCAAACAGTTGAAGAAGCTTCATCTGATGGAGATGAAGTCATGTTGAGTAGCAATTGGATCAATTCCTCATTATTCTTCTGAAAGGCCATGAACAGATGATTCAGAGATGGGCTTTGGTTGAAGTCACACCTCTGGTGCTCGGGAAGCTTGGAAGATGATTCATTCTTACTTCACGAGGCCTGGGGAAGGTGCGTGCAAAGTTAATTTGAGTTTGATGGAGAAATGAGGAAGTTCTGTTGGAAATGTGAGTGTTCTATTTCAAGACCAACGAGAATAACATTTTTTGATCTAGGAATGAGCTTGGGAGCTTAGGAAATGGCTCTAGTGTCTCATCTTGGGTAGCTAGGGCTCTAAGGATTAAGTTTTGTGTGTGTTTGAGTGGAAACAAGGGGGTGTATACCCCCCTTCATCTTGATCGAAAGATGGGATCAGGTTTAGCTTCTAATGGCCATCCGACCATCTCAGGGAGTCATGGGTGGTAGGGAGGAGGTGAGTTGGCTCATCTTGGTTGGTTGAAGGTGTGGAGGTGGCTGCCAAAGAGGAATCATGGGTTTCCTATGGGTTTTAAATGCTCCAATGGGGAGGGTGAGCTAATTTTACCTCCCATGAGTCATGGCTGACCCAACCACCCCTTGGGTCAGGTTCGGTAGTGTCTTAAGTGCTTAAGTGCACCATTGGAAGAGTACCAAGTGGTGAAGGAATGGAAATGACCACTTACTTAGGTGATTTGTCTTATGTGATGCCCTTGACCCAAAGGTAGAATGATCATTTGGCTTTGGATTTGATTTGGGCATATTTGAAACGAGCCAAAAGTCAGTTAGCCCAAATTTTAAGTCAGTTGGAGTTGATTTGGTTATGTTTGGGTCAATTTGACTCATTTAGGTCAAATTAGGTTAGGTTGGGTCAAGTTGACCAATTGGTCAAATTAGGTCAAACCATAGGTTGGGTTAAGTTCATATGATCATTTGGGATGTTTTGGTTCAATTAGTTTGATTTAGTTTGGCTTAGATTTGATTTTGGCTCATTTGAATTCATTTAGGTCAAATGGATTAAGTTAAGCAATTTGACCAAATTGGACAAATTAGCTTGGGTTAGGTGTTGGTTTAAGTTTAGTTAACCAATTGAATATGATTTTAGGCTTTATTTCAATTAATTTATACTTGGTTTTGATTTAGGCCAACTTGAATCTTCAGGTCAATTTGGACTAAGTAGGTCAATTGGGTTCAATTGGGTCCAACCATGGCTTTGGTCAAGTTCAACAACCAATTTGGATTGAACTTGAGTCATTGATTTGATCCAATTTAGTCTTTTAGGTCAATTTGGGTCAACTTGGGTCAAGAGGACCAATTGGGTTTGGTTTGACTCAATTGAAGTCAAGTCATAATCAAATAAAAATTTTGATTTGGTATGAATCGTTGGTTTCAAGGGATTTATCTTAGGTTGTAATTTTGCTAGTTTAGGTTCATATGGGTGATCAAATTTGTGATAATTGATCAACTTTGGGTGATCAACAATTATGATGGAAGTTTTGATGGGCTTGGTTCAATCTAATTTGGGTAGGATTAGAACTTGGCTCAAATAGGTCAAATTGGCCACTTTGGGTGAAGTGGACCAATTGGGTTTAGTTGGCTTGATTTTGGGTTGTTTTTGATTTAGTTGAGTTTATATATGGATTTGGGATTGATATATAAATTCAATTGCAATTGGCTTGGGTTTAAATGGGTTTTGGTTCATTTGAACATTTCAAGTCAAAAGGGTTAAGTTGGGTTTGACTTGATTTGATTTTATTTTGGCTTGATGATTGTAGATTTCATTTATATTTGTGAATATAATTAAAGTTATGAATAATTCATGAGAAAATAAATTGAATTTGGCATTTGGAATGAAGGAATTTGGCTAAGTCCAAAGAGTTGGGTCATGTGGCTTAGAATTTGATTTTGATTTAGTTTGATTTAGTTCTGATGATTTAAATATATATTTCATTTAAATTTGTGAAGATGATTGAAAATATGATTGATTTATGAGAAAACCAATTGAGTTTGACTTGATTTGGATTAAGATTTGGTAAAATCCATGGGATAGGTCATATAGCTTAGGAAGGGTTTTGATTAAATTTGATTTAGTTTGATTTAGTTTTGATAATTTGAATGTAAATTTTATTTAAATTTAAGAAGATGATTTAAGATATAAATTGATTATGAGAAAATCAATTGATTTTGGATTGATTTGGATTAAGATTTGGCTAAGTCTATGGGATAGGTCATATGGCTTAGGAAGGGTATCAAGTTTGGATTTGACCATGAGCTTCAATCATTTGGTTTTGGAATTTGGGTTTGGATTTGTATTTGAATTTGATGTTTGAATTGAACTTGAGGTTTAGTTTGAGAAGGTGAACATGGATTGGATTTCAGTTATAGGGTAGGTGGATTATCCTAATCCCTAAGGCATAACCTAATCCTATGGTTAACCTTACTAAGTCTTTAGGCTTATATTAAGTATTTACCTAATTGCTAGAAGTGTCTTACGACTAGGGAAGTCTTAGTTCCTAGAAGAATCTAATGTCTAAGATGGGAAGATTGAATCCGCACTCCAAAAGTGAGGTCAACAGGCCTTAGGCTCTATAGTGTTGTCCTTTGAGATAGATGATTGGAAGACCTAAACCAAGTTTCATATTATAGACTTAGATACATCTTTCAAGACTTTGGTAGGGAGACCATAGATACATGAGACCAACATAATTCCATCCTCTCTACATCATTGTATAAAGTTTGTGAGAGATGGGATCATCTACGGTGTCAAAGGAGATCTCAAGCCATTTACAGTTCACGAGATTGACATATATGATGATGCGGCTTACTACCTCACTCAAAATCAACAAGTATATTCTCGTGAACTTGGCCAAAGTATAAAAATAAAAGAAAAAGAAAAAAAAGGAAAATGAAAGAGAAAAAGAGAAAGAAAAGAAAAGAGAAAATGAAAAAAAGGGAGCTGAAATATACTTGGAGGAGGAAGTAGAGCCTGACATTAGATTCCACCCACAATTTGTTACTCCATTTGAACATATAGGTAGGATGACCTTACCTCCACCAGACATAGAAAGAGGCCAGTTTAGAGGCAATCCTAAGGGTGTAAAACCTCTTTATTGGCGACCCAATAGAAGATATGTCCCATCAACTAGGAGTACACCTACTATCCTTATAGACTTAGAATCTAGTTCAAAGGTAGAGTCTTATATGGTTAGCACACCAGCCAGCTCTTCTTAGTAGTAGATTCTCTTGGGGGTGACACTTAAGCTAGATAGTGAAGAAGACCGGGCTCCAAAGCAAAGCATAAGTGTATCCAAGTCTATATGTGAAACAATTAGGCATCAGTTGAGATCCTTAGCTCCAACCCCAATTTCCTCTCAAAAAGCTGAGGGTTTGGTAATTAAGGAAACCCCTAAGTCATCCATAAGTGTGAAGACTCAGAGGTTCTTTCTGGGAGCATCATCCTTAAGCCAAGAAGTTGATGTAGAATTTGAGGATGATTCATATAAAGATTTAATTGAATTACTTTTTGATTGGTACTTGCCTTGTGTTCATAAATTAGCAAAGAAAAGGTTAATCTCACATACTTGGTCAAAGCTCGAAAGAATATGGAAGAACAAATGTAAAAGCTCTTAAACAAGACTAGGACTAGGATTCGGTACAGTGAGTACAGTCAATGATGATGATTACTGCTTAGTCATCACCAATCATTTGGAATCTGATAGGTTCTTTTCAAATCATATTAACTTATATAAGAAGCTATGCTTAAAAACTTCAGATGATCCAAATTATTTTGATGTCAAAGATGCACTGCCAGAGTTCAAAGAAGAGATCAAGTCAACCATTGATGAGCTCAAGGAAATCAACTTAAGAGCTGAAGATGATCCACACCCGACATACATCAATTCTTTGTTGAATGAAATTGAAACCAATGAATTAGTTAGGCTATTGACTAAGTTTAAAGACTTCTTCGCATGAGTTATGAAGAGATGCCTGGATAAGCTCCTAACATAGCAATCCATAAACTAGCAATAGAGCTTACTGCTAACCCTATCAAGCAAGCTCCTAGATGCATGTGATTAGACATAGAAAAATAAGCATTTATGAAGTCAAGAAACTGATCGATGTTGGCTTCATCCGAGAAGAAACATACCCTACCTGGTTAGCCAGCATCGTCACAGTTAGGAAAAAGAATGGCCAAATTCACATATGCATCAATTTTATGGATTTAAATAAGGCATGTCCAAAAGAGGAATTTCCACTATCAATCCCGGAGCTGATGGTGGACATTCTCATGCAGTCTTCTCTTTCATGGATGGCTTATCTAGATATAACCAAATAAAGATGGCCCTAAAGATGAAAGAAATACTACTTTTAGAACCCTGATCAGAATCTATTGCTATAAGTTCATGCCTTTCAGCCATAAAAATGCTGGTGCTTCATACCAACGAGCTTTGACTCGAATCTTTGATGAAGTTATTCATCATCAAGTTGAGTGCTATGTCAATGATCTCATGGCCAAAAGTAGAGAAAAGGAAGACCATCTCTTTGAATTGAGAGTAGTTTTTGAATAGTTAAGATAATTTAATCTCAAAATGAACCCCCTGAAGTGTGCATTCGGAGCACCTTCAAAGAGATTCTTTGGGTTTGTTGTCCGACACCAGGGAATCAAAATCATTTCGAAGAAGATCAAGTCGATATTATAAATTCCACCCCCAAAAAGTTTAACTAAACTCATATCATTCCAAAATTGGTTGGTATATTTAAGACACTTTATATCCAACCTATCGGGAAGATGTCAAACATTCTCAGTGCTTATCAAAAAGGATGCCAAGTTCAAGTGGGATGAAAAGTGTGAACATGCCTTCAAAGACACCAAACATTACTTGAAGACACTATCGGTTCTAGCAGCCCCTATCTCGGACGAGCCCCTCATCCTTTACACTACTGCGTTAGATGACTCTTTGGTGCTTTGTTGCCCCAGCCAATGATGAAGGGAAGTGAAACACACTCTACTACCTCAGCTATCATCTAATCTCTGATAAGGCTATTTATCCACCCATTGAGAACCATTGCCTAGCTTTAACCTTTGCAACCCAAAAGCTACATTGCTACATGCTTCTTCATAAGGTAAACTTAATCTCTAGAATCAATCCATTATAGTATCTCATAATAAGGTCGATGCTATCCAGATTGCTGGCATGGTGGTCCATGATCCTATTGCCGTTTGACATTACCTTCATACCCATCTGTGCGGTTAAAGGACAAGCGCTAGTAGATTTCTTAGCAACACACCCACTTCTTCCTGACTCTCCTCTTAGTGATGATCTCCACAATGAACAAATCATGAACTTAGGGGATTCTAGCATTCACCACTAGGAGATATACTTTGATGGTGCGACTTCCTCTCAAAGAGGAGAAGAACCACAATCTACTATTCTAGGAAAGGCAGGGGTAGGAATAGTTCTGTTAACTCCAGGCTATGATGTGAGGAGATTCTCATATCATCTGTCCAATCCTTGCTCCAACAACAAAGCTGAATATGAGGCTCTGATTGCCGGTATAGAGTTAGTCATCACTCTAAACATCCAGAACATCAACATCTTTGAAGATTCTCAGCTAGTTATCAACCAAATTGCTAGGTCCTATAAGGTTATAAAGCCTAAGCTCCATCACTACCACAAGTACACAATGGAGTTGTTGGCCCAAATCCTAGAGGTTACCATTTATAAGATTCCTCAAGGAGAGAACGTCATAGCGTATGCTTTAGCCAAGCTTACCAAGGAGTTGGCATGTTTAGAGGATGTATCCATAATAATAAAGGTCCAAAATAGATAAGTCTTATCCCTTATTGATACTGAACTTATCAAAAAGTACTCTCTTGAAGGGGAGGTTGCCATTCCCAAGAATGATGAGGAGTTAGATTGGACACAACCATTCATGGATTACCTAAATAAAGGCAAACTACCTCAAGAGAAGTCCTAAGCCCATCAGATTAAGCAGAGAACACTTTCCTATACTCTTGTCGATGGTGTCTTGTGCCGACAGACTTTTGATCATATGTGGTTACATTGTTTAGACAAGCACAAAGCCCACAAGATCATGACCAATGTACACTCAGGATTATGTGGAGCTGACCAATTCAGTCCGAAGATGAATGCCAAGATCAATAGACTAGGATACTACTTATCATCGATGATCAAAGATTGCATGGCTACGGCTAGGTGATGCCACCATTGTCAAATACATGGTGTGATCCTACACTAATCACCCAACATTCTACATCCTACATTAGCATCATGGCCATTCGAGTGTTGCAGTACCAAAATAGTGGGTCTGATTATGTTCCCCTTCTTCCAAGGGTCATCTGCTCATCTTTGCTTCTACTGACTACTTTTCCAAATGGGCGAAGGCAATTCCATTCAAAGAGGTCACAGTTCAGTATGTACTCTAGTATTTTAGAAACCATATCGTATATAGGTTTAGAGTACCTCAATGAATTATATCTGATAATGGTACTACATTCAAAAGCACCGAGATCAAAAACTTTGCCCAGAGACATAGATTATATTGTAGATATTCTACCATCAACTACCCAAGGAAAAATGGCTTAGCAGAATCCTTCAACAAAACTCTCATCCAAATATTAAAGAAGACACTCGACAATAATAAACGATGATGGTTGAGCAGTTAGTTGAAGCTTTGTGGGCCTACCACACCACATATAGAACTCCAACTCAGTTTACTTCTTTCTCCTTAGTATATGGGTCGAAAACCATTTTACCATTAGAAGTTAAACTCCCATCACTAAGGATAGCTATGGGTAGCATGATCACAATATAGCAGAATGCCAAGTTGTAGTTAGAAGAGCTCGAAGCTTTGGAGGAGAGACATTTGCGGGCATGCTAAAACTCAACTTGTACAAATCTAAAATGATTCAAGCTCACAATAAGTTGTTCCATCCTAGAACTTTTCAAGTAAGAGAGCTTAGTTTAGTTCTAGGAAGATCGATTATTGTCCGTTGTAAGATGGGAGGATGTTTGAACCCACATGGGAAGGCCCTTTTACCATAAAAAAGGCTTACCAAGGAGGATCTTATCAGCTTATTAATCATAAAGAGAGCACCTAATGCATCTAATCAATGGGCTCTACTTAAATAAATATTAGAAATTATCTGTGAATATAATTATCATCTATGAAAATTCCATTTTGAATTCAATCTCTTAGATATTGAAAGTATTCTTGTTTGTGAATCTGCCATAATGTGTTTAGGGGAGTTGAAAAGAGAAATAGCAGTGTCCTATCATTCATCGACACCACACAAACACAAACTATACACAATCATAAAAATAAAACACATATATTTTTCCTTGGGCTACTCTGAATTGAGATAACGCCCCCAGCGATACTCACTCAGTAGTTGGTCTAGGCCGGGCTGATGTGCTACCCTGCTAGTGTCACCCAGTGGTCTTGTTCCTTTAGAGGATGTAATTCTACTATACTTTCCTTCCTTACTTGGCCACTAAACACTGACAAGTGCCTTGTTAGTTTGGTAGGCCTTATCGCAAGGCCGATAAGCTACCTCATGTTGGCTTCGTTTAAGAAGATGTGAGTCTACTACGCTTTCTTCTTGGATTAGCCTTCGTACACTAACTGGGTCGAGTATATTAGAGGTTTAGGATAAGTCCCCTAGCGGCTCCTTCCCTCATGATTGCTTCAAGTTTGGGTCCAGTCCTTCCTCGAAGTTCCCCACTTAGTAGTCGCTCTAGGTCCGATAGCATCTATCCCGCCGACAACAGACTATCCCGATGACTAGTTTCTCTTAGAAAGTTGTAAGCCTACACACTTTCTTTTCGGATTAATTGTTGCACTTTAATGGCACCTTAGGTTGGTTGGTTCTCACTATGCTGATGAATACACCACTAATTCTGATGGATACACCTTAGGTTTGTTGGTTCTCGTACCTTATGATACACTACACATGGTAGATGTAAGTCTGCTATGCTTTCTCCTTGAGTTGGCCACTGTACACCTATAGGCATTCTTTTCTAGGGCTTGGGATAATTCCCCTAGCAACATCTCCCCTATGGGCACTATATTTGGATCACATCCTTTGCGACCCTATTTAGACATTACTCGAGTTACTATTGGATTGGACAGTTTCTCTTTCCTAGTAATCACCCCTGTGGTTGGAGAATCCATCTTATGGATGTGCAGATTCTCCTTTGGTCCAGTAAATCTAAGATAGGTGAAGGCCGACATAGCCCCTTCTCAGTGTGGTCCCTCGCACACCAACAGGGTCCACACAAATATATAAACAAAATATATATTCACTTATGGATTAGGAGGACACCCCTAGCGATACCTTTTCCCAAGCAGTCATCCTATCTTTAGGGAAGTGTCAGCAAAACTCCCTATAGGAATTGGCTGACTACTCTTGAGTTGATATAAGTCCCTAGCGATAGTCATTCAGTAGTAACCCTAAGTCAGGTTTGATTTGTTGTGCTACCAATAGGTCACCCTAGCAATTGTTCATTGCTTTAGAAGATGTAAGTCCACTATGCCTTCTTCTTAGCACAACCTTTGCACACTGAAAGGCAACCCTTTAGGTTTGCTAGCTCTACCCCATGTCTAGTAGACTATCCCTTTGGATTTGTAAATCTGAGATATAAAAAGTCTAATATAGCCTCTTCTCAGTGGGTCCATCGCACATCAACATGGTCCATAAACTAAATCTATCAAATTTGACCGGGCTCACATCCCCAACAGATATGCCCTCAATTCAAAATTAAACTAAACCAAACAAACCATATCAAATCACATGAAATAAAGATAAAATTAATCTTTAGTATTGTTGAGCTAACATAAGTCCCCAGTGACATTCACTTAGTAGTCGCCCTAGGTCATGTTTGATTAATTGTGCATCCAACAGGTCACCCTAGCGGTTGTTCCTCACTTTGGAAAATGTAAGTTTGCTAGACTTTATTCCTAGCATAGCCGTTGCACACTGAAAGACGACCCCTTAGGTTGGCTTGCTCTGCCCCGTAGCCGGTAGACTATCCATTTGGATTTGTAAACCTGAGGTAGATCAAGGATAATATAGCCCCTTCTCGGTGAGTCTATCGCACACTGACAGGGTCTATACATTAACTCAGATTAAATTAAACCCAATCTGATTCTCCCCAGTGGAGTTAAATCACACCCTTCTCCCTAAGGGAGCCCCAAATCATATATAAATAAGTCAAGCAAATAAATCAAATTCAAAATCAACATCCCTAGTGGAACCAAATTAAACCAACTCCCCCAGTATAGTCTAAATCAAAGAAATCCAACCAAACTCTTATCCCCAACGGATACATCCCCAAAAAAATCTATGAAATCAAACTCAAATCCTAATCCCCAATAGATAGCCTGAACCTGCTTCCTTAGTGGAAGGTTCATATACCCAATCCGCAGTTGACTCAAGCCCATATCTCTAGCAGATATGCCTCCACATCAATTAAAATAAAACAAATTAAAGTTGATTCAATCTTAATCCCCGGTGGATTATAGATTCTTATCCCTAGCAGATCTTCTTTCCTCAAATCATATAATCAAATCAAAATCAAACCTTATCCCCAACATATTTTCTTCTTCTATGCCCTCAACATAAACCCTCACATGTCATGTATAATGCATTAGTGATCCCCTAACGGTGCTCCCTCCATGTCCTTGACATGGAATTCTCATAAAATCTTATTTCTTCTCTTATGTACACCTTTAATACTTCAACCAAAAGCCTAATATTGTATTTCTTCAAATTACATCATCTTAACATTGTAATCGACATTTTATGATTTGTGATGGTGCAAGCACAAACAAACTATACAATATCATGCTAAACATATTATAGTGTGAATAAACACACTATAATATAGTATAATATATGATGTTATATTATAATTTGCTATAATATAATATATTATCTAACTTTACACCTCATTAGAATCACTTAAAAGGAACAAATAACAAAATTTTCTTAATATATGAATAATGTTCATTTTGGATGTAAAATTATTATTTTTCTATTAGAAATGGTACAAAATAGCATAATTTTGGTGTTCCTTCTTGGTGTGTGCCATGAATTTGGCCAAATTCTTCCATGAATTAAACCTAAACCTAAAATAAATAAATAAAAAATAAACCTAAACTTAAACCTAAACCTAAACTAAAATAAATAAATAAAATAAACCTCAACTTAATAAAATAGAAACCTAAACTAAAATAAAATAAATAAACTTAAACCTAAACCTAAACCTAAACTAAGCCTAAACTGAAACCTAAATAAATAAACCTAAACCTAAACCTAAATTAAAATAAATAAAATAAACCTAAAAAAATAAAAGTAAAAATAAAAACTAAAATAAACTAAGAAATAAAACATAATCCTAAACCTAAACTAAAATAAACTAAACTAAATAAAATCAATAAAACCTAAACCTAAACCTAAATAAATAAAACTAAAAACTAAACCTAAGCCTAAACCTAAAACTAAACCGAAATAATAAAATCTAAACATAAACTAAAAAATAAATAAAATAAACCTAAAATAAATAAAACTTAAACCTAAACCCTAAACGTAAACTAAATAAAAATAAATAAACCTAAACTAAACCTAAAAACCTAAACCTAAACCTAAACCAAAACCAAAACCAAAACCTAAACCAAAGCTAAACCTAAACCTAAATAAACCAAAAACCTAAGCCTAAATAATCCTAAACCTAAAATAAATAAATAAAAATAAAACCTAAACTAAATAAAATAAAAATAAACCTAAAACCTAAAACCGTAAACCTAAACTAAAACTTAAACCTATAAACCTAAACCTAAACTAAACTAAATAAACTTAAATAGATAAAACCTAAATAAAAAATATAAAATAAATAAAAATAAACCTAAACCTAAACCTAAACTTAAACCTAAAACCAAAACTTAAAAATAAACTAAATAAATAAAAATAAACCTAAACCAAAAAAATAAAACCTAAACATAAAATAAAAAATAAACTGAAACCTAAACCTATCCTTGAACCTAAAACTAAATAAATAAAAAATAAAAAACTAAACCAAAACTAAATAAATTAAACCTAAACCTAAAGTAAAAAAAGGCTAAAACCCAAACCTAAACCTAAATAAAAATAAAGCTAAATAAACTAAAAAATAAAACCTAAACCTAAACCTAAAATAAAAATAAACCTAAACTAAAATAAAATAAATAAATAAACCTAAACCAAAATAAACTAAAACTATGCTTCCCTTGGTTTTTTTCTCTCCTTTCTCATTTATTGCTAGTGGTTGGGTGGTCCTCCTTAGTTTTTTTTCCCTTTGTTGTTTGTTTGGCTAGGTGACTACCATGTCTATTTTTTGGTTTTTTGATGATCTCTAGGAGGGTTGTGGCTATGCTCGCTTTTGCTTTTTCTACCTATTTTGGGGTTTATTTTGGGTTAGACTTTTATTTTGGTTGGCTGCCCCCTTTCGATATTGGATCATCTGCTGTTATGGTTGGTTGTTAAGTGGCAGCTATTGGTCTCTTCAAGATTTTATTAGCTTTGGTCTTTTCAATAATTTTTGGTTATTTCTCTTGGTTTGTGTTGGAGATTCTTGTTGATTGGCTATTTTCTCTTTTGATTAGCATGATGATAGCTGCTTTATGGTTTTTTCCTTCCTGACATGGTTATGGTTGATTTTAATGGTGGCTGATACTTGGTGGCTTTTTTTCACTGCCTGCTAAGTTGATGGCATCCTTTTCTCTACCTAGTTTTATCTCGTGTCTACTAATGGCTGGTTGTGGCTCTCCCTTGCTTAAAGCTTTGATGTCTATTTGAATGATGGTTGTTGTTATTTTTTTATTTTGTTTTAATCTCTTTCTAGGCTATTGTATTAGCTATTTCTATGCTTCTGAATTGGCTTATCCCTTTCAATTCTTCTTTGCTGGTGGTGGCTCTATCACTAACCTTGCTGTATCTTCTAGGTGGATGGGTGTTTGTGATTGGTCTGCTATGGTTTTTGTTGGTTGTTTGGCTGTTGGCTGGCTGTTGGCTAGCTGTTTCTTTGTTTGCTAATACAGGTTCTGGAAGCCTTTGGGCTGCTTTCTTTCGATGTTGGCTTGTATCAAGAATGTTGGCTATGATGGCCCTAATGTTACCCATATCTTCACTTTTGGTTGGTAGCATTGCATATGAATGTAACCATTCTTAGGAAGTTTGGATGCTCAAATGCATTGTTGCCTCTTGAGATGATCTTAATTGAGCCTGAGCCTTTTCTTTCTCAGCTCTCCCTAATTGTATTCTTTATCTTTGTTCTTGTTAGCTATGACTATTGCCTTTGTAGTGTTTTGCAGATTTCTTTTATAGGTTAGAACTTTTCAAATGGAATGATCCTTACTCAGTCAACTCAAGAGCTGTTGATGTGGATCTTGTTATCTTGCCTCCCAAAAGGGATCATTAGCCACTATAGACTAGTCTTTTGATTATTTTTACTTACATTGTACTAGTCTTAATCTGTGCCTTTTCCTCTTTTACTTTTTTATTTGTTGCTTTTTCTCTCAATTTTTCTATTATACATAAATGGGGGTTTAGCTCTTTAGGTTCCTTGTAGCTCTGAGAGCTGTAGATCTTTGAGCTTTAGCTCTATTAAGGACATTGTATCCTTTTCTTTTATTGTAATAAAATTCTAACCTTTCCTTTAAAAAACCCAAAACCCTAAACCATAAACCCTAACCCTAACCCTAAACCCGATACCCTAAACCCTAAAAACCTAACCTAAACCAAAACTTAAAAATAAAATAAAATAAAAATTAAAAACTAAACTAAAACAAAATAAATAAAAACATAAACTAAACTAAAAAAATAAAATAAACTTAAAAATAAAACCTAGACATAAAATTAAAATAAAATCAAACTAAAATAAAATAAAATAAAAAATAAATAAAAACCTAAACCTAAATAATAAACTTAAGAATAAAACCTAAAAATAAATAAAAAATAAAACCTTAACCTAAAATAAAAATAAAAAAAACTAAACCTAAACTAAAATAAATAAAACCTAAACTTAAACCTAAAATAAACTAAACCTAAACCAAAACCTAAACTAAATAAAGTAAATTAAACTAAAAATAAACCTAAACCTAAACTAAAAAAAATAAAACCTAAAAATAAAGCTAAAATAAAATCCTAAAACCTAAACCTAAAAAAAGTAAAATAAAAATCTAAAAACCTAAACCTAAAAATAAAAAAGAAAACCTAAACCTAAAAAATAAAATAAAAATAAAACTAAACTAAGAAAATAACATGGCATAAACCTAAACCTAAAAAATAAACTAAAATAAAACCTAAACTAAAATAAAATAATCTAAACTAAATAAAATTAAATTAAACCTAAAATAAAAAAAACTAAATAAACTAAATAAACCTAAACCTGCTTCTTTAATTAAAGATCCTCCTAAAATAAATCCTAAACCTAAACCTAAACCTAACCCTACTAACCTAAACCCTAAATTCTAAACCTGCCCCTAAACCTGCCATAAACCACCTAACCACCCTAAACCCTAACCTGGGCCAAAGGCCCTAAAACCCTAAACCTGACCCTAAATCAGGCCCTGACCCTAAACCTCAAAACCATAAACCCTAAAGACCATACACTAAACACTAATCTGACCCTGAGCCAAACCTGGACCCCTCAAAATCCCTCCCAAGCTGACACTAAATCCTAAACCTCCTAAATCATCATAAACCCTAAACTAAAGCTGACACCCATTAAAACCTAAACCTGGGGTGTAATCCCCATAAAACCACCTTAACCTTAATCTTAACCACTAAACCCTCCCAAAAGATAAAACCCTGGGCCCTAAACCACCCACCCAAATCACCACTGACCCTAACCCAAACACCAAACATACTGGACCCTAAACCTTAAACCTCAAACCCAAAAGCTAAAACACTAAACGATAAACCCTAAACCCTAAATGATAAACCCTAAACCCTAAACCTTAAACCCACTAAAACCTAAACTCTAAACTAAATAAAACCTAAAATAAATAAAAGCTAAACCTATATAAAATTGTACCTAAATAAAACTAAAACTTAATCTAAAACCTAAACTTAAACCTAAATCTAAATCTAAACTAAATAAAATAAAATAAACTTAAAATAAACATAAACCTAAAAAACATGAAATAAAAATATAAAACCTAAACAAAAAAAAAAATAAAATAAAAACCTAAACCTAAAGCTAAAAATTAAAAATATAACCTAAACCTAAAAAATAAATAAAACTAAAACTCAACTAAAAAATTACCCTAAACCTAAACCTAAACCTAAACCTAAAAAATAAATAAAAATAAAAAACCTAAAATAAATAAACTAGGCTAAATAAAAAAACCTAAATAAAAATATAAAATAAAATAAACTAAAATAAATAAAAATAAACTAAATATACCTAAACTTATCGATTTACTTAATTTAAAAAAAAAACCTTAAGCCCTAAACCCCAAGAACCTATAACCCTAAACCCTAATCCTAAACCCCAACCCATAAAAGCATAATCCAAAAACACTAGCACACCTAAACCTACACTAAACCCTAAACCCTTAAAACCATTACCCTAAACCCTAAGCCCTAAACCTAAATCTCAAATCCAAAACCTAAACCTAAATTAACTAAATAAATTAAAAAATAATCCTAAACCTTAAAACTTAATAAACCTAAACCTAAACCTAAACCCTAAGAATGGGAAAAACCTTGACGCTAAACTAAAAATCAAAAATAAGAAATGTTGAATCACAATTTGTTCTCTATTAAAAATTAAAAAAAACCCAAAAACCAAAAACTTAAGCTAAAACTTGAACCCTAAACTTAAAACCTAAACCCTAAACTATAAGAACTCAACCTACATACCCTAACTCCTAAAACCCTCCTAAACTTACAACCCTAAACCTTGCCCTCCCTCCTAAACCCTACCACTAACCCTGACCCTAAACTCTAATTCCTAAACCCTAAACCCTAATCCTTAAACCTTAAAGCCTCAACCCTAATCTTTAATCCTAACCCTAAACCCTAAACCTTAAACCTTAAATCCAAAACCATAAAACCCTAAACCCAAAAGCATAAACACTAAACCTTAAGCACTAAATGCTAAACCGTAACCCTAAACCCTAAACCCTCAAACCCTAAACCCTAAAACCCTAATTCCTAAACCCTAACCCTAAACACTAAACCCTAAAAGCATAAACCTTAAAACCCTAAATCCTAAAATCTAAACTTAAACCTAATGTAACTAAATAAATTTAAAAAATAAACATAAACCCTTAAACCTAAACCCTAAGAAAAGGCATAAACTTGATGGCAGGAACATCACCGTCAACCAAGCTCAGTCTAGATCTACTGGTGGAGGTGAAGGTGGAGGTGGCAATTATCGTTGTGGTGGTGGGGGATCTAGAGGTGCAGGTGGATATGGAAGTGGTGTGTGGGGCAGTGGTGGTTATGAAGGCCGGAGGAGTGATGGAGGTTATAGCCGTGGTGGTGGTAAAGGAATATGATGGTGGATCTCGCTACTCGAGAGGACAAAGTAGTTCTGATGGAAACTGGAGAAACTAAAGAACGATTGATCCGATCTATTAATTATGGAATTGTGTCTTTATAGTAGAGACGGTTCTAGTTATCTAGGGTTTTTGACTTGCTCTATGCGTGCTCATTTTTGATCTATGTCATTGCTTGTGTCTTAGAAAACTTGGTGTATTACTTGGTTGATGAATTTGAAAAGAAAAAGTGTTGAATGTGAATTTGTTGTATGTTAAAAAATAAAATCAAAAACCCTAAACCCTCAACTAAAACTTGAACTTAGTCCTCATACCTAAACCTTAAACCCTAAATCTTAAACCCTTAAAACCCTAAACCCAAAACACTAAACCCTAAACTCTAAACCCTAAACACTAAACCCTAAACCCCAAACCATAAATCCTAAACCCTAACACCCTCAACCCTTAACTAACCCTAAATCTAAAACCCCCTAAAAAGATAAAAACCTAAACCTGGTATAAATAAAACATAAAAATAAAATAAATAATAAAACATAAACCAAAATAAAATAAAAACCTAAACTTAAACCTAAAAGGAAAATATAATAAAAAATAAAAACTAAAATAAATAAAATCCTAAAAGAAACTAAAAAAACTAATTAAAATAAAAACTAAACCTAAAATAAAAATACAATAGACATAAAATAAAATAAAATAGAAACTAAATAAAAACCTACACCTAAATAGAAAACCTAAAAATAAATAAAAATTAAAACCTAAATAAACACATAAAAAACCTAAACCTAAAATAAAAATAAAATAAACCTAAACCTAAACTAAAAGAAACTAAACTATAATAAATAAATCAAAAACCAAAACCAAAACCCAAACCTTAACCAAAATAATAAACTAAAATAAACAATATAAAGTACACATAAAACTAAACTAAAATATATAAAACCTACACCTTTAACCCTAAACATTAAAACCCTAAACCCTAAACCTTAAACCTTAAACCCTAAACCATAAACCCTAAATTGTAAACCCTAAAAACCTAAAAACCTAAACCTTAACTAAATAAAACCTAAAAATAAAATAAATGAAAAAACCTACACCTTAATAAAATATAAAAGAGAAAATAAATTCTAAAATCCTAAAAACCTAAACCTAAACTAAATAAAACCTAAAAGTAAAATAAATAATAAAACCTAGACCTAAATAAAATAAAAAAACAAAAAAAATATAAACATAAACTGAAACCTAAATTGAAACATAAACCTAAACCTAAACCTAACCTAAACCTAAAACTAAAAATATAATAAAATAAAAATTTAAAACTAAACTAAAATAAAATATGTAAAATCCTAAACAAAACTAAAAAAATAAAATACACTTAAAAATAAAAAACCTAGCTAAAATAAAAACTAAACATAAAATAAACATAAAATAAAATAAAATAAAAACTAAATAACAACCTAAATCTAGAAAATAAACCTAAAAATAAACTTAAAAATAAAACCTAAAAATAAATAAAAAATAAAACCAAAACCATAAATTAAAATAAAACCTAAACCTAAAATGAACAAAATAAAATAAACATAAACCTAAACTAAAAATACAAAACTAAAAGAAATAGAACCTAAACCCTAATCCCTAAACCTTAAACCCTAAACTTTAAAACTTAAACCAAAAACCTTAAACCATAAACCCTAAACCCTCAAAAGAATTTCCAAGTCTCCCCTGCTCTCGGCCGTGGTGCTCTCTGACGATTCCGTGTTCCCTTTCCTTTTCCTTGTGGCTTGGCCGTGTTTCGATCATTCTCTATCATTCCTTCTGGATTTCTACTCTGGGTTGGCCGCTTATGTGAGTTTCCCTTGATCTTACAATTGCGGAAGCACCGCATTCCTCGCAGTCGAGCTCTTTGAACTTGGAGGCATCGGCTAAGGCTTCCGATTTTCAAGGTAATATCAATCCGACTCCAGTCGTTACTATGCCTCCTGTTAAGTCCTTCAAGGACGCTTTATGAGGTAAGAACACTTGCTCTATTGCTTCGGTCAATTTAATCTCAACTTCTTTCCGTGGAATGCCGGCTGTAATTTGCTCGGATCTTGATGTGAAAAAGCTGGCGAAGCCCTTTGAATTTTCATTAGTTGGTAAATTTTCATTTCATCGACCGAATCTTGAAAGCATCCGATCCTTCTTTCATAGCCTAAAGCTCTCGGGTGTATTTACTATTGGATTGATTGATCCTAGACATATTTTTATTCAGCTATCTAATGATTTATACTACTCAAGAGTCTTTACTCAAATTGGCTTTGAAATGGTCTCTGCTATTTGATGTCAAAGAGGAATCCCCAATTTTTCCTTTATGGCTAGCTTTTCCAAACATGAGGATACATTACATTACCCATCAAGTCCTATTTGCAGTTGGGGCTCTCTTTGGTAGGCCCCTTCAAATAGATCAAAGCCCATCATGACCAATGCTCATATTTTGGTTGAGATTGATATTACCAAAAAGTACCCTAAAGAAGTTTGGATCGGTTAGGAAAATTTTGGGTATAATCAATAAGTGGAATTTGAAAATTTCCCTATTTTTTGCACACATTGTAAGGTCCATGGTCATGATCACTCTGAATGCTTTGTGTTACACCCTAATTTTAAAAAGAAAAAATTTCTTGATCCTAATCCCCCTCTAAAAAATGAAAAAAATATTAAGTTCTCTTATGTGCCTAAAGTTACTCAAAATGGAACTCACGCTCCTACCCCCTCTCCTTTATTACCTACAGATTTTCCTATTGGAGAACAATCTGAGCTTGATAAAAATAATGATATTGAGGTTTGTGAGGAAACTAATGATAACTTACCTAACATTACTTCTACTTGTAATAACTTGGCATCTCAAGACAATCCCTTGACTCATATGAATCATAATGGTGATTTGAATGGGAACATCAAGTTGGATCAAAATCTCAAAAATAATTCTAGAATTTCCTAAAGCTTTTGACAACCTCTCTTGGGATTTCCTCTTTCAAATTCTTCATTTGCTTGGGTTTTCTGGTAATTTTATTCACCTCATCAAAAATTGCATTACAAATGCTTGGTTCCCTGTTATTATGAATGGTGAATCCCTAGGTTTTTTCCCTTCAAAGCATGGTTTGAGACAAGGGGATACCCTATCCCCCTCTCTTTTTATTATTGCTGTTGAATATCTATCAAGGAGTCTGAATGATCTTTTTTCCAATAATCCTAGGATGTTTTATAGAACTCAAGGTGGTTTTCCTGTCACTCATCTTAGTTTTACTGATGACTTTATAATCTTTTCCAATGCCTCAATTCCTCACATTAAAACTATTAAGAATCTTTTAAATAAATTTGGCAACAAAAGTGGGCTTTTTCTCAACGAAGGAAAAAGTTGTTTCATTCTTGCTTCTAAAATCCCTAGCAATAGGACCAATCAAATCTTGAGAATTACTAATTTTCAATAACAACAACTTCTATTAAATATCTCGGTGCTCCTCTTTTTAAAGGTCAAAAAAGATCTCACCTTTTTGATGAGCTAATCCAAAAAATCTCTAACTAAATTTCTATTTAGGAATTTCACATACTTTCATTTGGTGGTAGGCTCACTTTGATTAAGAGCACCCTTAACTCCATGCCTTTGTATCTCATTCAAACCATTGTGCTAACCAACTCTATCATTAACAGAATTGAGTGGCTCATTAACAAATTTTTTTTTCGGATCTAATAATTCCTCTAAAAATGCACCTGGACCTCTTGGTTTAAAACACGTGGCACTTTTCTGAAGGTGGTCATGGATGTAAACCAATCAAGGAAACTATCACTGATTTTTCTTATAAACTTTGGTGGAATTTTAGGAAAAATAATAGTCTATGGGCTAATTTCATGACTGCTAAATACTGCCAGGGAAAACACCCTCTCATTTACCCCTATAAAGAGGGAGACTCTACTGTTTGGAAATGACTTTGTTCTGTCAAATGGGATGCCGAATCCTTAATTTCTTGGGGGATTAACTATGGCTCCTCTTTCTTTTGGCAAGACAACTGGACTGGAGGTGGGTCCATTGATGACTTACTTTCTACCCATTCCATTGCTGCTATTAAAGTGAACTCTTTCTTGCAGAATAATAGTAAGCTTATTGATCATAATCCTCCCTCTCTTTTAAATAAGCTTACTACTATTCCTATCATTCCTACCAATCAAGATCAGATCCTTTTTAAGCTTTCACATAATGGTGATTTCAACTTTAAAAATGTTTGGATTCACATTAAAGAAACTCATGATTTTTCCTATGTGTTTTTTAAACTTTGGAACAACAATATCCATACTTCTTATTCTGTTCTTACTTGGCGTATTTTGAAAAACTTCATCCCTGTAGACTCCTTGTTGTGGGGGTAAAGGTTTTCAATTACCTTCAAAATGTTAATGTTGTTTTCACATTGAGAATGTGAATCATGTTTTTATTAATGGGGCCATTTCTTCTAAACTTTGGATTTGGTATGATGACCTCTTTAACATTGTCATTTTCAATGGCTCCTTAAATTTATACCAACTTCTTGAAGTTTATTTTGACAACACAATTAAAGGACACATTAAAGTCATAACTGCTGATTGATCTCTTGACTTCCACCAAAATGGGCAATACTGAATTGTACTACCTTCTTAAGCAAAGTAGAACTCTCCTTGCCCAACTCTACTTTAAAATCACTCATGTATGGTGTGAGGGTAATGTCGATTACCTAGCCAATCTGGGTGCTAGATTGGATGGAATAAAATTCTTTGATCAACTAACCCTTCCTAAACATTTGCATGGCTTGGTTAATCTGGACAATACTAGGTTTCCTTATCTCAGAAATTAATCTAACCTATTGGATTCACCTATTTCAATACCTCTTTTATTGCATGATCATTTTCTATTTACTATTGTTATTTCTTTGGCCTTTGCTGATGCATCAACTTGATATCCCTTGTTGTTTACTTGTTGATCTCTATGGCATGTGCTGTTGGTTTAATTGTCTTAGCTTTAATTAGGGCTTCGCTCTACTATTTTACTATTAATGTCTTCTTCTTTGGAATTTCTTTGATGCATCATCATATTATTCCTTCTTGGTCCTTTGAATAGCGGCATCTGTTGGTTTAATTATCCCAACCTTTTTTGGAGTCTTGCTATTTCTGGATCCTACATCTATGTTAAAGGTTTAATTGTTGGCTGTTGGGCTTTTGGGCCCTTTATCCAGTAGGGTGATCTTGGAGTTGCTTTAATGTATTTACTGAATGTATATGCTAACCCCAGCTTACATACCTGTAAGGAAAGAAAATGCAATACCTTTGTTATAATTAATGGTTCTTTGTAGGTTTGGTATTGTTTAATGAATTCCTTTCAGTCTGATTTCTTTGAGGAGGGTATCTCTGCTGCTAGCCTGATTTCTCTAAAGGATTTCATTGATAATACCCTTTTGAACCCTTATGGTAGCTCTGTTGCCCCACTACTTTTTATTGGCTTATCTTATGGTTGCAATAATTGTAGTGTTATTTTAACCTATGGATTTTTGGATTCACTGTCCTGCTGGCTAACCTTGTGTTTGTTAGCTATTTGTTGCCTGGTGTTCTTCTGACTATCTTTGTTGTTCTCATCCAGGCTGCTGCTGATCAATTAATTTGTTATTTTTTACATTTTGGCGGTGTTAAAATTGTGCAGATCCAGCTTGTTGGTAATTATTGTCCTGGATGTTGGCTGATCTGGATTATTGCTCCTCATGCTGCTTCTAGGGTTTTATTTTGTTTTGTTCAGTTGGCCTCTATTGAGGTTGTAGACTGCAAGATTGCTTTTATTTTTCTACTTGACTATTTCTTATCTCTCATTTTTCTAAATGTTTGTATTGTTAAAACCTAGGATGCTGATGTTTTCACCCTATTTTGATATCCCGTTGACTAGTCTTGGCTGGACCCTTTTGACTTGTTGGTAATTCTTGTCTAGGTTGTTGTGACTGGATTAATACTCTACATTTACGGGTTTTGGTTTATTTTGTTCAGCAAGACTCTATTGAAGTTGTTGACTGCTTGGTGGCTTTTGATTTGAATCTCCTTATTGGTTTATTATATGCTTATCAACTGAATTGTATGGACTACTTTATCTGCTACTCTTTTCTCCATCTTCTTTCAGTTAAACTTGTATTTATTGCACTATTTATTCTGAATGGGTGGTACTCTAGCTAGCTAGCTAATTTTTGTTGTCTTGGCTATTTGTTGTCTTGGATATTTGCTATCCTTATTTCTTAGGATTCCAATGTTGGCTCTATCTTTGTTGGTTGTAGGACTTTAGGGTCCTATGTTCAGTAAGCTATTTCTAACTTTGCTGTTCTGATTGCTTTTGGTCATTGGTGTCTGGGCTGCTACTTTTTTGATCCATGTTTATATGCTCTATCTACTTGGTTAGTAACTATTGCAATGTCTACTCTAATTGAGAGGCTCTATGGCCATCATGCTGTCCCTTGCTGTCTTGGTTGTGGTTGTCTTGGCTGCTACTATCTTGGCTATATTTTGTCTTGGTTATTTGCTATCTTATTTTTTCTGGATTCTAATAAGGACCCTAATTTGAATCCCCATTTTGATTTATCCTCTGGTGGGTTCCAATGTTGCACTAACTATTTTGTTGTTGGGGTTGGCTTTCTGATTGCCCTTGCTATTTGTGTCTAGGCTGCTATTCATTTCCTGATAGCTATGATCAACATTAACTACTGTTGTTTCTATTCCCATCTGGGTTCAGTTAGGCTTGTGCTGCTATCTCTTTGGAATGCAATGTCTATTCTGAATGGGTGGTACTATGGACAGCTGCTGCCTTTTGCTGTCTTGCTGTCTTGGTTGTTTGTTGATCTAGATTTTTTGATTTTTTGTCCAACATGCTGCTATTGGAGCTGTAGTTCTGACTATCTTTATTTGGTGCTATTTTTGGTATTGGATTATGCTGCCTTCCTTTACAAATGCTTTTTGCTAACTACTGATATGGATATTAATAAGGGGTTTGTTCACATCGCATTCATTATTTATGATTGGGCTCATTTTGGACTTTACTTTTACTCGGCCTAAAAGATTCATATATATGTCATATGTTTAGGATGATGTTACTTATAGGCTCATCGACTTGCTTAGCAGGATTTCAGCAGGCTACCTCTTCTGCTATTTTCTTGTGGATGGTTTTTATGCTGGCCTATTTCATATGTATAAGTATCCTCATGTTAGGGTGACTATATTGATGATAATTTTCTGCATGGGACCCCTTATCTTTTTGCCCTTTGCAATTTCCTCTCTATATTATATATAGTTTTGTTTAGGTTTGCAGGTAATAAAGCCCATAAGACTTTCAACAACTAGCTATTATCTTCTCACAGGTTTGTTGGCTATGATGGTTGTGATGATTTCACTCCCTTTTGGTTTGGTAGTAGCTCTTGTGATGTAACCCATCTGTTGAAGTTTGGATGCACATATTTGCATCTGCCCCAACTTGGTGTGACTGAGCCTGAGCCTTCTCTATCCTAATTCTTTACTATCATTCTCAGATTATGCTATTTTCAGTTATCATTATGTATTACCTTACTTTGCTCTAATTTCTTTCATTTTTTGCGATTGCTTCTCTCTTGTCCTCTTGGTTTGCTCTATAGTGTCATGCATTCTCACGTCCTCTGAGCATTGGCCCTAATCTTCCTTTGGCTTTTATGTTAATCTAATTGTATCTTTTGATTGCTTTAATGTCTTCTTTTGCTTTTGGATGTACTTAGATAGGGGATTTACTCCTTAGGTTGATTGTAGCTCTTTGAGCAGTAGTTCTGGAGTTTATCCTCTTTAAGGACCTTGTAACCCTCTTTTTGTGGCAATAAAATATCCCCTACATGGGATTTCCCAAAAAAACCTTAAAACTTAAACCCGAAAAACCTAAAAACCTAAACCCTAAACCCTAAACCCTAAACACCAAACCCTAAAACTAACCCTAAATCCTAAACATGCAACCTTAAACCTTAAACCCTAAACCCTAAAACCCTAAACCCTAATCCCTAAATCCTAAACACTAAACCCTAAACCCTAAAAACCTAAAAACCTAAACCCTAAACCCACCCTAACACCCAGGCCCTAACCTGACCTCTACACCCCAACCACCCCACTCAAGATCCTGACTTAAACCCTAAACCTAAACCTCCCTCAGATGGTAAACCCTAAACCTAAACCCTAAATCTTACCTACCCTGGATCTCAACCCCCCCAGGCCCTAACCCTAAACCTAAACCTGACTAAAATAAACCTAAAACAAATAAATAAAAATAACCTAAGCCTAATTAAAAAATAAAATAAAATAAAAACCTAAACATAAAACTAAACCTAAACCTACATGTAAAAATATAATAAAATAAAAAATAAATACTAAACTAAAATAAAATAAACAAAATCCTAGACTAAACTAAAAAAATAAAATAAACCTAAAATAAAACCTAAATAAAATAAACCTAAACAAATAAAATAGTACCTAAACATAAAATAAAACTAAATAAAACTTAAATCTACAATAAAAATATAAACTTAAATAAATAAATAAAAAATCCTAAATAAAAGAACTTAAACCTAAAATAAAATAAAATAAACCTAAACCTAAACTAAAATACTATAAAATAAATAAACATAAACCTAAACCTAAATAAACTAAACCTAAACACCTAAACTAAATAAAATAAAATATACTAATAAACTAACTTACTAAAATATAAATCTAAAAACTTAAAACCCAAAACCTATACCTAAAACCTAAACCTAAAATAAAATAAAATAAACTAAACTAAAAATAAGCATAAAGGAAATAAACCTAAAAAAATAAAACAAAAAATATATAATAAATAAACTAAACTAAAATAAGAAATAAACCTAAATAAATATATAAATAAACTAAATAA
Organism: Cymbidium sinense; assembly: GCA_021442155.1. NCBI lineage: Eukaryota > Viridiplantae > Streptophyta > Magnoliopsida > Asparagales > Orchidaceae > Cymbidium > Cymbidium sinense. The sequence goes on from CM038222.1 coordinate 14,290,327, forward strand.
ACTTAAACCTACACTTTGCTTAAATTAAAGGCACCCAATATCTTAAGCCCTAAACACTAAATCCTAAACCCTACCATAAACACTAAACCCTAAACTAACCTAAACTCTGAGCCATAAACCTGACCTAAACCCTAAACCTTAAACTGTGCTAAACTAACTAAACCCTAAATAAAACCCTAAACTAAAACCTAAACCTAAAATAAAACCTAAACTTAAATCTAGAACTAAATACTAAAAAACCTAAACCTAAATAAACAAAAATTAAAATCTAACCTAAAATAAATAAACTTAAACAGGCTAAAAAAAAATAAACCTAATATACCTAAAGAAACCTAACTAAACTAAATAAATAAACCTTAACCTAAACCTAAACTAAATAAACCTAAAACCTAAAATAAAATTAAAACCTAAACCTAAAAACTTAAACAACCTAAACTTAAACTTAAACCTAAACTAAACTAAATAAATAAAAAAAAAAAATAAAATAAAAGTTAAACCTAAACCTAAACCTACCTCAATAAATAAACTAAATAAAATAAACAAAACTAAAGTAAATAAGTAAATAAAATAAAGCATAAACCTAACCTAAACTAAATTAAATAAACCAAAATAAACCTAAACCTAAAACCTAAATCAAAACCTAAACCTAAACCTAAACCTAAAAACCAAAACCAAAACCTAAAATAAACATAAACCAAACCTAAACAAAGCTAAAAAACTAAAAACTAAATAAACTAACCCTAAAAAACCTAAACCTAAATCTATACTAAACTAAATAAACCAAACCCTAAACTTGAGCCTTAAAAAAACCTAAAACTTAAACTTAAACTAAATAAATAAAATAAAAAAAATAAATAAATTAAAAATAAACATAAACCTAAACCTAAACTTAAATAAACCTAAACCTAAACCTGAACCTAAAAACCTTATAATAAAACCTTAACCAAAACCTAAATGAAAATAACTAAATTAAATAAACCTAATAAAATAAAAACCTAAACTAAAATAAACTAAACAAAAAACTTAAACATAAAAAATTAAAATAAAACCTAAACCTAAAACCTAAACTAAGATAAATAAAACCTAAATAAAAATAAAAATAAAACTAAAAAATAAACTAAAAAAATACCTAAACCTAAACCTAAACCTAAACCTTAAAATATAGACTTAAACCAAAACCTAAACTAAACTAAATAAAATAAATGAAACCTAAACCTAAACCTAAATAAATAAAACTAAAAACTAAACCTAAACCTAATCCTAAAAGTAAACCTAAATAATAAAAAATAAATCTAAACTAAATAAACAAAAAAATAAATAAAGACCTAAAATATAAACCTAAACTTACCAAACTAAATAAAGTGAATAAACCAAAACAACCTAAAACTCACCTGAACCTAAACCTAAACCTAAATAAAAACGTAAACCAAAACTAAACCTAAGTTAAACCTAAATGAAAATTAACCTAAAACCTAAACCTAAATAAACCTAACCACAAATAAATAAATAATAATAAAAACTAAACTAAATAAAATAAAAATAAACCTAAAACATAAAACCCTAACCCTAAGCTAAAACTTCAACCTAGAAACCTAAACATAAACCTAAACTAAACTAAATAAACCTAAATAAATAAAACCTAAATAAAAAAATTTAAACTAAATAAACCTAAACCTACACCTAAACTTAAACATAAAACTTAAACCTAAAAATAAGCTAAATAAATAAAAATAAACCTATACCAAAAAATAAAAACTAAACGTAAAATAAAAAATAAAGTAAAACCTAAACCTAAACCTAAACCTAAACCTAAATAAATAAAAATGAAAAAACCTAAACCTAAACTAAATAAACTAAATAAATTAAACCTAAACCAAAAATAAAAAAGCTAAAACCTAAACCTAAACCTAAATAAAAATAAAGTTAAATAAACTAAAAAATACACCCTAAACCTAAAATAAAAATAAACCAAAACTAAACTAAAATAAATAAATAAACTTAAACATAAATAAACTAAAACTAAATAAACCTAAACCTAAACCTAAAAATAAAGACCTAAAGCTAAACTTAAACCAAAAATAAAACCTAAACCAAAATAAACTAAAAATCTTAAATAAAGTAAATAAATAAACTAAATAAAACATTTTTCCTCAAATTGGTTGATTGGTAGTAGCTCTTTGGTTTTTGTTGATTTTTTATTTTCTCCTTCGTGGAGACTGCTTGATCTATGGGGATTGGAGGGGACTTTACTTGCCTCTGGCCTATTTTCTCTCCTTCCTCATTTATTGCTAGTGGTTGGGTGGCCTTCCTTGGTTTTTTTTCCCATGGTTTTTTGTTAGGCTGGGTGACTACCATTTCTATTTTTTGGTTTTTTTGATGATCTCTATGAGGGTTGTTTATGTTTGCTGTTGTTTTTCCATCTATTTTGGGTTCTATTTTTAGCCTTTATTTTTATTGGCCACCCCCTTCAATATTGGTTCCTTTGTTTATGGTTGGTTGTTGAGTGGCCTATTGGTCTCTTCTAATTTGATTAGTATTCTCTTTCAATAGTTTTTGGTTATTTCTCATAGTTTGTGTTGGGGATCCCTATTAGTTGGTTGTTTTCTCTTTTGATTGGCATGAGGACAGCTGCTTTGTGGTTTTTTTCCTTCTTGACCTGGTTATGGCTGTTTTATTAGTGGCTTTTTATCACTTCCTACTGGATTAATGGCATCCTTTTCTCTTCCTGGAATGCTAGTGATGATGGCCCTGATGTTACCCATATCTTCAATTTTGGTTGGTAGTATTGCATATGAATATAACCCTTCTTAGGAAGTTTAGATGCTCATATGCATTGCTGCCTCTTAAGAAGATCTTAATTGAGCCTGAGCCTTCTCTTTCTCAGCTCTCTCTAGTAGATTTCTTTATCATTATTCTTGTTAGCTATGACTATTGCTTTTATAGTGTTTTGTAGATTTCATTTATAGGTTGGAACTTTTTAGATGGAATGATCGTTACTCAATCAACTTAAGAGCTGCTGATGTGGATCTTGCTCTCTTGCCTCCCAAAAGGGATCATGAGCTGCTGCTGACTAGTCTTTAGATTATTTTTTACTTATATTGTACTAGTCTTAATCCGTGTTTTCCTCTTTTGCTTTTCTAGCTATTGCCTTTTCTCTTTCTTTTTCTATTGTACATAGATGGGGGTTTAGCTCTTTAGGTTCCTTGTAGCTTTGAGAGCAGTAGATCTTTGAGCTTTACCCCTCTTAAGACATTCTATCCTTTTCTTTATATCCTAAAAAAAAACTCAAAACCCTAAACCTTAAACACTAACCATAACCCTAAACTCCACACCCTAAACCCTAAACCCTAAAACCTTAAACCTTAAACCCTAAACTAACCTTAAACCCTAAACCCTAAACCCTAAAACACCTAAACCTTAAAGCTTAAACCCTAAACCCTAAACCCTAAACCTAAACCTAAACCTCTAACCCTAAACCCTAAACTACAAAATATCCAAACCCTAAAGCCTAAACACTAAACTAAAACTATAAACCCTAAACCTAAACCTTAAACCCTAAACCCTAATCCTAAACCCTAAACCCTAAACCCTAAACCCTAAACCCCAAACCCTAAACCCTAAACCCAAAACCCAAAACCCAAAACCCTAACCCTTAAACCCTAAAAACTTGAAAACCTAAAAATCTAAACCTAAACTAAATAAAACCTAAAAATAAAATAAATAAAAAAACCTAAACCTAAATAAAAAAAAAAAAAAATAAAAACCTAATCTAAAACCTAAACCTAAAAATAAAATAAAATAAAAATAAAATTGAACTAAAATAAAATAAATAAAAACCTAAACTAAACTAAAAAAATAAAATAACCCTAAAAATAAAACCTAAACATAAAATAAAAATAAAATCAACCTAAAATAAAAACTAAAGAAAAACTTAAACCTAAATAATAAACCTAAAAATAAAACCAAAAAATAAATAAAAAATATAACTTAAACCATAAACTAAAGAAAAAACCTAAACCTAAAATAAAATAAAATAAATCTACGCCTAAACTAAAATAAACTAAACTAAAATAAATAAAACATAAACCTAAACTTAAAATAAACTAAACCTAAACCAAAACCTTTACTAAATAAAATGAAATAAACTAAAAATTAATCTAAACTTAAACTAAAAAATAAAACCTAAAAATAATCCTAAAATAAAAACATAAAAGCTAAACTTAAAAAAGTAAAATAAATACATAAACCTAATTCTAAAAATAAAAAAATAAAACCTAAACCTAAAAAATAAAATAAAAATAAAACCAAACTAAAAAATGAACATAAACCTAAACCTAAACCTAAACCTAAAAAATAAACTAAAAAAAACCTAAACTAAATAAAATTAAAAAATAAACCTTAATAAAAATATAAACTAAACTAAATAAACTAAATAAACCTAAACCTACCATCTCCTTTAATTAAAAAAAAACCCCTAAACCCTAAACCTGCAACCTTAAACCTTAAACTCTATACCATAAAAACCCCTTAACCCTAAACCTTAAACACTAAACCCCAAGCCCCAAACTAATCGTAAACCCTAAACCATAATCCCTAATCCTTAAACCCTAAACCCTAAACCTTAACCATAATCCTAAACCTTAAACCCAAAAACCTAAAACCTAAAAACCTAAACAGTAAACACTAAACTAACTTTAAACCTTAAACCCTAAACCCTAAAAACCCTAAACATTAAAAATCCTAAACCCTAAAGCCTAAACCATAAACCCTAAACCCTAATCAAACCCTAAACCCCAAAAACCCTAAACCCTAAAGCCTAAACACTAAACCCAAAACCCTAAAACCCAAACCCTGAACATAAACCCTACACTAAATAAACACTAAACCCAAAACTCTAAAACATTAACCCTAAACATAAACCCTAAACCCTAAAGCCCTAAACCCTAAATCCTAAACCCTAACCATAAACCCTAAACCCTAAACCCTAAAACATACCCTAAACCCTAAACCCTAAAACAGGAAACTCTAAACCCTATAACCTAAACCCTAAACACTAAAACCTGAACCCTAAATCGTAAACCCTAAAACAAACAACCCTAGACCCTAAACCCTAAACCCCAAACCCTAAACCCTAAACCCTAAACCATAAACCCTAAACCATAAACCTTAAACCCTAAAACCTATACCTAAACTAATGAAACCTAAAAATAAAATAAATAAACAAACCTAAACCTAAACCAAAATAAAATAAAAATAAAATAAAATAAAAACCTAAACTAAACTAAAATAAACAAAAAACCTAAACCTAAAAATAAAATAAAATAAAATTAATAAACAAAAATAAAATAAATAAAAGCCTAGATAAAACTAAAAAAATAAAATGAACCTAAGAATAAAAAACCTAAATAAAATAAAAACTAAACGTAAAATAAAAATAAAATAAAGTTAAATAATATAAAATAATAACTAAATAAAAACCTAAACCAAAAAAATAAACTTAAAAATAATTAAAAAAATAAAACTTAAACCCTAAACTAAAAAAAAACCTAAACTTAAAATAAAAATGAAATAAACAAAATAAAATAAACTTAAACCTAAAATAAAATAAATTAAACTAAAATATATAAAACCTAAACCTAAACCTAAAATAAATTAAACCTAAACCTAAACCTAAACTAAATAAAATATAATAAACTAAAAATAAACCTAAACCTAAATAAAAAAATAAAACATAAAAATAAAATTAAAATACAAACCAAAAACTTAAAGATAAAGAAATAAAATAAAATCCTAAACCTAAACCTAAAAATAAAAAAATAAAACTGAAAATAAAAAATTAAAATTAAAATAAATCTCAACTAAAAAATAAACCGAAACTTAAACCTAAACCTAAAAAATAAATTAAAATAAAAAACCTAAAAAAAATAAATAGACCTCAAATAAATAAACTAAACTAAATTAAAATCAGAAATAACAAAAAATAAAAATAAGAAATAAAGTAAACTAAAATAAGTAAAAATATGTTAAACATACTAAATAAATGTAAACATACTAGTTTACTTAATTTTAAGACCACAACAACAACAACAACAACAAGAAGCCTTTATCCCACTAAATGGTCTCTACGAATCCTTCTTCATCTCATCAGGTCCTATTATGTGTCAAATTCTCATTTAATTCAAGTATACTAAGGTCATTTTTATACATCTTAATAAAGTTTTTAGGTCTACCTCTACCTTTCTTAACATAAGGCAAATCTAATGCATCTACTCCCCTAATCGGTTATCTGACTTTATGTGGCCAAACCATCTAAGGTGACTCTCTATTCTTATCTACCACTGAGCTACTCCAACTTTTCTAACATACTCATTTTACATTTTATCTCTAAGAGTAAAGCCACTCATCCACTTGAGCATCCTCATCTGTAACACTTAACTTCTCTTATGCTTTTATTGGCCAACATTCTGCACCATAAGTCATTGCGGGTCTTACCACCATCTTATAAAATTTTCCCTTAAGTTTAAGTGGAACTTTTCTATCACACAACAGGCCAGATACATTCCTCCACTTCAACGACCCAACTTGAATTCTAATAATAACATCTACATCTATTTTACCATCGTTTTGAATAATAGAACCTAAATATCTGAATCGCTCACTCTTATTAATGAATGACTTGTTCACCTCATGTCACAACACTATGACTAGAGCTTCTACAACTAAAATTATAATCCATATATTCAATTTTGGATCTACTTAAATGAAAACCTTAAGACTCTAATGTTGACCTCCATAATTCAAGTTTCTCTTGGACTCCCTCTCTAGTCTTATCAACAAGAAGAATGTCATCAGCAAAAAGCATACACCAAGGTACATCTTTTTGTAAATGCCTAGTAAGAACATCCATAACTAAAGCAAAAAAGATAATGGCTTAAAGTTGATCCTTGATGTAATCCAACTAAAATAGGAAAATATTTTGTCAATCCTCCTTGTGTTTGGACACACGTAATATCTCTAGTATACATATCCTTAATTACTTGAATATAACCAATATTAACTCCTTTTGTTCTAGAACCTCCAAAGAACATCTCTTGAAAATTTATCATAAGCTTTCTCTAAATCAATAAATATCATATGTAGATCCTCCTTACTTTCATTATACTTCTCCATCAAACCTCTTAACAAATGTATAGCATCCATAGTAGATCTACCTAGCATGAAACCAAATTGATTGTGAGAAACTTTTGTATCACATCATCCTATGCTCACTCTCTCCCATAATTTTAATGTATGACACATTAACTTAATTCCTCTATAATTTGCACACTCTTGTGCATCACCTTTATTCTTAAATATAGAACCAACAAACTCTTTCTCCACTCATCTCGACATCTTTTAGTCTTTAAAATAACATTAAAAGATTTGTAAACCAAGAAATTCCTTAATCTCCTAAACATTTCCACACTTCTATTGGAATATCATCGTCCTACCGCTTTTCCATATTTCATTTTCTTTAAAGTTTCTCCAACTTCGACTTACTAATAATGATGATAAAATAAAATTCTCTATTTTTTTAGGTATTAAAGTTGCTAAAATCAATTGTACTTTGATCCTTCATTGAAAAGTTTATCAAAATACCTCATCCACCTATTTTCAATATCTTTTCTAAGAAAAGCACTTTATTATTTTCATCCTTAATACACCTCACTTGAACTAGGTCTTTACTTCTCCTATCTCTTTGGTTGGCTAACTTATACATACATCTTTCACCTTCTTTGGTATCTAATCTATTGTATAAATCACTAAAAGCTAAATTTTTTGCATCATATATTGCTTTCTTAGAATCTCTATAGCCACTTTATATCTTTCCCAATTCTCCAAGTTTTTACATCTAAACCAAGTTTTATAACAATGCTTCTTATTTCTTATCTTTTCTTGCACACTCTGACTCCACCACCAACTATTTTTATTAAAAGAAGTTTTTTCCTTTTGATTCTTCAAGCACATTTTTAGCAACTTGCTTAATTTTGCTTGCTACTTTTTCCCACATAATATTAGCTTCCTTATGAACATTCCAAATATTAAGCTCTTGTAGCTTGCTCTTAAAAATATTTTTATTTGTGTTCTTTAAGTGTCCCCATCTAATCCTTGGACAATAATTTGATTTGTTTTTCCTCTTACAATCTCTCATCTTAACATCTAAAACTGACAATCAATGTTGGGTACTTAAACTATTGCTTGGAATGACCTTACAATCTTTATAATCTAAACAATCATTTTTTCTTATAACAAAATAATCAATCTGTGTTTTACTAGATCCATTTTTATAAGTAATAATAAGTTCTTCTATTTTCTTAAATAAAGTATTAGCAACTACAAAATCATAAGCTAAAGCAAAATCTAATATAGTCCTACCTTCTTCATTAATGACTCCAAATCCATAACCACCATGAATACTTTTAAAATCTTCTACCACTCTACCAACATGTCCATTTAAATCTCCTCTAATAAATACTTTTCAAGAGGTATCTTTTGTATTAATCCCTCTAATTCATTCCAAAATTTTTTCTTTTGAGCTTACATCCAAACCTACTTGAGGAGCATAAATACTTATAACATTGATAATCTTAGTATCAATAATAATCTTTAAAGCTATAATTCTATCTCCACATCTATTAATATTTATAACATTATCTTTCAAACTTTTATCTATAATCACACCTACACCATTTCTAGTTTGACTTCTACCTAAATACCAAAGTTTAAAACCTAAACTATCAATCTCCTTGGTCTTCTCCCCAACCCATTTAGTTTCTTGAACACATAAAATATTTATCTTTCTATGAACCATAATATCTATTAATTCCATTAATTTATTTGAGTAAGAGTACCTATATTCCAAGATCCTAACCTAATTGTAGTTTCATGGACTAACTTCTTTGCTCATCCATCCCATAATGTGGGAACCCTTGCTTATTTAACACGCACTCCCATGCGTAGCTCTGCACATTTTTTCATCAGATTCAAGCCATATAATGTCGCTTGAGGATGCCTAAAGATTAACAGATTTAAAGGATTCATGTCATAATTATTTTAACAAGTTTTATGCCGACTGTCAACTACCTATTGCAACCCTCCACTTTTCACATCTAGACTTGCGATCGATAACATTTTACTTAATTTTAAGACAAAAAAAAACCTTAAACTTAAATCCTAAACCTAATACCATAAACCCTAAATCAATAAACATAAATCCTAAAACTAAAACAAACCCCAAAACCCTAAATAAAGAAAAAACACTTAAACACTAAAACCCTCCCTAAAACCCTAAGCTCCTAAACCCTAAACCCTAAACCCTAAAACCTACAATCCTAAACCACAAACCCTAAACCCCAAACCCTAAAACTTAAACCTAATCCTAAACTTAAACATTAACCTAAAAGATAAACTAAAATAAAACCTGTTAAAATAAATAAACCTAAACTATATAAATAAAATAAATAAAAAATAAACTAAATAAACCTAAACCTATTTTCAAATTAAAAAAAAAAAACCTTAAACCTTTCCTAAACCCTAAACTAAACCAAAATTTAAACCTAAACCTACAACCCTAGTTATAACTAAACTCATCCTAAATCCTAAACCCTAAACTACACCCAACCCTAAACTTAAACCCTAAAAGCATAACCTTAAAATAAACCCTAAACCCAACACTAAATCTCTAAACCCCTAACCCAAAACATAAACCTAAAGTAACTAAATAAATTAAAAAATAAATCTAAACCCTAAAACTTAATAAACCTAGGGTTAGCTTAGGGTTTAAGGTGGTTTAGGTTTAGGGTTTAGGGTTTGGGGCTTTGGCATAAGATTTTGGGGTTTGTTAGTTGGAGTTTAGGTAGGGTTTTATGATTTATGGTTAGGGTTGTTTATGGTAGGGTTTGGGGTGGGGTTTAGGGTGGTAGGCTTAGGGTCAGGTTTATGGTTTTAGTTTATTAAGGGTTTGGGTTAAGTGGGTTTTGTGGATTTGGATTTAGGATTTGTGGTTTATTTTTTAATTAGGATTAAGTTTAGTTTTTTTTATGTAGTTTTAGTTTAGTTTATTTATTTTGTTTAGTTTATCTTTAATTTTATTTTATATGTTTTATTTTATTTTTTGTGGTTTTTTTTTATTTTATTTAGCATACAGGTTTATTTTTTTTATTTTTTTTATTTAGGTTTTGGTTTATTTATGTTTATTTTATTTAGTTTTTTCTTTTAGTTTAGTTTAGTTTTTATTTATTTATTTGAGGCTCACTTTTAGTAGGTTTATTTATTTTTTATTATTTTAAGTTATTTAGCATTGATAGTTTATTTATTTAGTTTTAGTTTATTTTAGTTTAGTTAGGTCATTTTAGTTTAGTTTTAGGTTGGGGTTTATGTTTATTTTAGGTATATGTTTTATTTATTTATTTTTTATTTATATATTTTTATTTAATTTAGTTTATTTAGTTTAGGTTTTATTTTGATTTAGGTTTAGGTTTTATTTAGTTTATTTCATTTAGTTTTTATTTTAGGTTTAGGTTTAGGTTTAGTTTAGGTTTATTTAATTTTTATTTTAGTTTAGGTTTATTTTTTTGTAGTTTAGTTTATTTAGGTTTAGTTTCATAGTTTAGATTTAGGTTTATTTAGGTTTATTTAGTTTAGGTTTTTTATTTTAGTTTAGGTTCATTTTTTTTTAGTTTATTTTATTTTATTTATTTATTTTAATTTATTTATGTTTATTTATTTGGTTTATTTTTAGTTTAGATTTAGGTTTATTTATTTTTTGTTTTATTTTATTTATTTTTATTTATTTAGTTTTTAGTTTTATTTAGTTTAGGTTTTGGTTTAGTTTAGTTTTATTTATTTATTTATTTAGGTTTTATTTTATTTAGTTTAGTTTAGGTTTTTTATGTCTATGTTCATTTATTTAGTTTAGTTTATTTAGTTTAGGTTTATATTTTATTAGTTTATTTTATTTATTTTAAGTTTAGGTTTTATTTAGTTTTAGTTTATTTTAGCTTTTTTATTTTGGGTAGTGTAGGTTTAGGTTTATTTAGTATAGGTTTAGTTTAGGTTAATTTTATTTATTTTGTTTATTTATTTATTAGGTTTGGTTATTTATTTAGTTTATTTATTTATTTTAGGTTTTAGCTTATTTATTTAGTTTATTTAGTTTAGGTTTTATTAGTTTAGTTTATTTAGTTTTATTTTATTTTGGGTTTAGGGTTTAGATTTATTTAGTTTTAGGTTTATTTTAGGTTTATTTTATTTTATTTATTTAGTTTATTTATTTAGTTTAGATATTTATTTAGTTTAGTTTATTTTAGGTTAGTTTAGTTTTTTTTAGTTTGTGGGTTTATTTATTTAGTTTAGTTTTAGTGTTTTAGGTTTATTTTTTTAGTTTATTTATTTTAGTTTAGGTTTATTTATTTTAGTTTTAGTTTATTTTGTTTATGTTTAGGTTTATTTAGTTTAGTTTTATTTTAGTTTATTTTAGTTTTATTTTAGTTTAGTTTAGGTTTATTTATTTATTTTTTATTTATTTATTTTTATTTGGTTATTTATTTATTTATTTATTTTATTTTATTTTATTTATTTAAGGCTAGTTATTTTTATTTTAGTTTTAGGTTTAAGTTGGCTTAGGTTAGTTGAGTTTTTAGCTTAATTTATTTAATTTATTTTTTTATTAGGTTTATTATTTGGTTTAGTTTAGGTTTGGTTTTTTATTTCATTTATTTATTTAGTTTAATCAGGGTTCATGTTTAGGTTAGTTTAGGTTTTTGGTAGTTTAGGTTTAGGTTTGTTTATTTTATTTAGTTTAGGTTTATTTAGTTTATTTTATTTTATTTAGTTTAGTTTAGGGTAGGTAGTTTAGTTTATAGTTTAGGTTTTAGCTTATTTTTAGTTTAGTTTATTTTAGTTTAATTTATTATTTAGTTTAGTTTAGTTTAGTTTATTTTATTTATTTAGTTTTTTTTTAGGTTTTATTTTTATTTTGGTTTATGTTTAGTTTAGGTTTATTTTATTTAGTTTAGGTTTTAGTTTTATGTTATTAGGTTTTATTATTTAGTATTTTTTTTAAGTATTAGTTTAGTTTAATTAGTTATTATTATATTTTATTATTAGTTTTAGTTAGTTTATTATTTTATTATTAGTTAGTGGTTGTTTGTTATTATTAGATTTAGTATATTTTATAGGTTTTATTTATTTAGTTTACTTTTAGTTTAGTTTATTATTATTATTATTAGTTTAGTTATTAAATTTATTTAGTTTAATTTAATTAGTTTATTAGTTTAGTGTTATTATTAGTTATTTTAGTTTAGTTTATTAGCTTTAGTTTTATTATTAGTTTAGTTATTATTTTAGTTTTTTTTATTAATTTAATTTAGTTATTAGTTTAGATTAGTTACTTATTATTATTAGTTTTATTAATTACTTAGTTTATTAGTTTAGTTTAAGTAGTTTAGTTATTATTAGTTATTTATTTTAATTATTATTATTATTTATTTTAGTATGTAGTTCAGTTTATTTTTATTATTAGTTAGTTATTTATTTTAATTAGTTTTATTAGTTTTATTAGTTAATAGTTTGGTTTAGTTTAGTTTATTAGTTTATTATGGTTTATTATGTTTAATTTAGTTTTGTATTAGTTTAGTTATTTTGTATTAGTTTATTAGTTTTTAGTATTTATTAGCTAGTTAGTTTTAGTAGTTTTAGTTTTAGTTTATAATTAGTTTTGTTTATTATTAGTTTATTAATTTTAGTTTATTATTTTATTAGTTTTAGTTTAGTTAGTTTAGTTTAGTGTTATTTTATTAGTTTAGTTTGGGGTTTAGGGTATAGTTTAGTTTAGGTTTATTAGTTTAGGGTTTGAGGATTAGGGTTTGTTTTAAGGTTTAGCATTTAGGTTTAGGGTTTTTTTATTTTATTTTTTTTTATTATTTTTAGGGTTTAGGGTCTAATGTTTAAGTTTTAGGTTTTAGGTTCAGTTTTATTCTGGGCTTTTGGTTTTTTGGTTTTTTTTAATAGAGAAAAAATTTAGATACAACATTTCTTAGTTTTTATTTCATCAATCAACTAACATGCCAAGTTCACAATGACATATGCAACAACATAGATAAAAAATAATCTTGCATAGAGCAAATCAATAGCCCTAGAAAACTAGAATCATCTTTACTATAAAGACATAGTTCCATTAGATTGGATGACATTCTCGTTTAGTTCCCATCAAAACACACCCGCCTCTTAGTAAGGGGATCACCATATACAATCTCTCCCTCCACCACCATATTGATAAAAGCTCATACCTCCTACCTCCATATCCAGTGCCTACACCACCTCCATATCCACCAACGCCTCTAGATCCCCACCACCATGATAACGCCTTTTCCCACCACCTCCACCTAGCCTCCATATCTAGACTGATTTGATCTGTTTAGTTTATTCTTTTTAGGTTTTATGGTTTTTTTTTTTATTTAGATACTTTAGTTTAGGTGTAGGGTTTGGGGTTTAGGGAGGTGGTGGTTTGGTGTTTAGGGTTAGAGTTTAGGGTTTAGCATTTAGGTTTAGGTGTAGGTTTATTTTAGGGTTTATTTTGGTTTATATTAGGTTGTGGTTTAGGTTATGGTGGTTAGTTTAGGTTCAGTTTAAAGTTTGGGTTTAGATTTTTGTTTTTTAGGTTTAGGTCTTTGATTAGGGTAGGTTTATTTGATTTAGTTATTTATAAGAAACTGGTATTTAGATTAGCTTATCTTATTATTATATTTATTCTTAATTTTATTTAGCTTATTTATTTATTTTAGGTTTATTTATTTAATTTTTAGTTTAGGTTTTATTTAGTTTTAGTTTAGGTTTATGTTTAGATTAAATAAGATGAGTGTTATTTTTATTTAATAGTTTGGTTTTATTTAAGTTTAGGTTTAGGTTTTATTTATTTGGGACATTTTGGTTTTAGTTTAGTTTATTAAGTCTATTAGGTTTAGTTTATTTTAGTTAAGTTTATTTTTACTAGGTTTAGTTTTTTAGTTTAAGTTAAAGTTTAGGTTTTATTTTAATTTTTAGGTTTTATTTTATTAGGTTAGTTTAGGTTTTGGTTTATTTATTTAGTTTAGTTTATTTATTCATTTTATTTAGTTTAGTTTAGTGGATTAGGTTTAGGTTTTTATTTTAAGTTTATTTTATTTGGGTTTATTTTATAGTTTTAGTTTAAGTTTTATTTATTTAGTTTATTTTAGATCAGGTTTAGGTTAATTATTTTATTTTCTTTATTTTTAGGTTTATTTTTATTTTAGGTTTAGGTTTTAGGTTTATTTATTTAGGTTTTATTTTAGTTTATTTATTTTAGTTTTTAGGTTTAGTTTAGGTTTAGGTTTAAGTTTATTTATTTGTTTATTTTATTTATTTTTTAGTTTAGGTTTTTTAGGTTTATTTAGTTTAAGTACATAGGTTTAATGAGTTTGGTTTTTATTTATTTTAGTTTATTTTTATTTAGTTTATTTATTTAGTTTAGGTTTATTTTATTTAGTATAGTTTAGATTTATTTAATTTATTTTATTTTAGTTTTAGTTTATTTATTTTGGTAGTTAGTTTGATTTTAGTTTTATTTAGGTTTATTTTTTTTAATCATTTTAGGTTTATTTATTTTATTTTTAGTTTAAGTTTAGTTTTATTTTTTATTTAGCATAGGTTTTAGGTTTTAGGTCATTTAGTTTAGTTTATTTTGATTATTTAGTAGGTTTAGTTTAGTTTAAGTTGGTTATTTTAGTTTAGTTTAGTTTAGTTTTGTTTAGTTTTGGGTTTAGGTTTAGGTTTAGGTTTTTAGGTTTATTTAGTTTAGTTTATTTTTATTTTAATTTAGTTTATTTTATTTTAGGTTTAGGTTTAGGTTTAGGATTATTTTATTTTTTATTTTAGTTTTTTATTTAGGTTTATTTAGTCATTAGTTTAGTTTATTTAGTTTAGGTTTAGGTTAGGTTTAGTTTAGGTTTAGGTCATTAGTTTAGTTTAGGTTTAGGTCAGGTTATTAGGTTTAGGTTATTTTTAGGTTTGTTTAGGTCAGGTTTTAGGTTATTTATTTATTTAGGTTTAAGTTTTAGGTTTATTTTTTACATAGTTTATAGTTTATCCAGGTTTAGGTTATTTTATTAGTTTAGTTTAGTTAGGTTAATTTATTTAGTTTAGTTTATTTAGGTTTAGAGGTTTATTTAAGTAGTTTATTTATTTTATTTTAGTAGTTTAGGTCAGGTTTAGGTTTATTTTATTAGTTTAGGTTTATTTTTAGTTTGTTTAGTTTAGATTTATTTATAGGTTTATTTGTTTTTGTAGTTTAGGTTTTTATTTAGGAGTTTAGGTTTAGATTTATTTATTTATTTAATAGATTTAGGTTTAGATTTAGGTGAGGATGGTTTAGGTTTTGGCTGAGTTTAGTTTTAGTTTAGGTTTTAGGTTTATTTATTTAGGTTTTAATTTATTTTATTTTAGGTTTAGCTTTAGATTTAGTTTAGGTTTATTTTTAGTTTAGTCTAGTTTATGTTTTTAGGTTTTGTAGGTTTAAATTTTAGGTTTTATTTTTTTAGTTTAGATTAGTTTATTTATTTTAGGTTTAGGTTTTTAGTTTTAGTTTAAGTTTTTAAGTTTATTTATTTAGTTTAAGTTTATTTAGGTTTATTTATTTAAGTTTAGTTTATTTATTTTAGTTTATTTATTTAGGTTTAGGTTTAGGTTTAGGTTCAAATTTATTTTTACTTTAAGTTTATTTAATTAGATTTAGGTTTGTTTTATTTAGTTTAGTTTATTTAGGTTTAGGTTTATTTAGTTTTAGTTTATTTAGGTTTATGTTTATTTAGTTTGTTTTATGTAGTTTACGTTTAGGTTTATTTTTTTAGGTTTAGGTTTATTTCATTTTGGTTTTAGTTTAGTTTATTTAATTATTTTATTTTATGTTTAGGTTGTGTTCATTTTAGTTTAGTTTAGTTTATTTATTTTGGTTTAGGTTTAGGTTTTAATTTAAGGTTTTTACATTTAGGTTTAGGTTTAGGTTTTTATTTTAGTTTTAGGTTTAGGTTTAGTTTATGCTTATTTTAGGTTTATTTAGTTTAATTTTATTTTATTTTTTAGTTTAGGTTTATTTTATTTAGTTTAGTTTAGGTTTATTTATTTTAATTCATTTTAGTTTAATTTAGTTTATGTTCAGTTAGATTTTGGTTTAGGTTCATTTTTAGTTTAGTTTATGCATTTAGTTTAGTTTATTTTAGTTTAGTTTATTTTAGTTTATTTAGTTTATTTTATTTAGTTTAGGTTTTATTTATTTAATTTTATTTTATTTTTTTATTTGTTTAGTTTAGGTTTTAGGTTTAGGTAGCTTATTTTATTTAGTTTTTTATTTATCTTTACTCTTTAATTTTAGGTTAGTAGGTTTTTTATTTAGTTTAGTTTATTTTAGTTTAGTTTATTTAGTTTAGTTTAGTTTAGGTTTATTTTATTTATTTATTTAGTTTAGTTTTATTTTGTTTATTTTTAGTTTAGTTTTTTTAGGTTTAATTATTTAATTGTTTATTTAGTTTATTTTAGTAGTTTTCTTTTAAGTTTATTTTAGTTTATGTTATTAGGTTAAGGTTTAGTTTATTTAGGTATTAGTAGTTTATTTAGTAGTGTAGGTCAGGTTTAAGTTTAGGTTTAGTTATTAGTTTTAGGTTAGGTTTTAGTTAGTTTGTTTAGTTTAGGTTTAGTTTAGGTTTAAGTTTTTTTTATTTTTATTTAAGTTTATTTATTTAGTTTAGTTTTATATTTCATAAATTTAGTTTATTTTTATTTTAGTTTATTTTATTTAGTTTATTTGTATATAAGTTTAGGTTTTATTTATTTAAGTTATTTTAGTTTAATTTATTTATTAGGTTTAGTTTAGTTTAGTTTAGTTCATTTATTAATTTATTTATTTTAGTTTATGTTTTAAGTTTATTTTATTTATTTATTTTTTAGTTTAGTTTATTTAGTTTAGTTATTTTTAGTTTTTTTAATTTAGTTTGCTTAGGTTTTATTTTAGTTAATTTAGTTTAGTTTAT
Organism: Cymbidium sinense; assembly: GCA_021442155.1. Taxonomy (NCBI): domain Eukaryota; kingdom Viridiplantae; phylum Streptophyta; class Magnoliopsida; order Asparagales; family Orchidaceae; genus Cymbidium; species Cymbidium sinense. The sequence goes on from CM038222.1 coordinate 14,307,408, forward strand.
TTTTTTAAGATTTATTTTAGTTTAATTTATTTATTTAGTTTATTAGTTTAGTTTTAGGTTTATTTAGTTTAAGTTTAGATACATGTTTAGATTTGGTTTTATTTTATTTTAGCTTTGTTTATTTAAGTTTAAAGTTTGTTTAGTTTTGGTTTTATTTTAGTTTATTTATTTTAAGTTGATTTATTTTAGTTTACTTTATTTTATTTTATTTAGTTTTAGTTTAGTTTATTTTAGTTTAAGTTTTTTTAGGTAGGTTTAGGTTTATTTTATTTAGGTTTAGTTTAGTATTTTATTATTTAGTTTAGTTTATTTAGTAGTTTTTAGGTTTATTTCATTTAGTTTGTATTTAGTTTATTTAGTTTAGTTATTATAGTTTAGGTTTAGGTTTAGGTTTATTTAGTTTAGGTTTAGTTTATAATATTTTATTAATAGTTTAAGTTTAGTTTATTTGTTTGTTTAGTTTAGTTTTTTAGTTTATTTTAGAGTTTATTTATTTAGTTTAGGTTTATTTATTTAGATTAGGTTTATTTAGTTTAGTTTATTTATTTAGTTTATTATTTAGTTTAGTTTATTTAGATTTTTATTTATTTAGTATAGGTTTAGGTTTATTTAGTTTTAGTTTATTTTTAATTTATTTAATTTATTTATTTAGTTTTAGGTTGGGATCACATATTTAGAATTAGTTTAGTTTAGTTTAGTAATTATAGAAAGTTTAGTAGGATAATTTAGTTTATTTTTTTATTTATTTTTTAGTTTTTAATTTATATTTAGTTTATTTATTTTATTTATTTATTTTTTGGTTTAGTAGTTTATTTAGAGAGTTTAGGTCAGGGAGTGGTTTAGGGAAGGTTTATTTAATTTATTTTATCATTTAGGATTTAGTGATTAGTTTATAATTTAGAGGATTTAGTTTTGGTTTAGAGTTTAGGAGTTTTTAGTAGGTTGTACATTTATATAGTTTAGTTTGCTTAAGATTTTATTATTTTTATTTGTGGTTTTTTAGTTTATTTTTGGGTTTTAGATTTATTTTTTATTTTAGGATTTAGGTTTCAGGGTTTAGTGTTTAGGGTTTTTTTGTAAATTAAGTAAACCTATAAGTTTATGTTTATTTAGTTTATTTTTTATTTATTTTAGCTTAATTTATTTTTTTACTTTAGTTTAATTTTTATATACTTTAGTTTATTTTTGTTAGGTTTATTTATTTTAGTTTTGGTTTTTCATTTTAGTTTATTTATTTTAGTTTAGGTTTATGTTTTATTTTTAATTTAGTTTTTTTATTTTATATTTAGGTTTAGTTTTATTAATTATTTTAGATTTAGTTAAGATTTTATTTATTTATTTAGGTTTAGTTTTAGGTTTTATTTAGTTTATTTTATTTTATTTTTTTTAGTTTAGTTTTATTTTAGTTTATTTAGTTTAGTTTAGATTTAGTTTAAGTTTAGGTTTAGGTTTATTTTAGTCAGTTTATTTATTTATTTATTTATTTTTAGGTGTTTTAGTATAGTTATTTTATATTGGTTTTTAGGTTTATTTATTTAGTTTATTTTATTTATATTACATTAATTTTATCTTATTATTTAGGTTTATTATATTTTTAGTAGTTTAGGTTTATTTTATTTAATTTAGTATTTTTTTTAGTTTAGTCAGGGTTTAGGAGTTTAGTTTAGTCAGGTTTAATTTTATTTAATAGGTTTAGGTGTTTTTATTTTATTTAGGTTTATAGTTTAGGTTTTAAGTTTAGGTTTAGGTAGTTTAGGGTAGGGTCTGGGGTAGTTTAGGTTTAGGGTTTAGGATTTAGGCTCAGGATTAAGTTGGTTAGGTAGGTTATTTTAGGGTTTAAAGGGTTAGTCAGGTTTAGGGTTTATAGTTTAGGTAGGTTTTTAGTTTTATGGTTTAGGGTTAGGGTTTTTATTTATTTTTTTAAATCAAACCAGAGTTTAGGTTTATTTAGTTTATTTATTTATTTTAATTTATTATATTTTTATTTTATTTTGGTTTATTTTTTATTCATGAGAATGACATAATAGAACAATGGATAGATTCATGATTATAAGGGAGTTGTTGTAGATTTATTTTTATTCTTATAGTTTAGTTTATTTATTTTAGGTTTACTTATTTTAGTTTAGGTTTTATTTTATTTATTTTTCAATTTTTAGTTTAGGTTTATTTGTAGTTTATTTTATTTTTATCTTAAGTTTAGGTTTATTTTATTTTTTTAGGTTTATTTTAGTTTATTTTTATTTTTTTTATTTTTTTATTTTATTTATTTTATTTATTTAGTTTATTTATTTTTAGGTTTAGTTTAGGTTTATTTATTTAGTTTTATTTTAGTCATTTATTTTATTTATTTATTTAGTTTAGGTTTAGGTTTTATTATTTATTTTAGGTTTTATTTAGATTTATTAGGTTTAGGTTTTATTTTTTTTTTGGTTTTATTTATTTTGTGTTTATTTTTGGTGTGGGTTTAGTGTTTAGGTTAGGATTTAGGTAGGGTAGAGAGGTTAGTGGGTTTAGGAGGTTCATTTAGGACTAGGGTTGATTAGGGTTTTTTTTAGTTTTTATAGTTTTAGGGTTAAAGGTTTAGTTTATTTAGTTTAGTTAGGGTTTAAAGTTTTTTTAATTAGATTTTCATATTCAATATTTCTTCTTTATTTTATCAACCATGTAGGAGACCAAGTTTTCTAAGATACAAGTGATGACAGAGAAAAAAATAAGACACATAGAGCAAATCAAAACCCTAGCTGGAACCATCTTATGTAAAGACATAGTTCCATAAGTAGTAGGTTGGATGGGCCGTTTCTTGCTTCTAATTATAAGAACCACCCTTAGAGTGTAGATTGACCACCATATTGATCTATCTGCCACCACCATGGTGGTAACCTCTAGCATCTCGCCTCCATAACCACCACTTCCATATCCACCAGACCTAGATCCATCAACATGTAGTCCCCACCTCCATATTTATAACCACCACCACCATATCCACCATCATATCCACCAACACCTCTAGTAAGGTGAGGTTTTAGGTCATGGTTAAGGTTTAGTTTAGGTAGGTTTAGTTGTGAAGTTTAGGGTTTTAGGTTTAGGGTTTAGGTTGGGTTTAGGGTTTAGGGATCAATGTTTGTTTTAGGTTAGGTTTAGGTTTTAAGAAGTTTAGGGTTTGTGGTTATTTCTTTTTAGATTTAGGGTAGGTTTGTGGTTTAGGTGGGGTTGAGGTTTAGGGTTTAGAGTTTAAGGTTTAGGATTTGTGGGTTTGTATAGGAAGGATTTGGGTTTAGGGTTTTAGTTTAGGGTTTGGTTTGGGTTTATTTATTTATTTATTTATTTTTAAATTAAATAAATTAGAATGTTTTAGGTCGATTTAGTCATTTATTTGTAGTTTATTTTATTTTTTTTATTTATTTTTAAGTTCATTTTTTTTATTTATTTAGTTTAGTTTATTTATAGGTATTTATCTTTAGTTTAGGTTTTATACTATTTTAAGTAGCTAGGCCTTTAATTCCATTTAGTATTTAGTTTATTTTTCATACAGTTTTATTTTATTTTTTTAGGTCAGGTTTATTTTATTTAGGTTTAGGTTTTAGGTTTATTTTAGGTACTTTAATTATTTTTAGATTATGTAGTTTATGTAGTTTAATATTTTTATGTTAGTTTAGTATTGTGGTAGAGGTTTGGCCTGAGGCTTTGGGTAGGTGGATTATTAGGGTAGAGTTTAGGTTTAGATTTAGAGAAGGTGGATTGTGGTAGAGCATTGAAGGATTTATGGGGTTTAGGTTTATATTTATTTAAATTAAATTAGGTCCAGGTTTATTTAGTTTATTTATTTATTATATTTTATATTTTATTTTATTTTATTTTTTTATTTTTTATCCAATTATTTTATTTTAGTATTTATTTTAGTTTAGGTTTTATTTTATTTATTTTTAAGGTTTAGTTTAGTTAATTTTATTTAGTTTTATTTTAGATCATTTTTGATAGGTTTTATTTTATTTTAGTTAGGTTTAAGTTTTATTTTATCTGTCCAGGTTTAGGTTTAGGTTTATTTGTTTATTTTTAGTGTATTTTTTTTAGATCATGTCCAAGTTTATTAGTTATTTTATAGCTTAGTTAGTGCTCATGGCACAGAGTTTAGGGTTTTGGCTTGCTAGGGTTTAGTCTGGATTTGGCTAGTTTAGAGCCTGGGGTTTTTTGGGTCTGGGTTGTAGATTTAGGGTAAAGCCAAGGCCTGGATTTAGTTTCAGAGTATGTGATAGGCGCAGGGTTTAGGGCCCAGGATAGGGTTTAGCATTTATTTATCTTATTAAAATGCAAATTCAGTTTATGTTTATTTAGTTTATTTAGTTTATTTTATTTATATAGCATTTGATCTTTATTTATTTAGTTTATTTATTTTAGATTTATCTTAGTAGTTTTTATTATTTTGGATTAGGTTTCCATTTTTTTGTTAGTTATCTTTGTTTTTGTTTATATTTTTTATTTGGGCTCAGTATTTTATTTTATCTTTTTTAGGTTTAGGTTTTATAGGTTTAGATTATTTAGATTATAAGTATTATCATTTGTTTTATTTTATTATTAGTTTGTGTGGTTTAGAGTTTTTTGCCCAGGCCTAGGGCCTGACTCAGGGCCTAGCTTTAGAGTGGGTGTGGTCTGTTTAGGGTAGGGTTTAGAGCCTTAGGATTTAGGGTTTAGAGAAGGCAGATTTAGGGTAGGGTCAGGGTAGGTCTTTTATTTATTTATTTATTTAAATTAAGCAAATTAGTAGTAGGTTTATTTAGTTTATTTATTTATTTTATTTATTATAGTTTATTTTATTTTATTTTATTTAAGTCATTTTTAGTTTAGTTTATTTATTTTAGGTTTATTTATTTTAGTTTAAGTTTTATTTTACTTTATTTTAAGGTTTAGGTTATTTAGTTTTTTGTTTAGTTTATTTTTTTAAGATAGGTTTTATTTTATTTTATTTAGGTTTAGGTTTTATTTTGTTTAGGTTTTAGGTTTTATTTTAGGTTTTTTTTATTATTATTTTTAAATTATTTAGGTATTGTTAGTTTTAGTTTTATTTTATTTTATTTTATGTTTAGGTTTTATTTTTAATTTTCGATTTAGGTTTAGGTTTTAATTTATTTTATGCTTTAGGTTTTAGGTCTATTTTAGGTTTATTTTAGGTCTTTTTTTTTAGTTTAGGTTTTTTAGTTTATATTATTTTACTTAGTTTATGTTTAGGTGTAGGTTAAGTTTATTTTAGATTAAGGTTTAGCTTTTATTTAGTATAGTGTAGTTTATTTTTGTTTAGGTTTATTTTATTTCGTTTATTTTATTTTTCTTTTAGGTTTAGGTTTTTTTTACTTTATGGTTTAAGTTTTATTTTTTATTTATTATTAGGTTTATTTTTTAGGTTTAGGTTTTTATTTAATTTTTAACTTATTTTATTTTAGGTTTAATTATTATTTATTTTAGGTTCAATTTTTATTTTATTTACTCTTTTTTATTTTGAGCTTTATTTTATTTTTTAGTTTAGTTTAGGTTTTTTTTACTTAATTTTAGTTTAGTTCATATTTTTTATTTTATTTTATTTTAAAGTTTAAGTTTAGTTTTAGGTTTATGTTTAGGTTTTAGTTTAGTTTTATCTTTATATTTTATTATTATTTAAGTTTAGGTTTTAATTTATTTTTAGTTTTATTTAGTAGGTTTATGTTTTTAGGTATTTAGTGGCCTGGTAGGGTCTGGGGGGTTTGTAGGTCAGGGCCCAGGCCCAGTGGTTGGCCCAGGGTTTAGTGGCCCAGGCCCAGGGTTGTGAGGGTTTAGGGCTGTGGTAGGTAGTAGCCTAGGGTTTAGGAGTATAAGATCCGTGGCTCAGGTCAGGCTAGGGCCCAGGGTTTAGGGCCCAGGGCCCAGGGTTTAGGAGGTTTAGGCTGCAGGTTTAGGCTCAGTGTTAGGGATGGTGGCTCAGTTGTTTTAGGTTTAGTGAGTTTCTTGTTTTTAGGCTCAGTGGTGTTTAGTTAAGGTTTTGGGGTTTAGGTTTATGTTTAGGGTTTTAGGGTTTAGGGTTTAGGGTTTAGGGTTTAGGGTTTTGTGGTGTTTATTTTCAGTTTCATTTGTATGTGTATATGTGAGGGGATAACACACAGATCTGAAGATATAGTTTTCGAGGTGATCGAGTATGACATCAAAGAATAGTGCACTATCTCGAAAGATAGAAATCACTACCATACGATGGAGCTAATCACCTAATAAGGACTCCTAAGGCATGGTGGGTCTTCGAATATACCAGAGATTTTTCCCATACTTTACATGGAAAAGTAAAGCAGGGTTTATTTAAATCAGGTTTTGTTAAGTTCCCTATGAAGACAAGCTCCCATAGTTAATTACATCTTAAAAAATGAATCTCTTAAGAATAATCTTGATTAAAGTAGGTGATTATTGTCTCCAAAGAATTCAAAAATAGGACTATCAATAAATTGGTTGTATTTTAGAAGATTAAGTGGGATGGATCAAAAAGGAAGAGCTGTTATCTAAACCAAAGGAGATGAGTAAGGAGTATTCATGATACTAGGAAACCTAGTGAGTAGTCCAATCTATCCTATGGTTGGGCTTTATATATTTGAAATTGAGGAGATTTTTTTATTTGATTTGAAATTTTATTAGAAATCTAGACTTATAATTCCACAATACAAGATTGTGGAAATGCCGAGGTGAGGATTTATGCTTGTAGCCGTAAAGGTAAACAACAATCTCAGATCCTAAATCTAGGGAACTTTGGCGAGGGCCAAAGCATGACCTAAATCTAAGGGGAAAGTGGTTATATGGTTTACCTCCACAAGAGAGAGTAAATCACCCGGCTACTGGACTTATTATCACCTGGAGTGGCAGCTAACTAACTCCACCTATGCTTTAAATCTATGTAGGTAAGTCATATGCTTTTGCGAGATGGCTAGGTTGTTATTATTTAAAAAAAAGACTAAGCCCTTAAACCCACTACCTAAAAGACTAGAGCATGAGGGGTACGAATACTAACTTAAATCTAATACAAATTCTTATCAAATTTTATTTAATTTAGGACTCTTTGTTTTGACACAGGCTATAGGATTTTATTTTCCCAAATGCATGAGAAGTTGATTATGGGCCAAATCAAAAGGGAAATAGGTGTTCTTCCATCGTAGGCTCTCAAAGGTGAAGCCCATTCTATCTAGCAAAGATGGAAGCCCTCTCTTAACAAGAGTGAAACAAGATGATTATGCATGATATTAAACATATAACATCCCGCTAAAGGGTTACTAAATATTTTACTATCTTTATTTAATACCTATGTTTTAATATGAGATTATGAGTTATTTTAAAAGTTTAGTTTTGAGTTGTTAATGGGATAAAAAAATTTATTTTTATCCTAAGAGCCTAATTGTATCCAGGCCATACAACAATCACCAATCATAAACAAACTATGAAAAGGCATGCTTTTTTTAATGCACAAGCTAAACAAAACATCAAACAATTTTTATAAAGCTATCGCAAAAGATTAAAAGGCTGATGCGATCAGGTACCACCGTACATCCCAAAAAAAAATGTGGGTTGTTGAGATCTACCGTTATACAACCCGGATTACAAGAGAATAATTACAATTACAAATGATGAATGTTATCGGGGTCTTCATTCTTCATTCTTCCTTCTTCATTTCTTCATCTTCCATTTCTTCATTTAATTTTCTCTATTTCATCCTTCTTTTTGGATTGATTTGGATATGCTTGCTCCAAAGGCATCACATAGTACATAAGACTTGGTCTTATAACCAATGCTCATGCTAATCTCTCATAATACTCATCCTAATCCTAATGCAAATTTACATTAGAAGAAGGAAAGTAAATCTAGCTACACCTGCAAAACAAATGTTAGCTAAACACATCATACAACCCAAGAAATTATATGAATAATTTGGACTTCGCAACCCACACATGGGTAACCAAGTCCACCTATCTTAACTTGTGTAATGCTTAGGGGCTAAGCAACCAACATAGCAAAAAACATTTATATTTTAATTTAGCGACCCCTTAAGCACAACCCCCTATAGAAAGCATGATTAGGCTAATATCAGCCTAAATTCCAGGCTACACACATGCACCATAACATCGAGTCTACAATAATACATCAAAAAACAAGCATACATCAAACCATACACCTCCCTAACATAAATATGTAAATGGTGACTTAGTCTAATGTGCGTGAATTAAAGTTGTGTGGTATGTCTTAACTAGGCTTTAGATTTATAATTTGCTAAGTGTGAGGGATTTAATTTATAAAGTGGTTGATTTTTTTAAGTGATTTGATTGATTTAAAGATTTTACTTAGTGTTTTCTTTTCATTTCATATAACAATAAGTGTTATAAAGAGAAGAAAGAGGGAACCTCTCTTTCATCCCTACCTTAAGTCACTTCTAAAGCAAGTTAATTAATCAATTTCCTTTAGTGAATAGCATATTATATGTTTTAATTAGTCCAAAGTTTAGGTTCACTCTAAATAACCTTATTCAATAAGAATGGCATGTTAAGATTAATTAGAATGAATTCCTATAACATAAAACATGTTTATTCATTTCTTTCCATCATGTATATCATGCATATGATTAAATCCTATGCATTCCTATACATGCAATTTATATTTTAGCATTCATGAATGATGAATGCAAAGAAGTGTGTTTGAAATTTAAATATTTCATTTGATTGAATTATGAATGCATGCCTTTTTAATAGAAAGAGGGATTTTTCATCCATTAGCTAGATACACATTCACATGTATAAATGTTTTAAGTGAGTACATCATCATTATTCTGCGCCAGGGGTGTATGGTACAAGACCTACTTAGGGATACTTTAAGCCTCGCAGCCCTGGAGTGTCTAGACTAATATACCACTTTTCTTAGATACATATAGATTTATAAGTAACTATAAGGATAGGAAAAACTCATGCAAAAATTGTATTTGATTTATATGACTTATGGTTCTTATTCATTGGCCACATCACACATACACATGTACAAGAGTTTTAAGTGAGTACGATGCCATTGTTCTCTGCCAGTGGTTTAAGGTATAAGTCCTACTTAGGGCTACTTAAAGCCTTGCAGCCCCGGGGTGTCCAGACTAAAATACCACTTTTCTCAGATATAGGTGAATGTATGAAAAGAGCCACAAGAAGAAGAACTCATGCAAGAACTCATATTTGATTTTATTATATGATTTAAAGATGTGGTATGAAATTCTTCTTAAGTTTTAGCATGGAAATGCATAGGAATAGATTTAGACAAATGTTGTGTTCTTTTCAAATGAACTATACATTTGCAATTCCTATGTAAATACATGTAAGATAAGGAAAGAGAGCTTCATATTGCATATCTTATATTATCAACACATGCAAACCTATAGGTCTCCATTTATTATAATTTATTTATGAGCTTTCAAAAATTACTTTTGATTTAATAGTGATGATAGCCACATCTTTTTTTAATTTAAATCAACACATGCAATTTGACATAAAAGAAACCATTTCATTTAGTTAATTTTAAAAGGAATTAATGCATGATTACACATGGGAAGCAACATTTAACATGATTGGAAAAAAATAAAGGAACATAAGCACATTATCACATACATTCCAATTGATTCCTAAGGACAATCATAATGAATAAAGCCACTTAAAATAAACCAAAGTCCTTTAATGAGATTTCTTAATTTTGAGTTTGATTTGATTTAGGAAATGAAAGAGATTTGCTGATCCTAATCCCATTCCTCATGTGTGAGTTAATTTGATTTAATGAAGAAGTATTTAAGTTGATTTTATGGTTTAATTAGGTTAGGGTATGAATTAAGCTAATTAAGTAACCCTTACCTACATCACCTTAAGTTAATTTACTAATTAATAATGAGCCAATATGATATGCAACCACATGGAAAGTAAATTTGCAATGCTCCTAAGAAATGAAAGGGGCCTAATGCAATTGGCTCATGATTAATAGTTAATTTCGCTTAAGGGATCTCACTTAAGTACTTTTATAGTATTCTCACACATGTGAGCTAATCATAATTTCATTACCTCCCCCTTTAGATTATTGAACACCCAAAGGGCTACCCAAGATTAAATAAGAGAAATAGATTCAATTAATTAAATTAAATTTTTTAATTAACTAATTAAACTTTAATTAACCTTAACCAATCAAAATGAGACTGGCTTAGAGAAAGAGACAAAGAAGAGAGCCTAAGTATCAATCCCTAAATCCTTTCAATTAGTTGATTAAAGTTGAGGTATGATTTGGATTTTTGATTAATCTTGTTAATTAATTAATTAAGGGGTGTTGATTAATTAATTATTTAAGAGGGATTAGAGAAGATTTAAAGAAAAGATTGGAAGAAGGAGTCCCAATCCATTTCTCTAGACTTCATCATAGTTAACAGAGGTTAATAAGCTTAATTGATTGATTAATTTACTATTCATTTGCTTAATTATGACTAATTACATTAAGAAAGTTATTAAGGCTTAACACATTAGTTTCCCTAATTAAGCAACTAATAAAATCCCAAAAAATAGGGGAAGCATAGATCATTCCCTAAACATGCACATAAAGTTTGAGATTAATTGGATGGTTAATTAGGGAGTAATTAGACTAATTACTTTTCTAATTAAGCCTTAATTAAGCCAAATCCACTATTCAAAATTAATTAAAAATAATTTCCTTGGATTCTACTCTAAAATATCTTTAAAATGAGCCTAAGCTTGTATTTTTTGTGGATTTTTCTAGAATTAGTTATGAATTTAGGAATTTTTAGGATTAAAAACTAATTAATTAGCCCTAATTAGAGCCTTAATCCCATCGGGCCACATGACGGCTAACATGGCGCACTTTCCATTATGGTGTGATGGGATTTTCTATTTAAGTTATCACATCAAAGTGATGAATCGAATGGCGGTGCTTGCGGTAACTCCATGGACCATCAGATCAAAGATTTGAAGGATTAATCAGAGGCTCTAAGCATTATTAGATCATGATCATTCATCTCGATCATGCGGGATGGACAGTCCATGATCTATCTCCTCCCTAGCATCGAACAATGGCTACCATCCATCGATCGCTGCTCGATCCGAGCTCACCCGAGCTCGGATGGAGATGAAAATGATCCCACACCTTCGAGGAAGCACAATAAGAAGATCTAATAGAGGAAATTGCATGACATGAAAATTTCTTTCACAAAAGACCAACTTATTTTCATTCAAGGATCAGTTTCAATGGCATACCTAATCAGAGCTTATGACTGATGGTTCCAACAATTGAGGAAGTTTTGTTTGGTAGAAATAAAGCTCTATTGAGCCACATAAGCTTTGATTTGGTGTAGTTTGCTCAAAAGACCAATCCACTAGGTGTAGGTGCTCGGGCTTGATCGAACTCTACCCTGTAGCCATCAAGAAGCTTGGGAAATGATTCATTCTCACTCATTTCGCTCCAAGGAAGGGGTGTATAAACTTAATTAAACTTTTATGGAGGTTTAAACAAATGAGAATCGAAGGTGGCCTCCCCTATTTTAGTTTTGCATGAAATCTAGAATGGGGATTTCGGGGAGCTTGGAACGCTTGAAAATTACTCTAGGAACTCTCTCCTTGGCTGCTAGAGATGAATCGAGTGCGAGTGTCTGAGTTTGAGTGAGAATGAGGGGGGTATACCCCCTCATTCCTTAGATCAGATGGCCACAGCTTATTTGGATTTTTATTGATCAATTGGCCAAATTAGAGGGTGGTGGAGGTCTTTGGGTGCATGATGTGTGGCTCAGTTTGGTTCGGTGAGGGTGTGGAGGTGGATGCCAAGGGAGTAATGGGTGTCTTATTGTTTGGAAAGCTCCATTGGTTATGGGGAGGTGATTTCACCTCCCCATGGATCATGGCTGACCCAACCACCTTTTGGTCAAGTCAGCCATGGTCCTAGGTGCCTAAGTGGACCTACGATTATGTGCCAAGTGGTTAGGGGGAAAAAATGACCAAATAAGCACGTGTCTTATCTCATGGGATGCCCTAAACCTAATGGAAAAATGGTTATTTTGCTATGGGTTTGGTTTCGATAGATTTGGGATGGGTCAAAAGTAGGTTAGCCCAAATTTCAAGTAGTTTGGAGTTTATTTGATTTGATTTGGCTTGATTTGACCTATTTAGGTCAAGTTGACAAATTGGTCAAATTGGGTCAAACCAAGGTTTGGGTCAAGTTCAATTGGCTAATTGAAAATGATTATATGATTTGGTTTGGTTTAATTTGGAATTAATTTGGATTTTGGCTAATTTGACCCTTTAGGTCAATTTGGGTTAAGTTAGGTCAACCTAAGTTGACCAATTGGTCAAATTGGGCTCAATCATGGTTTCCGTCAAGTTTAATAAGTGATTTAGAATGAACTTGATCTATTGGTTATAATCAATTTGGGTTGGATTACGATTTGACCTATTTTGGCTTTTTATGCTAATTTGGGTGAACTTAGGTCAAATGGCCAATTGGGCTTTGTTTGGCTCAAGTGAGGGTTTGGTCAAGTTCAATCATTGGTTAGGATTGGGTTTGAATCAATGGTTTCAGATAATTTAGCATATGGTGGATTTTGGCTAATTTGGGTTTCATTAGGTTAAATGTTGACTTGGTTAATGAGCTAGGTTGACTTGGATTGACCCAATTCATGATAATTGATTAACCTGGAATAATTTTTGATCATGTTGTGAGGTTTGGATGGGCTTAGTTTAATCCAATTTGGGTTAAATTAGAACTTGACATGAAAAGGTCTTTTAGGTCACTATAGTTCAAGTGAACCTAAATGGGTTAATTGGCTTGATCATGGCTTGATTCAAGTTTAATTATATTGATAAATGGGTTTGAGATAAAAATACAAATTGAATTGCAAGTAATTTGGATCCATATGGATTTTGGTTCATATGACAATTTTAAGTCAAAAAGGGCTAACTTGGGTTTAATTTAGGTTGGCATGGATTTGGTTTGATAATTGTAGTTTGTATTTATATTTGGATCAATGATTGTAGGAATGTTTGAATCATGAGGAAATCCATGAGTTTTGAATTGATTTGGGTATTACTTAGCCAAGTTCAAGAATTTAGCTAAAATGGCTAAAATTAGGATTTTGATTTGATTTGGGTTTCAACCTTTTAGAGTTTGGAATTGATTTATGAATTAGAATTTGATTTGAGATTGAATTTGATAATTGATAAAATCAATTGAATTTGGGTTGATTTAAATTTGGTTAAGGCTAAGTCCATAAGATAAAATCAAAGGACTTAGGAAGGGATTTAGAGTTTGAATTTGATCATGGGTTTCAATAATTTGATAGTTAGATTTGATTTTAGAATTTATATTTGAATTTGAGATTTGATTTGGAAAAATGAAGTAAGGATTTGGTTTGGGCTATAAGGTAGGCAAGTTCTCCTAAATCCCTAAGGCACAACCTACCCCTATGGCTAACTCTTCAAAGTCTCTAGAGTCAGGTTAAGTGTTCACCTAATGACTACAAGTTTCTTAAGATTGAGGAACTCTTTGTGTCTATGAGAATCCTAGATCTATGATAAGGAAGTAGAGAGCTCACTCCAAAAGGGAGGTCAATAGGTTTATGGTTTAAGGTTTTAGGGTTTAGGGTGGTTTTGTGTTTAGGGTTTAGGGTTTAGTGTTTAGGGTTTATGGTTTTAGGGTTTAGAGTTTAGGTTTTAGGTTTTTGGTTTAGGTTTTGGTTTAGGGTTTAGGGTTTAAGGTTTATTTAACAAAGAACAAATTCATATTCAACATTTATTCTTTTTAATTTCACCAACTAAATGGGGCACCAAGATTTCTAAGACACAAGTGATGACATATATAAATAATGAGCACACATAAATTAAATCAAAAACCCTAGATAACTTGAACTATCTCTATTATAAAGACAAAATTCCATAAGCAGTAGATCAGATTGACTGTTCTTTAGTTTGTCTAGTTCCCATCAGAACCATCGCCACCTCTCGAGCAGTGGGATCCGCCATCATATTTCTGATCTATCCCTTCGTGACCACCATCGCTATAACCTCCGTCACTCCTTCTTTCTCCATAACCACCACTACTCTGACCACCACCTCCATATTCACCAACATCTCTAGATCCCCAACCACCACTACGATAACAACCCTCATCATTACCGCTTCGAGCTAAGTTGACCGATGTTCCTCTGTCAGCCATTATTAGAGGTTTAAGATTTAGAGTTTAGGGTTTAATTTTAATAGGTTTTAGGGTTTAGGTTTATTTTTTTATTTATTTAGTTTCTTTAGGATTAGGTTTAGGTTTAGGGTTTAAGGATTAGTGTTTAGGGTTTAGTCTTTTAGGGTTACGATTTAGGGGTTAGGGTTTAGGGTTTAGGATTTAGGGTTTAGTGTTTAGGCTTTAGGGTTTAGGGATTTTAGGGTTTAGAGTTTAGGGTTATCTTATGGTTTAGGGTTATTTTATGGTTTTGGGTTTTTGGTTTTAGGTTTAGGGTTAAGGGCTTAGGGTTTAGGGTTTATGGTTGTGGGTTTAGGGTTTGGGTTTCTAGTTTAGGCTTTAGGGATTAGGGTTTATGGTTTAAGGTTTAGTATTTAGGGTTTATGGTTTAGGGTTCAGGATTTTATTTATTTATTTATTTTATTTATTTTAAATTAATTAGATCGAAAGGTTTAGGTTTATTTAGTTTATATAGTTTATTTAGTTCATTTTTTATTTCATTTAGTTTATTTTATTTTTTATTTATATTTAGGATCAATTTTTTTTTATTTAGTTTAGTTTTTTTATTTTAGGTTTATCTATTTTAGTTTAGGTTTTTTATTTAGTTTAATTTTAGGTTTAGGTTTAGGTTTATGTTTATTTTTTTAGTTTAGTTTTATTTTATTTTATTTTTTTAGGTTTAGGTTTTATTTTTATTTTAAGTTTAGGTTTAGATTTTATTTTATTTTTTAAGTTGAGGTTTTAGGCTTTTATTTTAGGTTTATTTTAAGGTTTTATTTTTTAGTGTAGGTATAGGTTTATTTTTAGTTTATTTTATTTAAATTTGTTTAGGTTTAGTTTATTTTAGGTTTAGGATTTATTTATTTTATTTTAGTTTATTTTAGTTTAGGTTTAGGTTTATTTTATTTTTATTTTAGGTTTATACTTTTTTAGTTTAGGGTTTAGGTTTTATTTTTTTTATTAATTTTTAGCTTTACTTTTTAGGTTTAGGTTTTATTTAGTTTTTCTATTTTATTTTTGGTTTATTTAATTTTTATTTTATGTATAGATTTTATTTTATTTAGGTTTTTTATTTTTTTAGTTTAATTTAGGTTTTTATTTATTTATTTTAGTTTTATTTTAATTTTTTATTTTATTTTCTTTTCAGGTTTAGGTTTAGATTTTAGTTTAGACTTTTATTTTATTTTATCTTTTTATTTTATTTTGGTTTAGGTTTGTTTGTTTATTTTACTTTTTGGTTTTATTTAGTTTCGATTAAGGTTTTTACCTCTTTAGGGTTTAGGGTTTTATGGTTTATGATTTTGGGTTTTGGGTATAGGGTTTAGGTTTAGGTGGGTTCAGGATTTAGTTTAAGGTTTAGGGTTTTTGGTTTTTTGTTTAATATTTCAAAGAGAATAAATTATGATTCAACATTTCTTCTTTTTTGTTTCATCAACCAGGTAACACTCCAAGTTTTCTAAGATACAAGTGATAAAATAGATAAAAAATAAGGATGCATAGAATAAATAAAAAACCATAGATAACTAGAACCATCTCTACTGAAAAGACATAGTTCCATAAGCAGCAAATCGGATCGGTCGTTCTTTAATTTCTCCAGTTCCCATTAGAACCACCCCGGCCTCTCGAGTAGTGGGATCCACCATCATATCCTTGATCTCTCCTTTCGCCACCACCACAACTGTAACCTCCGTCGCTCCTACTTCTATGACCACCACTACTCCGACCACTACCTCCATATCGACCAACAGCTCCAGATCCCCCACTACCACTATGATAACCATTGCCTACTCCTTCACCTCCATCACCAGATCTAAACTGAGCCTTGTTGAAGGTGATGTTCTTACCATCATTGTTCTGCCCATTCTTAGGGTTTAGATTTAGGTTTAGGTTTATTAGGTTTTAGGGATTAGATTTCTTTTTTAATTTATTTAGTTACTTAACTTTTGGGTTTAGGGTTTGGGGTTTAGGGTTTAGTGATTAGGGTTTAGGCTTTAAGGTTTTAGGATTTATGCTTTTAAGGTTTAGGACTAAGGTTAGGGATTAGAGTTTTTATTATTTAGGGTTTAGAGTTTAGGGTTCAGGGTTTTAGGGTTTAGGGTTTAGGGTTTAGGGTTTAGGGTTTAGAATTTAGGATTTAGGGTTTAGGGTTTAGGGTTTGGGTTTACGATTTAGTGTTTAGGGTTTAGGGTTTAGGGTTTAGAGTTTAGGGTTATTTAGGGTTTTGGGTTTAGGGTTACATGATTTATGGTTTAGGGTTTTAGGGGAGTTTAGGGTTTATGGTTTATGTTTAGATTTTGGTTTAGGGTTTAGGGTTTTTTAAGGATTAAGGTTTAGGATTTAGGGTTTTAGGGTTTAGGGTTTTTTAAGATTTAGAGTTTAGGGTTTAGGGTTTAGGGTTTAGGGTTTAGGGTTAATGGTTTAGGGTTTGGTTTTGGGAAACCCCATGATGTGGGGTATTTTATTGCCACAAAAAGGGTTACAAGGTCCTTAAAGGGGATAAACTCAAAACTCGCTCAAAGAGCTACAATTAGCCTAAGGAGTAAATCCCATCTAAGTACATCCAAGAGCAAAAGAAAACATTAAAGCAATCAAAAGATACAAGATGATTAACATAATAGGCTAAAGGAAGGTTAAAGTATGCTCGATGGTTGTAAGAGTGCTTGGTAATATGGAGCAAACGCAAAAGAAGGAGAGAATCACGCAAAGTTATAATAAGAGGAAGATTAGACGACTAAGGTAATACCGACAAAAAGTTAGTGAAAAATAACATAATATGAGTATGATAGTAAGGAATTGTGATATAGAAGGCTCAGGCTCAATCACACCATGTTGGGGCATATGCAAATATGAGCATCCAAACTTCAGCAGAAGGGTTACATCACATGAGCTACTACCGAACCAAAAGGGTGAGAACATCACAACCATCATAGCCAACAAACGTGAGAAGGAAGCACCCAGTTGTTGATATTCTTGTGAGCTTTATTACGCAAACCTAAGCAAAATTATATCTAAAATATATAGGTAATTGCTAAGAGCTGAAGGATAAGGAGTCTCATTCAAGAAAATTATCATCAATATAGCCATCTTGACATGAGAATACATAAACATAAGTGAGTGAGTCATCTTAGCCGGAATCTCCTCAATAGCCATGTTCAGGAAAGGAATTAGTTTAGCATATAATCCCTCCATAAGAAAATTACAGAGGATAGAAAATCATTAAATAAGTCAATGAGCTTATAATTAACACCATCCCAATCACATGATATGTAAATGAATCTTTTCTAAAATAACCCGAAACAATCCCCTTATTAATGTCCTGGAGAAAGCCATACTAAAGGAAGATAGCATAGCTCAACACAGGGAATGAACTACAACCAACCAAAATAAGCACCCAGAAAAAATAGTTAGAGTAGCAGCTCCAATAGTAGCATTCAGGGCCTCCATTCAGATAATCCAGATCAACAATCAATCCGGAGAACAAGACAGCAAAAGGCAACAACATCCAAGATAGGAAGGGACTAAGCCATAATACCATTCTTTCGAATAAAGCGTTCATAAGAGCACCAATCGAAATGAGGTAACAGTGATGCGGTCGAAAGAACAAGAGATAAATTGCAGCAATCGAGCGACCCAACGGCTAATACAACATTGGAACCCGCCATAAGAAAAATCAACAAGTGAATTGAGATGAGTCTCAACATTAAAATCCAAAAAATAGTAACAGTTAAGACGACAACATCCAAGATAGGAAGATACAGTAAATTGGCCATCAAACTCCTCAATCAGAATAGACATGGCAATAATAGGTAAACAAATAAATAAAGTATAAAAATAGTTATCCTGAAGGCAGCAAATCAGACAGAAATCACCAAAAACCCTCACCATCAAGACAGCAATGTCAGGAACATCTTTCAGGGCATGAGACCCTGAAATTCTACAACCAACAAAGAAAGAGCCAACTGAGGTGACAAGGTAAAACAAAAAGGTAAATCTCCAAGACAAGAGATAACCAAAATAGCAAAAACCAGTTAGCTTGCCATGATGCCACTCATCCAGTATAATCAAAACAATAGAAAGTTTGATAGAAAAAGCATGAAGTAAACAGTAGCAGAAAAGGTAGATCAATGAATTCCAGTGATAGGCATAAAATAAACCAGTAAGGTGGTTCAAAGAAAAATCTACCAAGCAATCAGTAACTTCAATAGAGACTTGCTGTACAAAATAATCCAAAGCCCAGGGGCAGTAAGGTGGGTATTGATCCAGATCAGCCAACCAACAAGGCAATTAAAACCAACAAGCTGTCCAAGATTCCACCCATAAACATATATCAATAAAGGAAAGGATAGATAATGAATGGCTCCCCACCATAAGCCTATCCGGTAAGTGACATTCGAGAAATCGATGTGTCGATGCTTATTAACCATAACCCAATTCTACTAAGGGTAATGACAATAATAACCAGTGGGTTTGTCAATAACCCAATTATGCATATAAGAGAAATCATTGATTAATTCCAAGCATAACAAAGAAATGTGCTTCAAGTTGTACATGTTCCAATCATAGCACATGGGATGGGAGAATAGACAAGGAAAAGCAACAACATCCCAAGTGTTAGCAATCAGCAATCCAGAAAATAGCAGCATGGACAATTTTATAGAGTAAGCAGTGCCCACAATCTCAGCTGATGCACAATGATAATCCCTTGAAAAACTCAAACCTAAGCATGGGAAGCAGACCGAAGCAAGAAGACTAGTATTGAGAAAAATAACACAATTCCATTTCTACAAAATAAGGTGGGATATCCCAAACAGCAAAATAACAGCAATAAAGAAAATTGCAACCAATAGGTGCTCAATAGCAGTTCTAAGAGCAAACAATTTAGTAGCAGGTTGCTTTGTCACATTAAGCCAGTATTGCCAAGGATATTGACAGTCATAATCAGTAGGCATATAGGATAGACCATTGGTTACATATAAGCAGAAGAGTAGAATGGTCTTCAGGATTTTCATGATCTCCTCAAAACATGAAGGGTGAAAACAATTGTAATAAAGTCCAACATCAACCCAAATGTTAACAACAAAAGCAAAAAATGAAACAGAAAGAGGAGGGTAAACACAGTAAGAACCAAAAGGAGTAGCCAACAAGGAAATCCATTCTTGCAGGGGATAGAAGAAGACATCATTACCAAGCAGGAATTTTAAGACAATAAAGTTCCAAAACCAGAACTTGCTAAGATAGTAGCAGGCAAGATGGCAAAAAATAGCAGGAGGAAAAGCGGGAGAAGCGTAGAAAAAATCTGCGGCCAGAACAGAGATTAAAAACCAAATCAACAAACAAATCAACAAACAACCATGGTAGCAAACCTCCAAAACCCAAAAAGTAATTAAGCCCAATCCATTCCAGTACAAGGATTTCAGACCAAAATAACCATTAAAAGCGACCAGGGTATTGCAATTTCTTCCCTTGTAGGAAAGCATGCTGAGGTTAGGCATTATATAAGCAAAGGGTTGTCGAGAGTCACGAACAACCAACCAAAATCCTTTCAGCATAAGTGTTGAAACCTTTATGAATTAGGCCTTTAAGGAGGAAAGAGTCCCAAGGAATGTAAGGAATGTAAGCATCAGCCAAAGAAATACTATAATCATCAAAATAAAAATTGCAACCAGCATAATGCACACTAATCCGTTGCCTAGAAGCAACATAGGTAGTAGCAATGCTCCAAGCCATATTGTCAGATAGAAAAAACTGGTTAAAGAAGTTAGTACAAAAATCTAAGCCCATCAAAACAGATAACTTCCTACAGCAATGGTTAATTCTCTCAGGTTTAGAAATGAATGTATCAATGAAATTAAAGTCCCAAGTGGGATTGTAGTTATAAAACCAGTAACAGGTAACATAAGGCTCAACTGGGTTCCAATTCCAAATATTGATGTGCATAAAGTTCAACATCTGCCCCATAGTATTGTAAATGCCAAAAATAGAATTCTTCCAACTAGAGGAGAAGGGGTAAAGGCAGCAAGTCATGGCAAGAGCACGGGGACAATGATATCTATGTGGAGTATCCATAAAGAACACAAGGAAAGCAGAAAACCGGAAAAAAGGGAGAAGAGGAGAATTAGATTACGAGGTAAGGAAGCCCAATTGTCCAAGTTAACCGGACCATGCAAGTATTTGGGTAATGTAAATTGATCAAAGAAGATGATCTCTAATCTCAGTTTGCAAGGTGTCACAGCATTACCTTCATGCCAAACATGAGTGATGGTAAAATTCGGTTGAGAGAGAAGAGCCCTAGTTTGCTTGAGGAGGTAGTACAAACAAGCGTTGCTCATATTGGTAGAAGTCAAAAGGTCAATCAGTAGAAGAGCATCCACCTCTATCCAAATATTGAGCCAGCTATTTTGATGATAAATTTCTAGAGCTTTGTGGACTGCCATAAGCTCAGTATAAGGGACAGTGGTGGAAATAAGGGGATAAGCAAATGCACATAGGACTATACCCTTAGAATCCCTGAAAATGCCTCCACAACCGAGCCATTATGAGAGCGAGCCATATTTAATTTTAATAATATGATCAAGAGGTTTTCCAAAACCATTCTATCATTTTGATAGTAAGGTGGTTTGGTAGGTTGAGGCCCGGTTTATTAGCTCTGATTTACCTTTAAAATGTTTGTGATGAATTAAATTGGCTTTAAACAAGTCACAAATTTTGTTTTTAGTTCTAGCAATAATCCTCATGTGATTCATACGAATCCCACGATGTTTAGCTTCATTTCGGTCCATCCATATGAACTAAATAAGAGTAATGGTGATTTTGATTTTATTATGACCTCTAATTGCATTGTCAAAGTAAACTTCAAGAAGTTGATATAAAGTAAAAGAATAATTAAAATTGACAGTGTTGAATAGATCGTCATACCAAATCCAAATTTTAGAGGCAATAGCCCCATTAACAAAAACATGGTTAACATTCTCAATATGAGAATAACATTAACATTTAGAGGGTAAATAAAACCCTTTACCCCACAACAAAGAGTCAACAGGAATAAAGTTTTTTAGGATACGCCAAGTTAGAACAGAGTAAGAAGAGGGGATATTATTATTCCAAATTTTGGAGAACACAATAGAAGGTTTAGGGGTTAGGGTTTACGGTTGTAGGTTTAGGGTTTAGGGTTTAGTGTTGTAGGTTTAGGGTTTAGGGTTTAGAGTTTAGGGTTTAGGGTTTAGGATGAAGGGTTTAGTGGTTTTAGGGTTTAGGGTTTATAGTTTAGGGTTTAGGGATTTTTTTTTAAATTAAAATATTAAGTAAACTGATATGTTTAGGTTTATTTAGTTTATTTTTTATTTATTTTAGTTTTTTTTATTTTATTTATTCAAGTTTATTTTTATTTTTATTTAGTTTAGTTTATTTATATTAGTTTTATTTATTTTATTTTAGGTTTTTTTATTTTATTTTATTTTAGGTTTATGGTTTAGGTGTTATTTTTATTTATTTTTATGTTTTATTATTAGGTTTATCATTTATGTTTAGATTTTTATTTACTTTTTATTTTATTTTTATTTTAAGTTTATCTTTTATTATATTTAGGTTTTCTACTTTTAGGTTTATTATATTTATTATTAAGTTTGGGTTTTTATTTATTTAATTTTAGTTTAATTTTTATTTTCTATTTTATTTTATTTTATTTTTAGGTTTTGGTTTAGGTTTAGGTTAATGTTTTAGTCTAGGTTTTTAGCTTATTTTATTTTATTTTATTATTTGGGTTTTTGTTTTAGGGTTTAGTGTTTAGGGTTCATGGTTTAGAGTTTTAGGATTTATGGTTTAGGGTTTAGGGTTTAGGGTTTAGGGTTTAGGGTTTAGTGTTTAGGGTATAGGTTTTTAGGTTTAAGGTTTAGGTTTGTGTTTAGGGTTTTGGGTTTAAGGTATTTTTTTTAATTGAGTTTAGGGTTTAAGGTTTACGGTTTAGGGTTTAGTATTTAGGGCTTTACGGTTTAGGGTTTATGATTTAGGGTTTAGGGTTTATTGTTCAGGGTTTAGGGTTTAGGTTTAAGGGTTATAGGTTTAGGGTTTAGGGCTTAGGGTTTAGGGCTTAGGGTTTAGGTTAGTTTTAGGTTTGGGGTTTTTTATTTTTTATTTTTTTTAAGTAAACTGGTAGGTTTAGGTTTATTTAGTTTATTTTTTAATTATTTTAGTTTATTTTATTTTTTGTTTTTATTTAGGTTTATTTTAATTTATTTTAGTTTAGGTTTTTTATTTTAGTTATTTTTTAGGTTTAGGTTTAAATTAATTTTTTAGTTTAGTTTTATTTTAATTTTATTTTCTAGTTTTAGGTATTATATTTTATTTTTTGGTTTAGGTTTAGGTTTTTATTTTATTTTTTTAGGTTTAGGTTTAGGTTTTAAGTTTTTATTTTAGGTTTATTTTTAGGTTTTATTTCTTAGTTTAGGGTTTAGTGTTTTTTTTAAAAGAAAATTAAGTAAACTAGTAGGTTTATGTTTATTTAGTTTATTTTTTATTTATTTTAGTTTATTTTAATTTTTATTTTTATTTATGTTTATTTTTATTTTTATTTAGTTTAATTTATTTATTTTAAGTTTATTTATTTTAATTTATGTTTTTCATTTTTGTTTATTTTTTTGGTTTAGGTTCAAGTTTAAATTTGTTTTTTAGTTAGTTTTATTTTATATCTTTAGGTTTAAGTTTTAGGTTATTATTTTAGGTTTATTTTTCAGTATTATTTTTTGGTTTAGGCTTAGGTTTATTTTGAGTTTATTTAATTTTATTCAGCTTAGGTTTAGGTTTAGTTTATTTTAGGTTTAGGTTTAGGTTTTATTTATTTTAATTTAGTTTATTTTAGTTCAGGTTTAGGTTTATTTTATTTTTATTTTAGGTTTAAGTTTTATTTTGGTTTTAAGTTCAGGTTTTATATTTTATTTATTTTTTGATTTCATTTTTAAGATTATTTTTTAGGTTTAGGTTTTTATTTAGTTTTTATTTTATTTTATCTTAAGCTTATTTTATTTTTAATTTAGGTTTATCTTATATTTTAATTTTATTTTAGTTTTTTTGTGTAGTTAAGTTTTTTTTTTAATTTTATTTTTGTTTAGTTTTTCATTTTTATTTTATTTTATTATTAGGTTTAGGTTTTGGTTTAGTTTTAGGTTTAGGATTAAGTTTTAGTTTAGGTTTTTATTTTATTTTATTTTATTATTTTATTTAGGTTTAAGTTTTACGATCTAGGGTTTATGGTTTAGGGTGTTAGGGTTTAGGGTTTAGGGTTTAGTGTTTAGGGTTTAGGGTTTAGGGTTTAGGGTTTAGGTTTTAGTTTAAGGTTTAGAGTTTAGAGGTTAAGGTTTAGGGTTTAAGGTTTTTTTAACAGAGTTTAGGGTTTTAGGTTTAGGGTTTAAGGTTTAGGATTTAGAGTTTTTGGTTTAGGGTTTAGGGTTTTAGGGTTTAGGGTTTAGCATTTAGGGTTTATGGTTTAAGGTTTCGAGTTTAGGGTTTAGGGTTTTGGTTTTAGGGTTTTATGATTTAGTATTTAGAGTTTAGGGTTGTAGGTTTAGGGTTTAGGGTTGTTTTTACGGAGTTTAGGGTTTAGGGTTTAGGGTTTAGGATTCAATTTTTTTTCTATTTTTTAATTTTTAAATTTTTTTAATATTTTATTTAAGTAAACTGGTATGTTTAGGTTTATTTATTTTATTATATGTTTTATTTTTATTTAGGTTTATTTTTATTTTTATTTCGTTAAGTTTAGGTTTTTGATTTTTGTTTATTTTTTAGGTTTAGGTTTAGGTTTAGGTATTTTTTTAGTTTAGTTTTATTTTTGTTTTATTTTTTATTTTTAGGTTTAGGTTTAGGTTTTAATATTATTTTTTTAGGTTTAGGTTTTAGGTTTTTATTTTAGGTTTATTTTTGAGTTTTTTTTATGGTTTAGGGTTTTTTTAAAATAAATAAGTAAACCCATAGGTTTAGGTTTATTTAGTTTATTTTTTATTAATTTCTATTTATTTTATTTTATATTTTTATTTAGGTTTATTTGTTTTTATTTAGTGTAGTTTATTTATATTAGGTTTATTTATTTTAGTTTAGGTTTTGTTTATTTTAGTTTATTATTTAGGTTTAGGTTTATGTTTAGGTTTATCTTTTAGTTTAGTTTTATTTTAAATATATTTTTTAAGTTTAAGTTTTATTTTTTATTATTAGGTTAAGGTTTAGTTTTATATTTTATTTTTTTTTATGTTTAGGTTTTAGGTTGTTATTTTAGGTTTTTTTTAGGTTTTGTTTTTTGTTTACACTTAGGTTTATTTTTAGTTTATTTTATTTATTTTATTTTATGTTTAGGGTTTAGTTGTTATTTTTTATTTATTTTTAGGTTTTATTGTTAGTTTTATTACATAGGTTTGGGGTTTTAATTTAGTTTTTATTTTATTTTATTTTAGGTTTATTTTATTTTTATTTTATGTTTAGTTTTTATTTTATTAAAGTTTTTTATTTTTATTTGTGTTTTATTTTATTTTTATTAGTGTAGTTTTTATTTATTTTATTTTAGTTTAGTTTTTATTTTCTATTTTATTTTATTTTTGGGTTTAGGTTTAGGTTTTAGGGTATAGGGTTTAGGGTTTACGGTTTAGGGTTTTTTTTTAAAGTAACTAAACTTAGTTTTATTTTATTTAGTTTATTTTATTATTTTCTTGTTATTTAGGTTTTTTTTTATTTTTACTTATTTTATTTTATTTATTTTAGTTTAGCTTTTTCATTTTATTTTATTTTTTAAGTTTAGGTTTATGTTTAGGTTTATTTTTTAGTTTAGTTTTATTTTTATTATATTTTTAAGTTTAGGTTTTATTTTTTTTTTATTTTAGGTTTTTTGGTTTTTTATTTTATTTTTTAAGGTTTAGATTTTAGGTTTCTATTTTAGATTTATTTTTAGGTTTTATTTGTTAGTATAGATTTAGGTTTATTTTTAATTTATTTTATTTTATTGAGTTTAGGTTTAGGTTTTATTTATTTTATTTTAGTCAAGTTTAGTTTTGGTTTAATTTTCATTTAGTTTAGGATTTAGATTTTGTTTTTTATTTTATTTTTGATTATTTTTAGGTTTAGGCTTTTATTTAGTTTTTATTTTATTTTATTTTAGGTTTATTATATTTTTATTTTAGGTTTTATTTTTTTTATTTAGGTTTTTTATTTTTTTTAGTTTAGTTTAGGTTTTTAATTATTTTATTTCAGTTTAGTTTTTATTTTGTAATTTTTTCTTTTTAGGCTTAGGTTTAGGTTTTAGTTTATATTTTTATTTTATTTTATTTTATTTTGGTTTAGGTTTTTTTATTTATTTTTTTAGATTTTATTTAGTTTAGATTTTGGTTTTTAGTTTATTAGGGTTTAGGGTTTAGGGTTAGTTTAAGGTTTAGAGTTAAGGGTTTAGGGTTAGAGGCTTAGGGTTTAGGGTTTAGGTGTTTTTTTTTGAGTTTAGGGTTGAGCGTTTAAGGTTTAGGGCTTAGGTTTTAGGGTTTAGGGTTTAGGGTTTAGGGTTTAGAGTTTAGGTTTTAGGTTTAGGGTTCAGGTTTTAGTTTAGGGTTTAGGGTTTATGGTTATTTTTAACCGAAAACAAATTCAGATTCAACATTTCTTCTTTTCAAATTCATCAACCAAGTAACACACCAAGTTTTCTAAAACACAAGCGATGACATAGATAAAAAATGAGCACACATAGAGCAAATTAAAAACCTTAGATAACTAAAAAAACTAATCAACTAAAACTAAATAACTAATAATAACTAACATTAAACTATTAAACTAAAAAACATTTCTTCTTTTCGAATTCATCAACCAAGTAACACACCAAGTTTTCTAAAACACAAGCGATGACATAGATAAAAAATTAGCACACATAGAGCAAATTAAAAACCTTAGATAACTAAAAAAACTAATCAACTAAAACTAAATAACTAATAATAACTAACATTAAACTATTAAACTAATAATAAATTAAACTAAATAAAACAAATAATTAAACTAATAATAATAATAATAATAATAATAATAATAATAATAATAATAATAATAATAATAACAAACCAAACAAATAATAAATTGAACAATAAATAAAACCTAAATAAATATAGTAAATATAATAATAATAAACATACTTAAGAAACTAACAAATAATTATAAAGTAATAAAACTAACTAAACTAATAAACTAATAAATAATAATAATAATAAATAAACTAAACTAAAAACTAATAAAATCTAAAAAAACACTAAATAATAATAAAACCTAATAACATAAAAACTAAGACCTAAACTAAATTAATAAACCTAAACAATACCTAAACCTAAACCTAAAAATTAAAATAAAACCTAAAAAATAAACTAAATAAAATAAATAAATAAAATAAACATAAACCTAAACTAAACTAAATAATATACTAAACTAGAAATAAACCTAAAATAAACCTAAACATAAACCTAAACCCAAATCTAAACAAAACCTAAACCCTAAACCTAAACTAAATAAACTAGACCTAAACTAAATAAACCTAAACTAAATAAAATAAATCTAAACCTTAACCTAAACCTAAACATAAACTTAAACCTAAACCTAAACATAAACCTAAACCTAATTGGAAACTAAATAAATAAACTAAACTATATAAAAAAAAACCTAAACCTAAACTAAAAAACCTAAACTAAACCTAAATAAATAAACCAAAAATAAAAAACAAATTAAATAAACTAAACTAAATAAACTAAACTAAATAATAAAACCTAAACTAAACCTAAACTTAAACCTAAACCTAAAAAACTAATAAACTTAAGCCTAAACCTAAACTTTAAATAATAATAAAAATAAATAAATAAATAAACTAAATAAACTAAACTAAAATAAATACAAAAAACCAAAAACTAAATAAATAAATAAAAATAAAAAAAATAAAACTAAATAAATAAGCCTAAACTAAATAAAAAAATTAAACTAAAATAAACCTAAACCAAAACCTAAACTAAAACTAAATAAACCTGAACAATAAACCTAAACCTAAAAATAAACTAAACCTAACCTAATTAAAACTAAATAAAACCTAAACCTAAAATAAAATAAGCCATAAACTAAGTAAATAAACTAAATAAACCTAAATAAATAAAATAAAATAAACTAAACTAAATAGATATAAATAAAATAAAATAAAATAAAAATCTAAACCTAAAGCTAAACCAAAAATAAAAACCTAAACCTAAACCCAACTAAAAATAAAAAATGAACAAAAACAAAATCAAATAATAAACTAAAATTAAATAATTTAAATAAAAATAAATAAAAAATTAACTAAAGAATGAAATAAACCTAAATAAATAAAATACATAAACAAATAAAGATAAACCTAAACTAAACCTAAACCTAAACCCTAAATCCAAAATAAACTAGAACTAAATAAAACCTAAACCTAAACCTAAATAAATAAACCTAAACCTAAACCTAAATAAATAAACTAAATAAAGAAATAAAAATAAACCTAGATTAAACATATACTAAAAAAACCTAAACTTAAACCCTAAACCAAAAATAAAATAAAACTAAATAAACTAAACTAAATAAAACATAATCTTAAACCTAAATAACTAAATAAACTAAATAAATAAACAAACTAAATAAACAAACCTAAACCTAAACCAAAATAAATAAATAAACTAAATAAATAATCCTAAACTAAACTAAATAAACTAAAACCTAAATGAAAAAATAAAAATAAACCTAAATCTAAACCTAAACTAAAAAACACTAAATACTAAATAAACCTAAAAATAAAAATATAGTAAACTAAACAAAAATAAATAAACCTAGACTAAAAATAAACCAAAAATAAACATAAATAAACCTAAATAAATAAACTAAACTAATAAAATACAAATAAAATCTAAAATAAAAGTAAATGAACCTAAACCTAAAAATAAAAAACTTAAACTAAATAAACCTAAATAAACCTAAACCTAAACCTAAATAAACTAAACTACAAATAAAAATAAACCTAAACCTAAATGAAAATAAAATAAACCTAAACTAAACCTAAACCTAAAATAAAAACTAAATAAAATAAACTAAATAAAACCTAAACCTAAACCTAAACCTAAATAAGAATAAAACCTAAACTAAATAAATTAAACTAAATAAACCTAAATAAAAATAAAAGAAAAACTAATTAAACTAAATAAAACCTAAACCTAAATAAAACCTAAACCTAAACCTAAAAAAACCAAAACCTAAATCTAAATAAAACCTAAACCCCAAACCTAAACTAAACTAAATAAACCTAAACTAGGCATTAAAATAAACTAAAACTAAATAAAATAAACTAAACAATACTAAAAAACTAATAATAAATAAACTAAACAATAAATAAATAAAACCTAAACCTAAAATTAACCTAAACCTTAAAACCTAAACCTAAATAAACATAAACTAAACGAAAATAAAACCTAAAGTTGACTAAAATAAAAAATATACTAAAATAAAAAATAAAACATAAACCAAAACCAAAACCTAAACTAAAAAAAAAAACCTAAATAGATAAATAACAAAATAAACCTAAATAAACCAATACCTAAACTAAACTAAAAATAAAAACCTAAAAAATAAATAAAACCTAAACTAAAAAAAACTTAAAAAGTAAACTAAGCTAAAAGTAAATAAACCTAAACCTATACCAAAACCAAAACCTTAACTATATAAAAAAAATGTAAAAAAAAACCTAAACTTAAACCTAAACATAATTTAAAAAAAAAAAACACTATACCCTAAACCCTAAACAATAAAACCCTAAATCCTAAACTCTAAACCCTAAACCATAAACCCTAAACCCTAAACCTAGATGTAACCTGGGCTAAACCCCAAACTCTAAACCACTGGGCCAGGCCTAAACCATTCTGGTAGATCACAGATCCTCCCAATCCTCTAAACTGGGCCCTGGGCCCTAAACCCTGGGCCCTAAACTCTAAACAAATACTATTAAAGGCTGTTCTGATACTGATCATGGGTGACTGACACTGGGTTATAATAACCAGACCTTCTCCAGGCTAAACCTGGGCCTCAAACCCTGAGCCTAAACACTAAACCCTGGGCTTTCAAATGTTGAGCACTGATCACTGACCCCAAACTGAGCCACAGAAAAGTATAAACCAAAACCCAGGCCACTGAGCCCAGGCCCTAAACCATAAACTAATCCTGACCCTGGGCACTGACCCTAAACCATGACCCCAACCTGGGCCCTAAGCCCCCTAACCCCAGGCTTAACTCTGACCACTGACCATAACCACTCACTAAACCTAAACAAACTAACAAATAAAATCTAAAAATAAAGTAGTTACAAAACCTAAACCTAAATAAAATAAAATAAAATAAAATTAAAAAATAAACTAAAATAAAATAAATAAAAATATAAGCTAAACTAAAAACTAAAATAAAGCTAAAATTAAAAAACCTAAATAAAATAAAAACTAAATGTAAAATAAAATAAAATAAAATAAAAATTAAATAAAAACCTAAACTTAAAAATTAAACCTAAAAATAAATAAAAAATAAAACCTAAACCCTAAACTAAAAAAAAAGCCTAAACCTGAAATAAATAAAATAAAATAAACCTAAATGTAAACTAAAATAAATAAAACCTAAACCTAAACCTAAAATAAACTAAACCTAAACCTTAAAATAAATAAAATAAAATAAAAACTAAAACTACACTAAAAATAAAATCTAAAAATAAACCTAAAATAAAACCCTAAAACCTAAAACAAAACCAAAAATTTAAAAATAATACCTAAATCTAAAAAATAAAATAAAAATAAAAATAAACTAAAAAAACATAAATCGATACCTAAATCTTAAAAATAAACTTAAATAAAAAACCTAAACAAAAATAAATGAAATAAATTAAATAAAAACAAAAGTAAAATAAACTAAACTAAATAAAAAATAAACTAAATAAACCTAGACTTAATGGATTACTTAATTTAAAAAAAATAACCATAAACCCTAAACCCTAAACCTTAAATCCTAAATCTTAAACCTTAAACTCTAAACACCAAACCCTATAACAAGACCTAAACCTCAAACTCTAAACCTACAACCCTCAACCAGAAACCTAAAACTATAAACCCTAAACCCTAAACCCTAAACCCAAGACATAACCCACTAAACTAAAAACCCTAACTGAGCCACTCCCAATACTAAACCACTAACCACTAAACCCTAAAAACAAACACTAAACTAGAAAAACCCTAAACCATAAATCCTAAATGCTGAACCCTAAGCCCTAAACCCTAAAATCCTAAAAACCTAAACATAAACTAAATAAAACCTAAAAATAAATAAATTAATAAACTTAAACCTAAATAAAAATACACCTAAACTAAAACCTAAACCTAAACCTAAAAATAAAATAAAATAAAAATAAAAATATACTAAAATAAAATAAATAAATAAAAACTTAAACTAAACTATGAAATAAAATAAACTTAAGAATTAAAAACCAAAATAAAATAAAAACTAAATTTAAAATAAAAATAGAATAAACCTAAAATAAAGTAAAATAAAAACTAAATAAAAACCTTAACCTAAAAAATAAACTTAAAAATCAAACCTAAAAATAAATAAAAAAATAAAATCTAAACCCTAAACTAAAAAAAATTAAACCTAAAATGAAAATAAAATAAACAAAATAAAATAAACCTAAACCTAAACTCAAATAAAATAAACTAAAATAATTAAAACATAAACCTAAACCTAAGCTAAATAAAATAAAATAAACTAAAAATAAACTTAAACCTAAAAATAAACATAAAATATAAACCTAAAACTAAAAGCTAAAAAAAATAAAATAAAAACCTAAACGTAAACCCAAAAATAAAAAATAAAACCTAAACATAAAAAAAAATAAAAATAAAACATAACTAAAAATAAACCTAAACCTAAACAAAAAATAAAACCTAAAAATAAACCTAAAATAAAAACTTAAAATGTAATCCTATAAAATAAAATAAAAACCTCAACCTAAACCTATAAATAAGAAATAAAACCTAAACTTAAAAAATAAAATAAAAATAAAACTCAACTAAAAAATAAATTTAGACATTAACCTAAATTTAAAAAATAAACTAAAATAAAAAAACCTAAAGTAAAATAAATAAATCTAAAATAAATGAACTAAACTAAATAAAAATATAAAATAAACCTAAATAAAAATATAAAATAAAATAAACTAAAGGAACCTAAACCTACTGGTTTACTTAATTAAAAAAAACCTTAAACCCTAAACTCTAGACCCTAAACCCTAAACCATAAACCCTTAACCCTAAACATTAAACCCTAACCCTAGCCCTAAACCCTAAAACCCTAAACCCTAAATGCTAAACCCTAAACCCAAAATCCTAAACATAAACCCTAAACCCTAAACCCCAAACCCTAAACCTAAACCTAAAGTGTCTAAATAAATTAAAAAATAAACCTAAATCCTAAAATCCCATAAACTTAAACCTAAACCTAAACCCTAAGAATGGGTAGAACCTTGATGGTAGGAACATCATCGTCAACCAGGCTTAGTCTAGATCTAGCGGTAGAGGCGAAGGTGGAGGCGGCGATTATGATAGTGGTGGTGGGGGATCTAGAGGTGCTGATGGATATGGAGGTGGTGGTCAGAGCAGTGGTGGTTATGGAGGTAAGAGGAGTGACGGAGGTTATAGCTATGGTGGTGGCGGAGGGAAAGATTATAGATATGATGGAAGATCCAACTACTCGAGAGGTTGGGGTGGTTCTGATGGGAATTAGAGAAATCGAAGAACGGCCGATCCAATATGCTACTTATGGACTGTCTTTACAGTAGAGATAGTTCTAGTTTTCTAGTGCTTTTGATTTGCTCTGTGCGTGCTCATTTTTTATCTTTGTTATCGCTTATGTCTTTGAGAACTTGGTGTGTTACTTGATTGATGAAATCAAAAAGAAGGAATGTTGATTCTGAATTTGTTCTCTATTAAAAAATAACCAAAATCCCTAAAACCCAAGCTAAAACCTGAACCCTAAACCTAAAACCTAAACCCTAAACCCTAAAACCTAAAAAATAATAAAAAAAACCCTAACCCTAAATGCTAAACTCTGAAACTAACCCTAATCCTTAAACCCTAAACCTACAACCCTACAACAACCCTAAAACCCTAAACCCTAAACCCTAATAAGAAACTAATAAAACACTAACTAAACTAACTAAAACTAAAACTAATAAATAATAAACTAAAATTAATAAACTAGTAAGAAATATAAACTAATAATAAACTAAATAAATACTAATAAAACTAACTAAACTAAACTAACTAAATAATAACTAATAAACTAATAATAATAAAAACTAACTAAACTAATTAACAAAGTAATAACTAAATTAAACATAAACAAAAAACCCCACTAATAAACTAACTAAAAATAAACTAAACTAATAAAACTAATAAAAACTAAACTAAAGCTAAAACTACTAAATTAAACTAATAAACTAACTAAATTAAACCCAATAAAATAACTAATATACCCATACATAAACTAAGAAATAATTAACTAAGAAAAACCCCAACTAAACTAAATAATAACTAAACTAACTAAAAAAACTAATAAACTAAAACTAATAAACTAACTAAATAATTAATAAATAACTAATAATAATAATTAACTAATAACTAAAACTAATAACTAAACTACATTAATAAACTAATAAACTAACTAAACCTAATAATAAACTAATTAAATAATAATAGCTAAAACTAATAATAAAATGAAAAAAACTAATAAAATAAAACTAAATAACTAATAACAACTAACATTAAACTAATAAACTAATAATAAATTAAACTAAATAAAACTAATAACTAAGCTAATAATACACAAAACTAATAATAAACTTAATAATAAATAAAACCTAAATAAATATACTAAATATAATAATAATAATAAATAAACTTAAGAAACTAACTAATAGTAATATACTAATAAAACTAATTAAACTAATAAACTAATAAATAATAATAATAAAAAATAAACTAAACAAAAACTAATAATAACTAAAAAACACTAAATACTAATAAAACCTAATAACATAAAAGTTAAGACCTAAACTAAATAAATAAACCTAAACTAAACCTAAACCTAAACCTAAAACCTAAAATAAAAAATGAAAAATAAACTAAATAAAATAAATAAACAAAATTAAACTAAACCTAAACTAAACTAAATAATAAACTAAACAAAAAATAAACTTAAAATAAACCTAAACTTAAACCTAAACCCTAAACTAAACTAAACTTAAACTCTAAACCTAAACTAAATAAACTAAATAAAATAAACCTAATCCTAAACATAAATTTAAACCTAATCGTAAACTAAACAAATAAACTAAACTAAATAAAAATTAACTTAAATAAAAACTAAATAAACCTAAACTAAACTTAAATAAATAAACCTAAATTAAAAAATAAATTAATTAAACTAAGCTAAAAAATAAAACCTAAACTAAGCTTAAACCAAATCCTGAACTTAAAAACTAAAAATAAACTTAAGCCTAAACCTAAACCTTAAATATATAAAGAATAAACTACGTAAATAATTAAGCTAAATAAACCTAAACTAAAATAAATAAATAAAACTAAAAATAAAAATAAACTAAATAAACATAAACCAAACTAAATAACATAAACTAAAAACCCAAGCTAAAATAAACTAAATAAAACCTAACCCTAAATAAATGTAAATAAAATAAATAAAATAAACTAAACTAAATAAATATACCTAAACTAAATAAAATAAACTAAACTAAAATAAACCTAAACCTACACGTAAACTACAACTAAATATACCTAAACCCTAAACCTATACCTAAAAATAAACTAAACCTAACCTAAATAAAACTAAATAAAACCTAAACCTAAAATAAAATAACTAAAACTAAATAAACTAAATATAATAAAAAATAAACCTAAACTAAACCTAAACCAAATAAAGCTAAACCTAAACCCTAAACAAAAAATAAAATAAAATTAAAGAAACTAAACTAAATAAAACCCAAACCTAAACCTAAATAAACAAAATAAATAAACATAAACCTAAACTTAAATAAATAAATAAACTTAATAACTAATAAATTAAAACTAGTAAACTAACTAAATAATGAATAAATAATTAATAATAATAACTAATAACTATAAATTAAGAAACTAAGAAACTAACTAAACTGAAACAAACTAACTAAATAATAATAACTAAAACCATAAAACCATAATAAAAAAAAACTAATCAACTACAATAAATAACTAATAACAACTAACACTAAACTAATAAACTAATAATAAATTAAACTAAATAAAACTAATAACTAAACTAATAATAAAAATAATAATAAACTAAACAATAAATAAACTAAACAATAAATAAAATATAAATAAATATACTAAAAATAATAATAATATACAAACCTAAGAAACTAACAAATAATAATAAACTAATAAAACTAACTAAACTAATAAACTAATAAATAATAATAATAATAAAAAATAAACTAAACTAAAAACTAATATTATCTAAAAAAACACGAAATAATAATAAAACTTAATAGCATAAAAACTAAAAACTAAACTAAATATATAAACCAAAACCTAAACCTAAGCCTTAACCTAAAAGCTAAAATAAAACCTAAAAATAAACTAAATAAAATAAATAAATAAAATAAACCTAAACTTAAACTAAGTTAAATAAACTAAACTAAAAATAAACCTAAAATAAACCTAATGCTAAACCTAAAGTCTAAACTAAACTAAACCTAAACCCTAAACCTAAACTGAATAAACTAAAACTAAACTAAATAAACCTAAACTAAATAAAATAAACTTGAACCTTAACCTAAACCTAATCCTGAACTAAATAAATAAACTAAACTAAATAAAAATAAACCTAAACCTAAACTAAATAAACCTAAACTAAACCTAAATAAATAAACCTAAAATAAAAAATAAATTAAATAAACTAAACTAAATAAACTAAACTAAATAATAAACCATAAACTAATCTTAAACTTAAACCTAAACCTAAAAACTAAAAATAAACTTAAGCCTAAACCTAAACCTTAAATAAATAATAAATAAACTAAATAAACTTAAACTAAAATAAATAAATAAAAATAAAAATAAAAATAAACTAAATAAACCTAAACGAAATTAAAAAAACTAAACAAAAACCTAAACTAAAATAAACTAAATAAAAACTAAACCTAGATACACCTAAACCTAAACAAATAAAATAAACTAAACTAAATAAATAAACCTAAACTAAAATAAATAAACTAAACTAAAATAAACTAAACTAAACTAAACTAAACCTAAACACTAAACCTAAAACCTAAGAATAAACTAAACCTAACCTAAATAAAACTAAATAAAACCTAAATCTAAAATAAAATAAACGAGAACCTAAATAAATAAAGTAAATAAATAAACTAAATAAACCTAAATAAATAAAATAAAATAAAATAAAATAAACTAAACTAAATGGATATTAATAAAATAAAATAAAATAAAAACCTAAACCTAAACCTAACTAAAAATAAAAATAAAAATGAACTAAAATAAATAAAATAATAAACTAAAATAAAATAATTTAAATAAAAATAAATAAAAAATAAACTAAATAAAGAAATAAACTTAAACCTAAACCCTAAACCCAAAATAAATTAAAACTAAATAAAACCTAAACCTAAACCAAAATAAATAAATAAACTAAATAAATAAACCTAAACCTAAACCTTAATAAATAAACTAAATAAAGAAATAAAAATAAACCTAGATTAAACCTATACTAAATAAACCTAAATTTAAAAGCCTAAACCCAAAATAAAATAAAACTAAATAAACTAAACTAAATAAAACATAATCCTAAACCTAAATAAATAAAAAAAACTAAATAAATAAACAAACAAAATAAATAAACCTACACCTAAACCAAAATAAATAAATAACCTAAATAAATAAACGTAACCTAAACTAAATAAATTAAAACTTAAATAAATAAATAAAAATAAACCTAAACCTAAGCCTAAACTAAATAAAACTAAAAATTTAATAAACCTCAAAATAAAAATACACTAATCTAAATTAAAAAAAATAAACCTAAATCTAAACTAAAAATAAACCAAAAAATAAAAATAAAAAAACCTAAATAAATAAACTAAATTAATAAAATACAAATAAAAACTAAAATAAAAATA
Source organism: Cymbidium sinense (assembly GCA_021442155.1). Classification (NCBI taxonomy): domain Eukaryota; kingdom Viridiplantae; phylum Streptophyta; class Magnoliopsida; order Asparagales; family Orchidaceae; genus Cymbidium; species Cymbidium sinense. The sequence goes on from CM038222.1 coordinate 14,343,931, forward strand.
AATGAACCTAAACCTAAACTAAATAAACCTAAATAAATGAAAACCTAAACCTAAACTAAAATAAACTAAAAACCTAAACCTAAACTGAAACCTAAACCTAAATAAACTAAACTATAAATAAAAATAAACCTAAAACTAAATAGAAATAAAATAAACCTATACTAAACCTAAACCTAAAATATAAACTAAATAAAACCTAAACCTAAACCTTAACCTAAATTAAAATAAAACCAAAACTAAATAAACCAAAATAAAAAAAAATAAACTAAATAAAACCTAAACCTAAACAAAACCAAAACCTAAACCTAAATAAAACCTAAACCCCAAACCTAAACCTAAACTAAATAAACTAAAAAATAAATAAACTAAACTAAACTATACTAAAAAAACTAAAAATAAATACACTAAATAATAAATAAATGAAACATAAACCTAAAATAAACCTAATCCTAAAAACTTAAACATAAATAAACATGAACTAGAATAAAATAAAACCTAAACTGAACTAAAATAAAAAATAAACTAAAATAAAAAAATAAAACAAAAACATAAATCTAAAACTAAACAAAAAACCTAAATAAATAAATAATAAAATAAACCTAAATAAACCTATACCTAAACTAAACTAAAAAGAAAAACCTAAAAAATAAATAAAACCTAAACTAAAACAAAACTAAAAAAATAAACTAAACTAAAAATAAATAAACCTATACCTAAACCAAAACCAAAACCTAAACTACATAAAAAAAACAAAAAATAAAAAAACCTAAACTTAAACTTAAACCTAAATTACAAAAGTACATCTGGTGTGCCAGGCCCTAAACTCTAAACCCTAATCCCTAAACTCTAAACTTTAAAACCCTTAACCCTAAACCCTGAACCCTAAACCCTAAACCTTAAACTCTAAAACCATAAACCCTAGAGACACTAAACCCTCATTAAACCCTAAACTTAACCTAAACCACTGGACCCTAAATCTGACCTGACCTCCCTGACCACTGGGCTCAGGACCTAAAGGCTACCATGACCTTGACTTAACTCCAACTGACCTGGGCCACAAATGGAGCCCTAAACCCTAAACCCTATGGTCTGCTTCATCAACCCTGGGCCCTAACTAGGCTCTAAACTCAGGCCCAGATCCTAACTGACCATCCATACCCACCCACCCAGGCCCTAAACTGATCCTGGGCTCAGGCCTGACTCCTAAACCATGGACGTATGGCTCTGACCCTACCTAAACCCTAAACCCCCAAACTAAACCACAGGCCCAAACCCCAAACCCTAAACCCTAAACCCTAAACCCTAAACCATTAACCCTAAACCCTAAACCCTAAATCATTAACCCTAAACCATAAACCCTAAACCTTCAACCCTAAAAACTAAAATGCCTAAACCCAAACTAAATAAAACTTAAAAATAAAATAATTAAGAAACCTAAACTGAAATAAAATAAAATAAAATTAAAAACCTAAACTAAACTAAAAACTAAAACAAAGCTAAAATTAAAAACTTAAAAAAAATAAAAACTAAATGTAAAATAAAAAGAAAATAAACTTAAAATAAAATAAAATAAAAACTAAATAAAAACATAAACCTAAAAAATTAACCTAAAAATAAAAGCTAAAAATAAATAAAAAAATAAAACCTAAAATCTGAACTAAAAAACCTAAACCTGAAATAAAGAAAATAAAATAAACCAAAATCTAAAATAAAAATAAATAAAACCTAAACCTAAAACTAAAAAAAACTAAACCTAAACCCTAAACTAAATAAAATAAAAATAAACTAAAATTAAACTAAACTAAACTAAAAAAATAAAACCTAAAAATAAACCTAAATTATAACCCTAAAGCCTAAAGCTAAACCAAAAATTAAAAAATAATACCTAAACCTAAAAAATAAAATAAAATCAAACTAAACATAAAAATTAGCATAAACTGAAACCTAAACCTAAAAAAAAAAAACTATAATAAAAAACCTAACTAAAATAAATAAACCTAAAATAAATAAACCTAAAATAAATAAACTAAAGTAAATAAAAATAAAAATTAAACCTAAATAAAAAAAATAAAATAAATTAAACTAAATAAAAAATGAACTAAATAAACCTAAACTTAATGGTTTACCTAATTTTTAAAAAATAATAACCAAAAACCCTAAACCCTAAACGTTACCCTAAATCCTAAACCACACCTTACCCCACCCTATAATTAACCCTAAACACTAAACCTGACCCCAAACCCAAAACCCTAAATCCTAAACCCTAACCATGACCTGACTAAACCCAAACCACCACTAAAAACCCTAACCCCACCTCACTAACCCTGAGCCACTAAACCCTAAACATTAAACCCTAGGCCACCCTAAAACCTGGCACTACTAAACCCTAAACCCTAAAATGCTAACCTAAACCACAAATCCTAAAACCTAAACCTAAACTAAATAAACCTAAAATAAATAAATAAATAAACTTAAACTTAAATAAAATAAACACCTAAACTAAAGTTAAACCTAAATGAAAATAAAATAAAATAAAAATAAAAAAATACAAAATAAAACATAAACTATAAAATAAAATAAGCCTAAGAAATAAAACCTAAATAAAATAAAACTAAACATAACATAAAATAAAATAAACCTAAAATAAAGTAAAATAAAAAAACTAAATAAAACCTAAACCTAAAATAAAATAAAAATAAAATCTAAAAAAATAAAATAAAATTTAAACCCTAAACTAAAAAAAATTAAACCTAAAATGAAAATAAAATAAACAAAATAAAATAAACCTAAAAAGCTCAAATAAAATAAACTAAAATAATTAAAACCTAAACCTAAACTAAATAAAATAAAATAAACTAAAATAAACCTAAACCTAAACTAAAAATAAAACCTAAAATAAACTTAAAATAAAATTCTAAAACCTAAAGCTAAAAAAAATAAAATTAAAACTTAAATGTAAACCTAAAAATAATAAATAAAACCTAAACCTAAAAAATAAAATAAAATTAACACTCAACTAACAACAAACGTAAACCTAAACAAAAAATAAAACCTAAAAATAAACCTAAAATAAAAACCTAAAATGTAAACCTAAAAAATAAAATAAAAACCTGAACCTAAACCGAAAAATAAAAGATAAAACCTAAACTTAAAAAAGAAAATAAAAATAAAACTCAATTAAAAAATAAATCTAAACATTAACCTAAACCTAGAAAATAAACTAAAATAAAAAACCTAAAGTAAAATAAATAAATCTAAAATACATAAACTAAATTAAATAAAAATAAAAAAATAAACATAAATAAAAATATAAAATAAAATAAATTAAAATAAATAAAAAACATACTAAATATACCTAAACCTACCGGTTTACTTAATTAAAAAAACCCCTAAACCCTAAACCCTAAATCCTAATCCCTAAACCCTAAACAATAAACCCTAAACCCTAAACCATAAATCCTAAACCCTAAATAATAAACCCTAACCCTAACCCTAAACCCTAAACCCTAAAATCATAAACCACGACCTTAAACCCTAAACCTAAACCACTAAATGATATACCCTAAAGGCTAAACCCTAACCATAAACCTTAAACCCTAAACACCAAACCCTAAACCCTAAAACCTAAATTATAAACTTAAACCTAAAGTGTCTAAGTAAATTAAAAAATAAACCTAAATCCTAAAACCTAAAAAACTTAAACCTAAACCTAAACCCTAAGAATGGGAAAATTGTTGATGGTAGGAACATCATCGTCCACCAAGCTCAGTCTAGATCTGGCAGTGGAGGCGAAGGCGGAGGTGGAAATTTACACAGTGGTGGTGGGGGATCTAGAGGTGCTGGTGAATATGGAGGTGGAGGTCAGAGCAGTGGTGGTTATGGTGGTAGGAGGAGCGACAGAGGTTATAGCCATGGTGGTAGCAGAGGGAAAGATTAAAGATATGATGGCGGATACAACTACTCGAGAGGCCAGGGTGGTTTTGATGGGATCTAGAGGAACTGAAGAATGGCCGATCCGATCTGCTGCTTATAGAACAGTGTCTTTAGAGTAGAGAGAGTTTTAATTTTCTAGGGCATTTGATTTGCTCTATGCGTGCTCATTTTTTATCTATGTTGTCGCTTGTGTCTTTGAGAACTTGGTGTGTTACTAGATTGATGAAATCAAAAAGAAGAAATGTTGATTCTGAATTTGTTATCTTTAAAAAAAAACCAAAATCCCTAAAATCCAAACTAAAGCCAAAACCCTAAACCTAAAACCTAAACCTAAACCTTTAAAATAATAAAAAATAAATAAATAAACCCTAACCCTAATTGCTAAGCCCTAAAACTAACCCTAATCCTTAAACCCTAAACCTATAACCCTAAACACTAAACCCTAAACCCTAAAACCCTAAACCTTAAACCTAACCCCAAAAATCTAATAAGAAACTAATAAAACACAAAACTAAGCTAATTAAAACTAAAACTAAAAATAATAAACTAAAACTAATAAATTATTTATAAAAAAAATAATAAACTAAAATAAAAACTAATAAAACTACCTAAACTAGACTAACTAAATAATAATTAATAAATTAATAATAATAAAATCTAACTAAACTAATTAATAATTAATTAAACATAAGCCCTAATAAACTAACTAAAATAAACTAAACTATTAAAACCCTAAACCCTAAACATAAAGGCCTAAACCTGACCCAACCCTAAATCCTCCACAGGCTAAATTCTACCATAACCAGGCCCTGACCCTAAACCTTAAAAAAACCCTAAACCTAAAACCATAAACTCACCCTAAACACTAAAGCCTAAACCATAAAAGCTAAACCTAAACTAAATAAAAACTAAAAATGAAAACATAAACAAAACTATAAAATAAAATAAGCCTAAGAAATAAAAACCTAAATAAAATAAAAACTAAACATAACATAAAAATAAAATAAACCTAAAATAAAGTAAAATAAAAACTAAATAAAAACCTAAATCTAAAAAATAAACCTAAAAATAAAATCTAAAATAAATAAAAAATAAAATCTAAACCCTAAACTAAAAAACATTAAACCTAAAATGAAAATAAAATAAACCTAAACCTAAGCTCAAATAAAATAAACTAAAATAATTAAAACCTAAACCTAAACCTAAGCTAAATAAAATAAAATAAACTAAAAATAAACCTAAACCTAAACTAAAAAATAAAACCTAAAAATAAACTTAAAATAAAATTCTAAAACCTAAAGCTAAAAAAAAGAAAAATAAAACCTAAATGTAAACCTAAAAAAAACAAATAAAACCTAAACCTAAAAAATAAAATAAAATTAACACTCAACTAAAAATAAACGTAAACCTAAACAAAAAAATAAAACCTAAAAATAAACCTAAAATAAAAAACTAAAATGTAAACCTAAAAAATAAAATAAAAACATGAACCTAAACTGAAAAATAAAAAATAAAACCTAAACTTAAAAAAGAAAATAAAAATAAAACTAAACTGAAAAATAAATCTAAACATTAACCTAAACCTAAAAAATAAACTAAAATAAAAAACCTAAAGTAAAATAAATAAATCTAAAATAAATAAACTAAATTAAATAAAATTAGAAAAATAAACCTAAATAAAAATAGAAAATAAAATAAACTAAAATAAATAAAAAACATACTAAATAAATCTAAACCTACCAGTTTACTTAATTAAAAACAACCCCTAAACCCTAAACCCTAAATCCTAATCCCTAAACCCTAAACAATAAACCCTAAACCCTAAACCATAAATCCTAAACCCTAAACAATAAACCCTAACCCTAACCCCAAACCCTAAACCCTAAAATCATAAACCCTGAAACCTTAAACCCTAAACCCTAAACCCTAAATGCTATACCCTAAAGGCTAAACCCTAACCATAAACCTTAAGCCCTAAACACCAAACCCTAAACCCTCCAAATTATAAACTTAAACCTAAAGTGTCTAAGTAAATTAAAAAATAAACCTAAATCTTAAAACCTAAATAACTTAAACCTAAACCTAAACCCTAAGAATGGGCAAATTGTTGATGGTAGGAACATCACCGTCCAGAAGCTCGATCCATGCTGGAAGCGAGCGGTGGAAATTTACACAGTGGTGGTGGGGGATCTAGAGGTGCTGGTGAATATGGAGGTGGTGGTCAGAGCAGTCATGGTTATGGTGGTAGGAGGAGCGACGGAGGTTATAGCGATGGTGGTAGCGGAGGGAAAGATTATTGATCTGATGGCTGATACAACTACTCGAGAGGCCGGGGTGGTTTTGATGGGATCTAGAGGAACTGAAGAATGGTCGATCTGATTTGCTGCTTGTAGAATAGTGTCTTTAGAGTAGAGAGAGTTTTAGTTTTCTAGGGCATTTGATTTTCTCTATGCGTGCTCATTTTTTATCTATGTTGTCGCTTGTGTCTTTGAGAACTTGGTGTGTTACTAGATTGATGAGATCAAAAAGAAGAAATGTTGATTCTGAATTTGTTATCTTTAAAGAAAAACCAAAATCCCTAAAATCCAAACTAAAGCCAAAACCCTAAACCTAAAACCTAAACCTAAACCCTTAAAATAATAAAAAAATAATAAATAAACCCTAACCTTAATTACTAAGCCCTAAAACTAACCCTAATCCTTAAACCCTAAACCTATAAACCTAAACACTAAACCCTAAACCCTAAAACCCTAAACCCTAAACCTAACCCCAAAACTCTAATAAGAAACTAATAAAACACAAAACTAAGCTAATTAAAACTATAACTAAAAAATAATAAACAAAAACTAATAAACTAATAATAAAAAAACTAAATAATAAACTAAAACAAAAACTAATAAAACTACCTAAACTAGACTAACTAAATAATAATTAATAAACTAATAATAATAAAATCTAACTAAACTAATTAATAAATTAATAACTAAATTAAACATAAACAAAAAACCCCACTAATAAACTAACTAAAAATAAACTAAACTAATAAAACCCTAAAGCCTAAAAGATAAAGCCTAAACTAACCCTAAATCCTAAACCCTAAAGCCTAAATTCTAAACCATAAACCCTAAGCCCTAACCCGAAACCCTAAACCCTAAAACCCTAAAACCTAAAACCATAAACTCTAAACCCTAAACACTAAAGTCTAAACACTAAAAACCTTAAAAGATAAACCTAAACTAAATAAATACTAAAAATAAAAATAAATAAAAAACCTAAACTTAAATAAAATAAAAAATTAAACTAAAACCTAAAGATAAACTTAAATATATAAAAAAAAAACTAATTAAAATAAACTAAAATAAAATAAATATAAACCTAAACTGAACTAAAAAATAAAATAAACCTAAGAATAAAAAACTTAAATAAAATAAAAACTAAACTTAAAATAAAAATAAAATTAACCTAAAAAAGTTTAATAAGACCAAAATAAAAACCTAAACCTAAAAAATAAACCTGAAAATAAAACCAAAATCCTAAACTAAAAAAAACCAAAACCTAAAATAATAATAAAATAAACATCATAAAATAAACCTAAACTTAAACTAAAATAAATAAAACCTAAACCTAAACTTAAACCCTAAAATATATAAAATAAATTAAAATTAAACCTAAATTAAAAATTAAACCTAAAATAAAACCTAAACTTAAACAAAAAAAAATAAAATAAAACTTAAAAAACATAACATAAAAAATAAAATGTAAACCTAAAAAATAAAATTAAAATAAAACTCAACTAAAAAATAAACCTAAACCTAAACATTAACCAAAAAAATAAACTAAATTAAAATACCTAAACTAAAATAAAAAACTAAACTAAAATAAATAAACCTAAAATAAATAAACTAAGCTAAATAGAAATAAAAAATAAACATTACTAAGAAATAAAAATAAACAAAAATAATTAAGAAATAAACTAAATAAACTAATTAAATAAAAGCAGGAATGTTGTAAATCTGTATTTGTTTTTTATTAAAAAAAAAACCAAATCCCTAAACCCTAAACTAAAACCTGAACCCTAAACATAAACCCAAAACCCTAAACCCCATACCCTATAGCCTAGAAACCTTAAACCCTAAACCTAAACCCTAAACCCTAAAACCATCTACCATAAACCCTAAACTTAAACCCTAAACCCTAAAACCATCTACCCTAAACCCTAAACAATAAAACCTAAACCCTAAACCCTAAACCCTAAACATGAAACCCTAAACCCAAAAAGAAAAAACATAAACCCTAAATCCTAAACCCTAAAAAGCTAATAACCTAAACTGTAAACTAATTAAAACCTAAAAATAAAATAAACTAACAAATCTAAACCAAAATAAAATGAAAACCTAAACTAAAACCTATACCTAAACCTAAACCTAAAAAGAAAAAAAAAAGAACTAAACTAAAATAAAATAAATAAAAACCTAAACTAAACTAAAAAAAATAAAAAACCAAAATAAAATAAAAACTAAAGCTAAAATAAAAATAAAATTAACCTAAAATAAAATAAAATAAAAACTAATTAAAACCAAAATAATAAACCTAAAAGTAAATAAAAATATAACCTAAACCTTAAACTAAATAAATAAACCCAAACCTAAAATTAAAAATAAAAAAAACCTAAACTTAAACTAAAATAAACTAATATAAAATAAATAAAACCTAAACCTAAACCTAAAATAAATTAAACCTAAACCAAAACATAAACTAAATAAATGAAACCAAAACCTAAACTCTAAACTAAAAAAAAACTAAACCTAAAATAAAAATAAAATAAACCTAAACATAAATTAAAATAAAATAAACTAAAATAAATAAAACCTAAACCTAAACCTAAACTTAAACAAAAATAAATAAATAAACCTAAATTGAAAAATAAAATTTAAAAATAAACCTAAAATAAAAAACTAAAACCTAAACCTAAAAAAATCAAATAATAACCTAAACCAACACATTAAAATTTAAAAAAAACCTGAACCTAAAAAAGAAAATAAAAATAAAACTAAACTAAAAAATAAACCTAAACCTAAACCTAAAAAATACTAAAATAAAAAATGAAAACTAAAATAAATAAACCTAAATAAAAATAATAAATAAACTAAACAATCATAAACCTATAAGTTCACTTAATTTTAAAAATTAAAAAAATAAAAAAATTTAAAGAAAAAAAATTAAAACTCTACAAAAACCTAAATTCTAAAACCCTAAACCTAAAACATACCCTAAATAATAAACCCCATCATACCACAAACCCTAAACCCTAAACACTAAACCCTAATCCCTAAACCAGTGATGCTGAACCCTAAAACCTAAAAATCTAAACTAAACTAAATAAAACCTAAAATAAAATAAATGCTAAACCTAAATAAAATAACAAAAATAAAATAAAATAAAATCCTAAACTAAAACCCAAACATAAACCTAAACTTAAAAATAAAATAAAATAAAAAATAAAAACTAAACAAAAATAAAATAAATAAAAACCTAAACTAAACTATAAAAATAAAAAATCATAATAAAATAAAAACAAAAAATAGAATCAAAATAAAATAAAATTTAAATAAAATAAAATAAAAACTAAATAAAAACCTAAACCAAAAAAATAAATTTAAAAATAAAACCTAAAAATAAATAAAAAAATAAAAGTTAATCCCTAAACTAAAAAAAAAACCAAAACCTAAAATAAAGAAAATAATATAAACATAGTCCCAAACTAAAATAAAATAAACTAAAATAAATAAACCCTAAACCTAAACTTAAACTAAACTAAACCTAAACCCTAAACAAAATAAAATAAAATAAAATAAATTAAAAACTAAACCTAAATAAAGCTAAAAAAATAAAATAAACCTAAATAAAATTAAAATTAAACCTGAAATAAAAATAAAATAAACCTAAAATAAAATAAAACAAAAACTAAATAAAAACCTAAACTTAAAAAAAACTGTAAAAATAAATTAAAAATAAAACCTACACCCTAAACTAAAAAAAAAAAAACTTAACCTAAAATAAAATGAAAATAAACCAAAAGCTAAACTAAAATAAACTAAACTAAAATAAATAAAACCTAAACCTAAACCTAAAATAAACTAAACCTAAACCTAAACTTAAACTAAATAAAATAAAATGAACTAAAATAAACCTAAACCTTAAAAATAAAACCTAAAACCTAAAACCTAAAAAAAAAAATAAAATAAAAATAAAATAAAATGTAAAATAAAATTAAATATAATAAACCTAAACCTAAACCTAAACCTAAAAAATAAATATACGTAAAAAATCTTACCAAAAATAAATAAAGCTTAAATAAATAAACTAAACTATATAAAAATTAAAATAAACCAAAATCAAAATAAAAAATAAGTTAAAGTAAAATAAATACAAAATAAACTAAATAAACCTAAACCTACCAGTTGACTTAATTTTAAAATTAAAACCCTAACCATAAATCCTAAACCCTAAACTCTAAAGCACTGGCTACCACCCCAAACTAAACCCTAAGCATAACCTAAACCCTAAACCTTGGACTCTAAAGCTGCCTGGCCTAAACCCTAAACCCTGCATGCTAAAACCATGGACCCTAAACCCTAAATGCTTAAACCCAAGCCCCAGACTTAAAGGCTAAAGCCTAAACTAAAGCCTAAAAACTAAACCTTAGGCTAACACCTTACACCCTAAATCCTAAACCCTAAAAATCCTAAACCCTAAAGCCTAAACATTAAACCCAAAACTCTAAACCCTAAACCCTAAAACCCTAAACCCTAATCCCTAAATGTAAACCATGAACGCTAAAAATCTAAAAACCTAAACCTAAACTAAATAAAACCTAAAAATAAATAATAAAAAAATGTAAATAAAATAACAACAAAAACTAGAACCCAATCCTAAACCTAAAAATAAAATAAAATAAACAAACTAAAATGAATAAAAATAAAATAAATAAAAACCTAAATTAAACTAAAAAAATAAAATAAACCTAAGAGTAAAAAACCTAGATAAAATAAAAACTAAACATAAAATAAAAATAAAATAAACCTGAAATAAACCTAAAATAAAATAAAATAAAAACTAAATAAAAGCCTAAACATAAAAAACTATACTTAAAAATAAAACCTAAACCTAAATTAAAAAAAATATAATCCTAAAATGAAAATAAACCTAAACCTAAACTACAATAAACTAAACTAAAATTTTATGTGACTGAGTCTGAGCCTGTTCCCACACACTACTCTATAATTCTCTCATTTTATTCTGATTTTACTTTCAATTTAAGTTGTATCACTTTAACTGTGCTAACTCTTTCTTCTAGATGTTTGCAAATTCTATGCTATTTTCTTGTAGGTTCCTTCTCTTGTGGAGGCATAGGCTTCTCTCATCGTTAAGATTTTTTTATGAAGGTGGTCCAATGGTTATTCTCTTTGATCATCTTATTTCTTTTGCTTTCCTATCTTTTTTGCTTTGTTTTGATTGTATTTAGACAGGGGATTTACTCTCTAGGCTATTTGTAGCTCTTTGAGCAGTAGATCTTGAGTTTATCTTCTCTTAAGGACCTTGTAACCCCTTTTTTGTGGCAATAAAATTCCCCTAAATGGGGTTCCCTAAAACAAACCCTAAAAAACCTAAATCCTAAACCTTAAACCCTAAACACTAACCCTAAACCCTAAACCCTAAAACTGTAAACCCTAAACCCTAAACCTTAAACCCTAAACCCTAAACCCTAACCCTAAACCCTAAACCTCAAATACTAGTCTTAAACCTAAATTAACTAAATAAATTAAAAAATAAATCTATACCCTAAAACCTAATAAACCTAAACTTAAATAATAAGAATGGGTAGAACCTTCATGGCAGAAACATCACCATCAACCAACCTTAGTCTAGATCTTGTGGGGAGGCAGAGGCGGTGGTTATCGCAGTGGTGGTGGGGGATTTAGAGGTGCTGGTGGATATAGAGGTGGTGGTCGGAGCAGTGGTGATTATGGTGGCAGGAGGAGCAACGGAGGTTACAATTGTGGTGGTGGTGGAGGGAGAGATTGGGGATATGATGGTGGATCCTACTACTGAAATGGTTGAGGTGGTTTTGATGAGAACTGGAGAAACTGAAGAACGGTCGATCCGATCTGCATCTTATGGAAATATACCTTTACAATAGAAATGGTTCTACTTATCTAGGGTTTTTGATTTGTTCTATGTGTGCTCATTTTTTTTTCTATCTCATCACTTATGTTTTAGAAAACCTAGTGTGTTACGTGGTTGATGAAATCGAAAAGAAAAAATGTTGAATCTGAATTTGTTGTCTATTAAAAAAACATATATATGAAAAACCCTAAACCCTAAACTAAAACCCAATCTTTAAACCTAAAAGCTAAACCCTTAACCCTAAACCCTAAACCCTAAACCCAAAAGCCCTAAACCCTAAAACCTAAACCCAAAACCTTAAACCACAAATCCTAAACCCTAAACCCTAAAGTAAACCTAAACCCTAAACCTAAACCAAAAATAAAGTAAACTTAAACTTAAACTAAATAAAATATAATAAACTAAAATAAACATAACCTAAACTAAAAAATAAAACCTAAAAATAAACTTAAAATAAAAACCTAAACCCTAAACATAGAAAAATAAAATAAAAACATAAATCTGAACATAAAAATAAAAAATAAAACCTAAACCTAAAAATAAAATAAACATAAATAAAAATTAAAATTCAAATAAACTAAATAAACTTACCAGTTTACTTAATTTAAAAAAAACCTTAAACCCTAAGCTAACCCTGAACCCTAAAGCCTAAACACTAAACTCTAAACCTTAAACCCTAACTCTAAACCCTAAACCCTAAAGCCCTAAACCCAAAACCATAAACCCTAAAAACATAAAAATCTAAACCAAAACTAAATAAAACCTAAAAATAAAACATATAAAAAAACCTAAACCTAAAAAAAATAAATAAATAATAAATAATAAAAACCTAAAATAAAACTTAGATCTAAAACTAAAAATAAAATAAAATAAACAAATAAAAAATAAATAAAAATAAAAAATTAAATCCTAAACTAAACTTAAAAAATAAAATAAACTTAAGAATAAAAAACCTAAACAAAATAAAAATTAAAAGTATAAAAATAAAATAAACCTAAACCTAAAAATAACCTAAAAATAAATAAAAAATAAAACCTAAACCCTGAACTAAAAAAAAACCTAAACTTAAAATAAAAATAAAATAAATAAAATAAAATAAACTAAACTAAAATAAATAGAACCTAAACCTAAACATAAAATTAACTAAACTTAAACTTAAACCTAAACTAAATAAAATAAAATAAAAATAAACTTAAACCTAAACTAAAAATAAAACTTAAAAATAAGCCTAAAATAAAAACCTAAAACCTAAACCTAAAAAAATAAAATAAAAACCTAAACCTAAACCTAAAATTAAAAAATAAAACCAACACAAAAAACAAAAAATACAAATATTACTCAACTAAAAAATAAACCTAAACCTAAACCTAAACCTAAATAATAAACTAAAAAAAAAAACCTAAACTGAAATTAATAAACCTAAAATTAATAAAGTAAAAAAATAAAAATAAAAAATAAACCTAAATAAAAATAAAAAATAAAATAATCTAAAAAAAATAAAAAAATAAACAAAATAAACCTAAACCTACAAGATTTCTTAATTAAAAAAAAACCATAAACCTTAAATCTTAAACCTTAAACCCTAAACCTACAACCCTAAACCCTAAATCCTAACCCTAAACCCTAAACCCTAAAAACATAAACCCTAAAACCCTAAACCCTAAACCCTAAACACGAAACCTACAAACACAAACCCTAAAACCTAAACCTTAAACCTAAACTTAAACAAAAAGTATATAAATAAATTAAAAAAATAAACCTAAACCCTAAGAATTTGTAGACCCTTGATGGTAGGAACATCTCCGTCAACCAGCCTTAGTCTAGATCTAGTGGTGGAGGCGAAGGCGGTGGTTATCTTAGTTGAGGTAGGGGATCTAGAGGTGCTGGTGGATATGGAGATGGTGGTCGGAGGAGTGACATAGGTTACAGCCATGGTGGTGGCATAGAGAGAGATCATGGATATGATGGTTGATCTCTCTACTAGAGAGGCTGGGGTGATTTTGATGGGAACTGGAGAAATTAAAGAACGACTGATCCGATCTGCTACTTATGGAAATGTGTCTTGATAGTAGAGACAGTTCTAGTTATCTAGGGTTTTTGATTTGCTCTATACAAGCTTAGTTTTTATCTTTGCTGTCACTTGTGTCTTAGAAAACTTGGTGTGTCACTTGGTTGATGAAATTAGAAAGAAGAAATGTTGAATTTGAATTTTTTCATCATTAAAAAAAATTGAAACCCCTAAACCTAAACTAAAACCTGAACCGTAAACCTAAAACCTAAACCCTAAACCATAAACCCTAAACTCTAAAAACTATAAAACGCAAATTTTAAATCCTAAACCCTAAACCCTAAACTCTAAAACCTAAACCCTAAACCCAAAATCTCAAACCCTAAACCCTAAACTTGCCCTAAATCCTAAACCAAAACCTAAATTAAAGCAATCTTAAACCTAAACCTAAACTAAATAAAATAAATTAAACTAAAAATAAACCTAAACCTAAACTAAAAAAATTAAACCTAAAAATAAACCTAAAATAAAAACCTAAAATGTAAACCTAAAAAAATAAAATAATAACATAAACCTAAACATAAAAATTAAAAATAAATCCTAAACCTAAGAAATAAAATAAAAATAAAACTTCAACTAAAAAGTAAACCTAAAACTAAACCAAAACATAAAAAATAAAATAAAATAAAAAAACTTAACATAAATAAATAAACTAAACAAAATAAAAATAAAAAATAAACATAAATAAAAATTAAAAATAAAACAAACTAAATAAACCTAAACGAACCAGTTTACTTAATTTAAAAAAAAATCCTAAACCTTAAGCTAACCCTAAACCCTAAAGCCTAAACACTAAACTCTAAACTTAAACCATAAATCTTAAAACCCCTAAAACCCTAAACCCTTAACCTGAAACCCTAAAAACCTAAACCTAAACTAAATAAAACCTAAAAATATAATATATAAAAAAACCTAAACCTAAATAAAATAAAAAAATAAAATAAAATAAAAACCTAAACTAAAACCTAAGTCTAAACCTAAAAATAAAATAAAATAAAGTAAAATCAAAGAAATAAAAACATAAATTAAACTAAAAAAATAAAATAAACCTAACAATAAAAAACCTAAATCAAATAAGAACTAAACGTAAAATAAGAATAAAATAAACTTAAAATAAAATAAAATAAAAAATAAATAAAAACCTAAACCTAAACAATAAACCCTAAAATAAAACCTATCAATAAATAAAAAATATAATGTAAACCCTAAACTAAAAAAAAAAACCTAAACCAAAAATAAAATAAAATCAACATATGCTTAAACTAAAATAAAACCTAAACTTAAACCTAAAATAAACTTAACCTAAAGTTAATAAAATAAAATAAAATAAATTAAAAATAAACCAAAACCTAAACTAAAAAATAAAACATAAAAAACCTAAGATAAAAACCAAAAAACCTAAACCAAAAAATAAAAAATAAAACCTTAACCTAAAAAGTAAACTAAAATAAAATAAATAAACTAAACTAAATAAACATAAAAAATAAACCTAATTAAAAATATAAACTAAACTAAATAAAATAAATAAACCAAATCTTATCATTTTACTTAATTTTTTTTTTAAAAAAAGCTCTAAGCCCTAAACACAAAATCCTAAACCCTAAACCTATAACCTAAACCCTAAACCATAAACTCTAAATCCTAACAACCCCTGACCCTACCACAATGACAGCCAAACCCTAAACCTTACCCAAACTAAACCCGTGAGCCCTAAACTGACCTTAACTCTAATCCTAAACCCTAAATGATAAACTGGCAGAAACCCTAAACCCTAACTACACTAAATTCTAAATAAATCTAGGCCAAACCCTGGGCTGGTTAGGCCTTTGCCCACGCCACTGAGCCCTCTTTGTTCACTGAGCCTGAGCCACTATAAACCCTAGGCCCTAACATGAGCCACCTGGGTTCTAGGCCCTGGCCCAGATCACATGACCCAACCCTAGGCCACTGCACATGACCTCCCAGACCCTGATCCCCAACCCAGGCCAAGATCCAAAACTACCCAGGCCTGACCCTAAACCCGACCACTGCCTACCACGCCTGGGTTCTGTAACCTGGATCATATATGCCTGGGCCCCAAACTCCCACTTTCCATGGGCCATAAACCATATAACCCAGGCCCTGGGCCACTGGGCCACCAGGCCCTAAAACCTAAAATAAATCAGGCTTAAAATAAAATAAATAAAACCTAAACCTAAATAAAATAACATAAACTAAACCTAAACCTAAACATAAACCTAAACCAAAATATAAAAATAAAATAAAATAAAAAAATTAAACTAAAATTAAATAAATAAAAAACTAAACTAAACAAAAAAATAAAATAAATTTAAACATTAAAAACTTAAATAAAATAAAAACTAAACATAAAAAAAATAAACCCAAAATAAAATAAAATAAAACCTTAAAAAATAAAACTTAAACTCTAAACTAAAAAAAAATCTCAACTTAAAATAATCAAAATAAAATAAACATAAACTAAAATAAATAAAACCTAAACTCTAAACCCTAAACCATAAAACCCTAAACCCTAAACCCTAAAGCCCTAAAACCTACAACCCTAAACCCTAAACCTTAAACCCAAAATGCTAAACCCTAAACCCTAAACCCAAAATCTTAAACCCTAAACCCTAAAAACCTAATTTCCTAAACCTAAACAAAATAAAACCTTAAAAAAATAAATAAAAAACCTAAAAGAAAATAAAATATGAAAAAATTTTAAAAAACCTAAACTAAAATGTAAACTTAAACTGAAACCTAAACCTAAAGATAAAATTAAAAATAAAAACTATACTAAAAAAATACATAAAATCCTAAACCAAACTAAAAAAATAAAATAATCCTAAAATAAAATAAAATAGAAATTAAATAAAAACCTAAACCTAGATAATAAACCTAGAAATAAATAAAAAATAAAACTTAAACCTTAGATAAAACATAAACCCTAAACAAAAATAAAACCTAAGCCTAAAATAAAAATAAAATAAACCAAAACCTAAACTAAAATAAAATAAAAAAACTAAACCTAAACCTAAACCTAAACTAAATAATATAAAATAAACTAAAAATATACTTAAACCTAAATTAAAAAATAAAACCTAAAATAAAAACCTAAAACCTAAACCTAAAAAAATAAATAAAAACCTAAACCTTAAAAGAAGGAAAAATAAAACCTAATCCTAAAAAAGAAAATAAATATAAAACTAAACAAAAAATAAACTTAAACATAAACCTAAACCTAAACCTAAAAATAAAATAAAATGAAAAACTAAATCAAAAATAAATAAAGCTAAAAGAATAAACTTAACTAAATAAAAATAAAAATAAACCAAAATCAAAAGAAATAAATAAAATAAACTAAAATAAAAAAATATCTAAATAAACCCCAACCTACTAGTTTGCTTAATTTTAAAAAAATAAAAAAAAGAGATAAAAAAACCCTAATCCTAAACCCTAAACCATAAAACTATCTATAAACCCTAAACTCTAAACCCTAAGCCTACAAACCTAAACCCTAAACCCTAAACCCTAAACCCAAACCCTAAACCCAAAACCCTAAAGTAGGCCTAACCCGTAAAACCATAAACCCTAATCCCTAATCCCTAAACCTTAAAAACCTAAAAACCTAAATGTAAACTAAATAAAACATAAAAATAAAATAATTAAAAAAACCTAAACCTAAATAAAATAAAAACCTAAACTAAAATATAAACCTAAACCAAAATATAAAATAAAATCAACTAACTAAAATAAATAAATTAAAATAAATAAAAACTAAATTAAATTAAAAAATAAAATAAACCAAAGAATAAAAAATCAAAATAAAATAAAAACTAAACATAAAATAAAAAATAAAATAAACCTAAAATATTATAAAATAAAAACTAAATAAAAACCTAAACCTAAAAAGTAAACCTAGAAATGAAACCTAAACCCTAAACTAAATAAAAACCTAAACTTAAAATAAAATAAACCTAAACCTAGAATAAAATAAACTAAACTAA
Source organism: Cymbidium sinense (assembly GCA_021442155.1). Lineage (NCBI taxonomy): Eukaryota > Viridiplantae > Streptophyta > Magnoliopsida > Asparagales > Orchidaceae > Cymbidium > Cymbidium sinense. Next base: position 14,362,123 of record CM038222.1, read on the forward strand.
AATAAATAAAACCTAACCCTAAACTTAAACTCTAAACTAAATAAAATAAAATAAATTAAGCATAAACCTAAACCTAAATAAAAAAATAAAACCAAAAATAAATAACTAAAACTTAAACTTAATAAAATAAAATAAAAACCTAAACCTAAACATAAAATAAAAATAAAACTTAACTAAAAAATAAACCTAAACCTAAACCTAATCCAAAAAATTTACTAAAATAAAATAACTAAACTAAAATAAAAAACTAGACTAAAATAAATAAAATTAAAATAAATAAACTAAACTAAATAAAAAAATCAACATAAATAAAAATAAAAAGGAAAATAAACTAAAATTAATAAGAAATAAACTCAATAAACTAATTAAACAAAAGAAGAAATGTTGCAAATCTTAATTTGTTCTGAATTAAAAAAAACCAAAACTAAACGCACAGACCCTAAACCTAGAACCTAAACCCTAAACCCTAAACCCTTAACCCTAAAAACCATAAACCCAAAACCCGAAACCCTAAACCCTAAACCCTAAAAATCATAAACCCAAAACCTGAATCCCTAAACCCTAAAATCTAAAACCCTACGACCTCAACCCTAAACACTAAAACTTAAACCCTAAACACTAAACCCTAAACCCTAAACACTAAAGCCACAAAAAAATAAACCCACAAAACTAACCTAAACATTAAAAAGAAATTTAAAATCCTAAACTTAAACTAATAAAACCTAAAATAAAATAAATAAAAAAAATCTAAATAAAATAAGAAAATAAAATAAAATAAAAACATAAATTAAAACCTAAACCTAAACCTAAAAGAATATAATAAAAAATAAAAATTGAACTAAAATAAAATAAATAAATTACAAAATAAATTTAAAAAAACTTAAATAAAATAAGAACTAAACCTAAAATATAAATAAAATAAACTTAAAATTAAATAAACCTATAAATAAACCAAGAAAATAAAACTAAAGATAAATCCTAAACCCTAAACTTAAAAAAACCTAAACCTCAAATAAAACTAAAATAAACAAAAAATAAAAATAAAAGTAAACCTAAATCAAAATAAATAAATTAAATAAACTAAAATAAATAAAAAATAACTAAATAAACCCAAGCCTACTAGTTTGCTTAATTTTAAAAAAATTAAAATAAATGAAATAAAAAACACTAATCCTAAACCCTAAACCCTAAAACTATCTGTAAACCCTAAACTCTAAACCCTAAGCCTACAACACTAAACCCTAAAACCATTAACCTTAAAAACTTAAACCCTAAACCCTAATCTCGAAAACCATAAACCCTAAACCCTAAAGCCTAAACCCTAAAAACTAAAAAACCATAAACCCTAAACCCTAAACTAGCCCTAAACCATAACCCTAAACCCTAAACCCTAAACTAGACCTAACCCCTAAAACCCTAAACCCTAAATCCTAATCCTAAACCCTAAACCCTAGAAACCTAAAAACTTAAACCTAAACTAAATGAAAACTAAAAATAAAATAAATAGAAAACATAAACCTAAATAAAATAAATACCTAAACTAAAACCTAAACCTAAACTGAAAAATAAAATAAACTAACTAAAATAAATAAAAATAAAATAAAAAAACATAAATTAAACTAAAAAATAAAATAAACCAAAGAATCTAAAATCTAAATAAAATAAAAAATAAAATAAACCTATAATAAACCTAAAATATAATAAAATAATAACTAAATAAAAACCTAAACCTAAAAAAGTAAACCTAGAAATAAAACCTAAACCCTAAACTAAATAAAAAATTAAACTTAAAATAAAATAAAATAAAATAAACCTAAACCTAGAATAAAATAAACTAAACTAAAATAAAAAAAACCTAACCTTAAACCTAAACCCCAAACTAAATAAAATAAAAAAAATTAAACATAAACCTAAACCTAAATAAAAAATAAAATCAAAAATAAAAAACTAAAACTTAAACCAAAAAAAATAAAATATAAACCTAAACCTAAGCATAAAATAAAAAAATAAAACCTAAACCTAAAAAATAAAATAAAAATAAAACTCAACTAAAAAATAAACCTAAACCTAAACTGAATCCAAAAAAAATAAACTAAAATAAAATATTTAAATAAAATAAAAAACCTAGGCTAAAATAAATAAACCTAAAATAAATAAACTAAACTAAATAAAAAACAACCATAAATAAAAATAAAAAGTAAAATAAATTAAAATTAATAAAAAATAATCTAAATAAACTAACTAAATAAAAGAAGAAATGTTGCAAATCTTAATTTGTTCTCAATTAAAAAAAACCAAAAAGCCTAAATGCTAATCTAAAACAGGAACCCTAAACCTAAAACCTAAATCCTAAACCCTAAACCCTAAACCCTAAACCCTAAAAAACTTAAAACCAAAACCCAAAACCCTAAACCATAAAACCTAATACCTAACCCTAAACCCTAAAAATCGTAATCCCAAAACCTAAAACCCTAAACCCTAAAACCTAAAACCCTAAACCCTCGACCCTAAACACTAAAACCTAAACCCTAAGCTCTAAACACTAAACCCTAAACCCTAAACCCAAAAAAAATAAACCCTAAACCTTAAACTAACCCTAAACCTTAAACCCTAGAAAGCTAAAAACCTAAACTTTAAATAATTAAAACCTAAAAATAAAATAAATAAAAAAATCTAAACAAAATTAAAATAAGAAAATAAAATAAAATAAAAACATAAATAAAACCTAAAGCTAAACCTAACAAGAAAATATAAAAAAAATAAAAATTGATCTAAAATAACATAAATAATAATTAAACTAAATTAAAAAATCCTAAATAAAATTAAAACTAAACCTAAAATAAAAATAAAATATACTTAAAATTAAATAAACTTATAAATAAACCTACAAGATAAACCTAAAGATAAATCCAAAATCTAAACTTAAGAGAAACCTAAACCTAAAATGAAAATAAAATAAACAAAATAAAAGGCACCTAATCCTAAAATAAAATAAATAAAACATAAACATAAAACTAAACCCTAAACTAAATAAAATAAATAAATAAAAAATAAACCTAAACCTAAATTAAAAAATAAAACCAAAAATCTAAACCTAAAAAATATACAATAAAAACCTAAACCTAAACATAAAATAAAAAATAAAACTTAAATCTAAAAAATAAAAAAAAATAAAACTCAATTAAAAAATAAACCTAAACCTAAACCTAATCCAAAAATATAAACTAAAATAAAATAACTAAACTAAAATAAAAATAGACTAAAATAAATAAACAAAATTAAATAAAAATAAAAAATAAATATAAAAAATAAAATAATAAAATAAATAAAAATAAATAAAAATTAAACTAAATAAACTAATTAAACAAAATATGATTTTGTTCTCTGATAAAAAAAAATCAAAAACCCTAAACCCTAAACTAAAATCTGAACCCTAAACCTAGAACGTAAACCATAAACCCAAAAATCTAAACCCTAAAAACCTTAAACCATAAACTCTAAACCCTAAACCATAAACATCAAACCCTAAAACCTAAACCCTAAACCCAAAAAAAACCCTAAACCCTAAACCCTAAACTCTTAAAAGCCTAAACCTAAACTAATTAAAACTTAAAAATAAAATAAATAAATAAAATCTCAACCAAAATAAAATATAACAACAAAAACAACAACAAGCATTTATCCCACTAAGTGGGGTCAGCTGCTTGAATCCTTCGTCTCCATTGTCTCCTATTATGTGTCAAATTCTCATTTAATTCAAGTGTACTAAGGTCATTTTTTATACATCTTAACAAAGTCTTTTTAGGTCTATCTCTACCTTTCTTAACATAAGGCAAATATAATGCATCTACTCACCTAACCAGGTCATCGGATGGCCGATGCTTTATGTGGCTAAATAATCTAAGGTGACTCTCTCTAATCTTATCTGCCACCAGAGCTACTCCAACTTTTTCCCGAACATACTCATTTCACATTTTATCTCTAAGAGTAAAGCCACTCATCCACCTGAGCATCCTCATCTTTGTAACACTTAACTTAGTCTTATGCTTCTCTTTTATTGGCCAACATTCTACATCATAAGTCATTGTAGATCTTACCACCATCTTATAAAATTTTCCTTTAAGTTTAAGTGGAACTTTTCTATCACACAACAGGCCAGATGCTTTCCTCCACTTCAACCATCCAAGTTGAATTCTACTAATAACATCTTAATCTATTTCACTATCATTTTGAAAAGAATCATGACTAAACCAAAATAAAATAAGAAAATAAAATAAAATAAAAACATAAAGAAAAACCTAATCCTAGACCTAAAGCTACAAAGAAAATAAAATAAAATAATAAAAACTTAACTAAAATTAAATAAATAAAAACCTAAACTAAACGAAAAAATAAAAAACCTAAATAAAATGAGAACTAAACTTAAAATAAAAATAAAATTGACCTAAAATAAAGTAAAATAAAACTCAATAAAACCTAAACCTAAACAATAAACTTAAAAATAAAACCAATAAATAAATAAATAACAAAACCTAAACCCTAAACTAAAAAAAACCCAAAACCAAAAATAAAAATAAAATAAACCTAAACCTAAACTAAATTAAATAAAACCTAAACCTAAATCTCAACCTAAACTAAAAAAATAAAATAAACTAAAAATACACTTAACCTAAAAAATAAAACCTAAAATAAACCTTAAAAAACCTAAATATTATGCTTAAAAAAATTAAAACTTAAACTTAAAAATAAAAATAAAACCTAAACTTAAAAAAATAAAATAAAATAAAACTGAAAATAAACCTAAACTTAAACCTATAAAATAAAATAAAATAAAAAACCTAAACTAAAATAAATAAACTAAACAAAATAAAAATAAAAAGAAACCTAAATCAAAATAAAAAATAAACTAAATAAACCTAAACCTACCAATTTACTTAATTTTACAAAAACTAAAAATAAATTTAAAAAAAACCCTAACTGTAAACCTTAAAACCTAAACCATAAACCCTAAACCCCTAAACATATAACCCTAAACCATAAACCCTAAATCTCAAACCATAAACCCTAAACCCTAAACCCTAAACACTAAACCCTAATCTCTAAACCTTAAACCCTAAACCCTAAAAACCTAATAATCTAAACCTAAACTAAATAAAACCTAAAGATAAACTAAATAAAAAAACCAAAATCTATATAAAATAAATTAAATTAAATTAAAAAAAACCTAAACCTAAACCTAAAATTAATAATAAAATAAAATCAAAATTAAAACTAAACTAAAATAAAATAAATAAAAAACTAAACTAAATTAAAAAATAAAATAAAACTAAAAATAAAAAACCAAAATAAAATTAAAACTAAACATAAAATAATAATAAAATAAACCTAAAATAGGATAAAATAAAAATTAAATAAAAACCTAAACCTAAAAATAAAATAAAAATATTACCTAAGAAAAAACCTAAACCCTAAACTAAAAAAGAAACCCTAAATCTAAAATAAAGAAAATAAAATAAACTTAATCCTAAACTAAAATAAAATAAACTAAAATAAATAAAACATAAACCTAAACCTAAACTAAACTAAAACTAAACCCTAAATAAAATAAAATAAAAATAAACTAAAAATAAGCCTAAATTTAAACTAAAAAATGAAATTTAAAAATAAACCTAAAATGAAAAACTAAAACCTAAACCTAAGAAAATAAAATAAAAATTGAAACCTAAAAATAAAAATAAAAAATAAAACCTAAACCTATAAAATAAAATAAAAATATACTATACTAAAATAATAAAATAAAACTTAAATCTGAACCAAAAAAATAAACTAAAATAAATAAACTAAACTAAATAAAAAACCTAAATAAAAATAAATAAAATAAAATAAACTAAATATTTAAAAAATAAACTAAATAAACTTAAACATACCAGTTTACTTAATTAAAAAAAAGAACACTAAATCCTTAACCCTAAACCCTAAACCCTAAATCCTAAGCCATAAACCCTAAACCCTAAAACTAACCATGAACCCAAAACCCTAAACCTACAACCCTAAACCATAAACCTTAAAAAACCCTAAACCTTAAACCCTAAACCATAACCCTAAACCCTAAACCATAAAAGCATAAACCCTAAAATCGTAAATCCTAAACCCTAGACCCTAAATTATAACCTTAAATGCCAAACCCTAAACCTCTAATACTAAACCAAAACCTAAAGTAACTAAATAGATTAAAAAATAAACCTAAACCCTAAAACCTTATAAACCTAAACCTATTCACTAAGAATGGGAAGAACCTTGATGGTAGGAACATCACCATCAACCAGCATCAATCTAGATCTGGCAGTGCAGGCGAAGGTGGCGATTATCAAAGTGGTGGTGGGGGATTTATAGGTGCTGGTGGATATGGAGGTGGTGGTCATTGTAGTGGTGGTTATGGAGGTGGGAGGAGCGACGAAGGTTACCGTCATGGTGGTGGCGGAGGGAGATATTGAGGATATAATGATGGATCCTGAGGCCAGGGTGGTTTTCATGGGAATAGGAGAAACTGAAGAATAGCTGATTATATCTGCTGCTTATGGAACTTTGTCCTTATAGTATAGATGGTTCTAGTTATCTAGGGTTTTTGATTTGCACTATGTGTGCTCATTTTTGATCTATGTCATCACTTGTGTCTTTAAAAACTTGGTATGTTACTTGGTTGATGAAATAAAAAGTTAAAAATGTTGAATCTGAATTTGTTCACCATAAAAAAAAACATAAACCCTAAACCCTAAACTAAAACCTGAACACTAAACCTAAAACCTAAACCCAAAATCCTAAACCCTGGTGGTGGCCGAGGGAGAGATAGGGGATATGATGGTGTATCCAGTTACTAGAGAGGCTGGGGTGGTTTTGATGGGAACTGGAGAAACTGATGAATGGTCGAACTAATCTGCTGCTTATGGAACTGTATCTTTAAAGTAAAAATGGTTCTAGTTATCCAGGGTTTCTGATTTGCTTTATACGTGCTCATTTTTTATCTATATCGTCACATGTGTCTTAGAAAACTTTTTGTGTTACTTGGTTGATGAAATTGAAATGAAGAAATGTTGAATCTGAATTTGTTCTCTGTTAAAAAATATATATATATGAAAAACCCTAAACCCTAAACTAAAACACAAACCCTAAACCCTAAACCCTAAACCCTAAACCCTAAATCCTAAAACCTAAACCCTAAAGCCTAAACCCCAAACCATAAACCCTAAACCTTAAATTAACCCTAAACCCTAAACCTAAACCTAAAATAAAGTAAACCTAAACATAAACTTAAACTAAATAAAAGAAAATAAACTAAAAATAAACCTAAACCTAAACTAAAATAAATAAAACCTAAACCTAAACCTAAGTTAATCTAAAACTATACCCTAAATAAACTAAACTAAAAATAAGCCTAAACTTAAACTAAAAAATGAAACTTAAAAATAAACCTAAAATGAAAAACTAAAACCTAAACCTAAGAAAATAAAATAAAATCAGCTAAAAATAAAATAAAAATAAAACCTAAACCTAAAATAAAATAAAATATACTAAACTAAAATAATAAAATAAAACTTAAATCAGACCAAAAATAAACTAAAATAAATAAACTAAACTAAATGAAAATCTAAATAATAAATAAAATAAACTAAACTAAATATTTAAAAATAAACTAAATTAAAAACATACCGGGTTACTTAATTAAAAAAAAAGAACACTAAACCCTAAACCCTAAAGCCATAAACCCTAAACCCTAAAGTGACCATGACCCAAAACCTAAACCTACAACACTAAACCATAAACTCTAAAAAAACCCTACCACTAAACCCTAAACCATGACCACAAACCACAAAAGCATAAAAAATGGGTAAAGCTAAACCCTAAACCCTAAATTATAACCATAAACCCCAAACCCTAAACCTCAAATACTAAACCTAAACCTAAAGTAACTAAATAGATTAAAAAATAAACCTAAACCCTAAAACCTTATAAACCTAAACCTAAACCCTAAGAATGGGAAGAACCTTGACGGTAGGAACATCACCATCAACCAGCATTAGTCTAGATCTGGCGGTGCAGGCGGAGGTGGCGGTTATCAAAGTGGTGGTGGGGGATATACAAGTACTGGTGGATATGGAGGTGGTGGTCAGACTAGTGGTGGTTATGGAGGTGGGAGGAGCGATGGAGGTTACAGTCATGGTGGTGGCGGAGGGAGATATCGAGGATATAATGATGGATCCCGAGGCCAGGGTGGTTTTCATGGGAACAGGAGAAACTGAAGAACAGTCGATTATATCTACTGCTTATGGAACTATGTCTTTACAGTATAGATGGTTCTAGTTATCTAGGGTTTTTGATTTCCACTATGCGTGCTCAGTTCTTATCTGTGTCATCACTTGTGTCTTAAAAAACTTGGTATGTTACTTGGTTGATGAAATCAAAAGTTAAAAATGTTGAATCTAAATTTGTTCACCATTAAAAAAAACATAAACCCTAAACCCTAAACTAAAACATGAACACTAAACCTAAAACCTAAAACCAAAATCCTAAATAGTGGTGGTGGCCGAGGGAGAGATATGGGATATGATGGTGTATCCAGCTACTAGAAAGGCCAGGGTGGTTCCGATGGGAACTGGAGAAACTGAAGAATGGTAGAACTAATCTGCTGCTTATGGAACTGTATCTTTAAAGTAGAAATGGTTCTAGTTATCCAGGGTTTTTGATTTGCTCCATACGTGTTCATTTTTGATTTATATCGTCACATGTGTCTTAGAAAACTTTTTGTGTTACTTGGTTGATGAAATTGAAATGAAGAAATGTTGAATCTGAATTTGTTCTCCTTTAAAAAAATATATATATGAAAAACCCTAAACCCTAAACTAAAATACGAACCCTAAACCCTAAACCCTAAACCCTAAAACCTAAACCCTAAAGCCTAAACCCCAAACCATAAACCCTAAACCTAAACCTAAAATAAAGTAAACCTAAACCTAAACTTAAACTAAATAAAAGAAAATAAACTAAAACTAAACCTAAACCTAAACTAAAAAATAAAACCTAAAAATGAACTTAAAATAAAAACCAAAAACCTAAACCTAAAAAAATAAAATAAAATTATAAAGCTAAACATTAAAATAAAAAATAAATTTTAAACCTAAGAAATAAAATATGAACAATACTCAACTAGAAAATAAACCTAAACCTAAAAAATAAAATAAAATAAAAATCCTAAATTATAAAAATATGAATAAATTAAAATAAAAAATATAAAATAAAATAAAATAAATAAACCTAAACCTACTAGTTTACTTAATTTAAAAAAAACTTTAAGCCCTAAGCTAACCCTAAACCCTAAAGCCTAAACACTAAACTCCAAACACTAAACCCTAACCCTAAACCTTAAACCGTAAAATCCTATACCATAAAACCCTAAACCCTATACCCAAAAAACCTAAAAATATAAACCTAAACTAAATAAAACCTAAAAATACAATATAAGAAAACCTAAACCTAAATAAAATAAAAAACACAATAAAATAAAAACCTAAACTAAAACGTAGATCTAAGCCTAAAAATAATATAAAATAAACAAATAAAAAATAAACTAAATTAAAATAAATGAAAACCTAAACTAAAATTAAAAAAATAACATAAACCTAAGAATAAAAAATCTAAATAAAATAAAACCTAAACCTTAAAAATACAGTATAGATGGTTCTAGTTATCTAGGGTTTTTGATTTGCTCTATGCGTGCTCATTTTTGATATATGTTGTCACTTGTGTCTTAGAAAACTTGGTGTGTTACTTGGTTGATGATATAAAAAATAAAAAATGTTGTACATGAATTTGTTCACAGTTAAAAAAAACTAAAAACCCTAAACCCTAAACTAAAACCAGAACCCTAAACCTAAAACCTTAACCCAAAACCCTAAACCCTAAAACCTAAATACTAAACCCTAAAATGGTAAACCCTAAACCATAAACCATAAACCCTAAAACCTAAACCCTAAACCATAAACCCCAAACTCTAAACCCTAAACCCTAAACCCTAAACCCTAAACCTTAAACTAACCCTAATCCCTAAACCTAAACCTAAAATAAAGTAAACTTAAACCTAAACTAAATAAAATAAAATAAACTTAAACCTAAACTAAAAAAACCTAAAAATAAACCTAAAATAAAAACCTAAAACTTAAACCTAAAAAAATAAAATAAAAACATAAACCTAAACCTAAAAATAAAAAATAAAACCTAAACCTAAAAAATAAAATAAAAATAAAATTTAACTAAAATATGAACCTAAACCTAAACATAAACCTAAAAAACAAAATAAAATTAAAAACCTAACTAAGATAAATAAAGTAAACTAAATAAAATAAAACTAAACTAACCCTCTTGGTTTGCATAATTTTTTTTTTAAAACCCTAAACCCTCTCACTAAACTTTAAACCCTAAACCCTAACATTAAACCCTAAACCCTAAAACCCTAAATCCTAAAACACTAAACACTAAATCCTAAACCCTAAAAACCTAAAAAGCTAAACCTAAACTAAATAAAACCTAAAAATAAAATAAATAAAAAAATTAATAAACCTAAATAAAATAAAAAAGTAGAATAAAATAAACTAAAAACCTAAACTAAAACTTAAGTCTAAACCAAAAAATAAAATAAAATAAATTAATAAAAATAAACTAAATTAAAATAAATAAAAACCTAAAGTAAAGTAAGAAAATAAAATAAAACTAATAATATAAAAACTAAACATAAAATAAGAATTAAATATACCTAAAATAAAATAAAATAAAAACTAAATAAAAACCTAAACCTAAACAATAAACCTAAAAATAAAACCTAAAAATAAATAAAAATAAAATCTACACCCTAAACTAAAAAAAAATTAAACCAAAAATAGAAAATAATCCTAAATAAAAATACAAAATAAACTAAATAAACCTAATCCTATTGGTTTACTTAATTTTTTAAAATAAAAAAAAACAGGCAAACCTAAAACTAAACCCCTGACCCTAAACCCCTAAATTCTACTAAACCCAACCCTAAAGTGACCTAAACCATCCATGACTAACCAGTCAGTGACCCTAAATCCTATAATAACCTAAAACTTACTGAGCCATAGCTAACGTTAAATCCTGGGCTGATCCTAAACCCTGGGCTCTCTACCTCAGGCCTCCTGGCCTAATCTCCCATCCCATGCTGACCTACCCTGATCACTAAAGGCTGAGCACTAGGCCACTGACCTGGGCCAGGCCCTGATCCAGGCCCTGACCTGATCCCAACCTAAATCAGGTAACCTGGGCTTTGGCCACTACTACTGATCTGACTCTACTAAGCCAACCATACCACCCAAAACCTACCTACATTGGGCTTAAACCCTAAGATCTGCGTGACTCCAACCATAAACCACAAACCACTGTGGCCCAAACCTAAACCTGAGCCAGACTGGACCAAACCCTAAACCCTAAACCCAAACCCAAAACCTAAACTAAATCAAAACTAAAAATAAAATAAATAAAAAACTGAAACCTAAATAAAATAAAAACCTAAACTAAAATCTAAACCTAAACTTAATCTTAAACTTAAAAATAAAATAAAATAAAAAATAAATAAAAATGTAAACTAACTAAAAAAATAAAGTAAACCTAAACATAAGAAACTTATATAAAATAAAAAATAAATGTAAAATAAATATAAAAAACCCAAAATATAATAAAATAAAAACTAAATAAAAACTTAAACCTAAAAAATAAACTTAAAAATAAAACATAAACCCTAAACTTTATAAAAACCTAAACCTAAAATAAATAAAATAAAATAAACATAAACCAAAACTAAAATAAACTAAACTAGGCACGAAACTACACAAACCCACAAACCTAAACCATGAGCCCAACCAAACCTAAAACCACCCTAAACCCTAAACCAAAAACCCAAACCTAAAAACCCAAGATCCAAACCTTAAACCCTAAAACCTGATTTCCAAACCTAAAATAAATAAACCTATTAAAATAAATAAAAAAAAAATAAACAAAGATAAAAAAAAAAAAAAAATAAAAATAAAAAAAAAAACCTAAACGTAAACCTAAACCTAAAAATAAAATAAAATAAAACTAAAAATTAAATTAAGACAAAATACATAAAAACCTAAACTAAACTAAAAATAAAATAAACTTAAAAATAAAACCAAAATGTAAAATAAAAATAAAATCAGCTAAAATATAATAAAATAAAAATTAAATAAAAACCTAAACCTAAATAATAAACCTAAAAATAAATAAAAAATAAAACCTAAACCCTAAAATAAATAAAAAACCTAAACTTAAAATAGAAATAAAATAAGCCTAAACCTGAACTAAAATAAACTAAACTAAAATAAATAAAACATAAACCAAAACCTAAAATAAACTAAACCTAAACCTAAACTAAATAATATAAAATATACTAAAACCTAAACCTAAACAAAAAAATAAAACCTAAAAATAAACCTAAAATAAAAACCTAAAACCTAAACATAAAAAGAGTAAAATAAAAATTTAAAACTAAACTTAAAAATAAAAAATAAAATTTAAACCTAAAAAATAAAATAAAAACAGAAATAAACTAAAATAATAAAAATAGAACTAAATTTAAACCAAAAAAATAAACTAAAATAAAAAACCTAAACTAAAATAAATAAACATAAAATAAATAAACTAAATAAAATAGAAATAAAAAATAAACCTAAATAAAAATATAATATAAACTAAATAAACTAAAACTTACCGATTTCTTTAATTTTTAAAACCACTCACAAATCCACCTAAACCTAAATCTTAAATCTTAAACCTAAACCCTAAACTCTAAACTACCCTAAACCTTAAACCCTAGCCAACCCTAAACCCAAAAAAATATTAAATCCTCAGGCTAAGCCCTAAATCCTAAATTCTAAACTCTAAACCAAATCCTAATAATAATGTGACCTGATCTTAAACTAAACTCTAATCACACCCTGACTAAACTGAGCCACCCTAGGCCCCAGGCCCAAACTCCACCAGAACTACCCAAACCATCCCTAAAAATGGGCCACTAGGCTAAACCTGATACTGATCAACTGGGCCTGATGACCTGGGCCAACCCTGACCTGAGGCCTGAGCCACTGACCAACCTGGGACTGAGCCCTGAACCACTGCTACCCACTGGGCCCTGGGCCCTCCAAATAAAACCACTAACCCCTAACACCTAACCCAAACCCTGGGCTAAACCTAGGCCCTGGGCCAGGACACGGATCCTGGGCCCTGGGCCACAACCCTGCGTCCCTGGGCCCAAACATAAACCTAAACCCTGGGCCATAAACCCTGGGCCTAAACCTTAAACCAAGATCTAAACCTAAACCTAAACTAAATAAATAATAATAATATAAATAAAACCTAAACATAAATAAGATAAAATTTAAACTAAAACCTAAACCTAAACTTAAAATAAAATAAAATAAAAAATAAAACTAAATTATAGATAAATAAAACCTAAATTAAGCTAAAATGAAAACTATAAATAAAACCTAAATATAATAAAAACTAAATAAAAAATAAAAATAAAATAAACCTAAAATAAGTAAAATAAAAACTAAATAAAAATCTAAACCTGAAAAAAACATAAAAAAACTTAACAATAAATAAAAAATAAAACTTAAACTCTAATAAAAATAAAAAATAAAAATACAACCCTAAATCGACAACCCTAAACCCTAAATGCTAAACACTAAACCCTAAACCCTAAAACATAAACCTTAAACCCTAAAACTAACCCTAAACCCAAAACCATAAACCTGGGCCCTAAACTGACTAAACCCTAAAAAATGACCTGACCCAAACTACCGGACCCTAAAAAGACACCTGACCTAAACCCTAAACCCTAGGCTGTCCCTGGGCTCACAAAACCCTAAACCCTAAAGGCCCAGATACTAAACCCTAAACCTAAACTGACCATTAAATCCTGGGCTAAAACACTAAAGCCTAAACTCACCATATCACACTTAACCCCTCCACCTAAACCTAAACCTAAACTAAATAAAACATAAAATAAAATAAATTAAAATACTAAACCTAAAAAATAAATAAAATAAAAACCTAAACTAAACAAAAATAAATAAAAAACCTAAACTTAAAAATAAAATAAAATAATAAAAAACTCAAATAAAATAAATAGAAACCTAAATAAAATAAAAAAGTAAAATAATCCTAAGAAATAAAAACCTAAATAAAATAAAAACTTAGCCTAAAATAAAAGTAAAATAAACCTAAAATATAATAAAAGAAAAACTAAATAAAAAAATCAAACCTAAATAATAAACCTATAAAAAATAAAAAATAAAACCAAAACCCTAAGCTAAAAAAAAACCTAAACCTAAAATAAAAATAAAATAAACCTAAACCTAAACTAAAATAAACTAAACTAAAACAACTAAAACTTAAAGCTAAACCTTTAATAAACTAAATGTAACCTCTAAACCAAAATTAAATAAAATTAAATAAACTAAAAATAAACCTAAACCTAAACCAAAAAATAGAACCTAAAAATAAACCAAAAATAAAAACTTAGAACCAAAAAATAAAAAAACAAATAAAAACCAATACCTAAACCTAAAAATAAAAAATAAAACCTTAACCAAAAAAAATAAAATAAAAATAAAACTTAACTAAAAATAAATCTAAACCTAATCCTAAACCTAAAAAATAAACTAAAATAAAAAACCTAAACTAAAATAAATAAACCTAAAATAAATAAACTAAACTAAATAAAAAATAAACCTAATAAAAAAGTAAACTAAAATGAATAAAATAATACTAAATATACTAAATAAAACAAAACTTAGTTTACTTAAATTAAAGATTAAAAAAAAAACCCTAAACCTAGATCACATCAGTAAACCTACCCTACCCTAAAACCCATGATAAACCCTAAACCCTAAATACAAATAAATAAATAAAAATAGTAACCCTAAACCCTTAACTTACAACCCTAAATACTAAAACCCTAAACCCTAAACTCTAAACCCTAATCTCTAAAACCATAAACCCTAAACCATAAACACTAAACCTTAAACCCTAAAACCTTCAGCCCTAAACCCTAAACCCTAAACCCCAGCCCTAAAACCTAAAACTAAACATAAACCTAAACCTAAACCTTAAAACATAAACTAAAATAAAACCTAAGCTGAAATAAATAAATCTAAAATAAATAAATAAAACTAAACAAAAATAAAAAATAAACATAAATAAAACAAAGAAATAAAATAAGCTAAAATAAATAAAAAGTAAACTAAATAAACATAAACCTACAGGTTTACTTAATTTAAAATAAAACCTTAAACCTTAAATCCTAAACCATACACCAACAGTCCTAAACCCAAAATCCTAAATCCTAAACCCTAAAACACCCTAAACCCTAAACCAAATGCCAGGCCCTAAGCTAAACAAACCCTAGGCCACTGCTAAACTAAACCTAAACCTAAACCTAAGTGGCTAAAAAATTGAAAATAAGCCTAAACCCAAAACCATAATAAACCTAAACCCGAAACCCTAAACCATAAATAGCTAAAAACCTAAAACTAAACTAAACAAAACCTAAAAGTAAAATAAATAAATAAAACCTAAACTAAAATAAAATTAAAAATAAAATAAAATAAAAACATAAACTAAAACCTAAACTCAAAAAAGAATAATAAATAAAAAACTAACATAAAATAAATAAAAACCTAAACTAAACTAAAAAATAAAAAACTAAAATAAAATAAAAACTAAACCTAAAATAAAACTAAAATAGACCTAAAATAAAATAAAATAAAAACTAAATGAAAAAACTAAATAAAAATGAGATAAAATAAACCTAAATAAAAATGAAAAATTAAATAAACTAAAATAAATAAAAAAGAAATGAAATAAACCTAAACCAATTAGGTTACTTAATTTTAAATAAAAATAAATAAAAAAAAATAAACCCTCGTGACCATAAGCCTGATACTAAAAAAACCCAAACTAAAACTCAAGCCCTAAACCCTAAACCACAAAATCCTGTACCATAAACCCTGGCCCACAGACCTGTAACCTAAACCCTAAACAAACCCTAAACCCCAAACCCTAAACCCTAAACTTTAAACCCTAAAGCCCAAAATCTAAACTTAAAAAACCTAAAAGAATAAACCTAAACTAATTAAAATGTAAAATCAAAATAAATAATAAAACCTAAACATAAAAAAATATCAAATAAAATAAAATAAAATTCTAAACTAAAACTTAAACCTAAACCTGAACTTAAACTTAAAAATAAAATAACTTAAAAAAACTAAACTAAAATAAAATAAATAAAACCTAAACTAAGCTAAAAATTAAAATAAACCTAAAAAACCTAAATAAAATAAAAACTAAACATAAAATAAAAATAAAGTAAACCTAAAATAAAATAAAATAAAAATAAAATGAAAAACCTAAACCTAAAATAAACAAAATAAAATAAACCTAAACCTAAATTAAAATAAACTAAACTAAAATAAATAAAAGCTAAACTTAAACATAAAATAAATGAAACCTAAATTCTAAACAAAATAAAATAAAATAAAATAAAATTAAAACAAACCTAAACATAAATTAAAAAATCAAACCTAAAACTTAAGCCTAAAAAAATAAAATAAAAACCTAAACCTAAACCTAAAAATAAAAAATAAAACCTAAAATAAAAAAATTAAATAAAAATAAAATTAATCTAATAAATAAACAAAAATAAAAACCTAAACCTAAAAAATAAACTAAAATAAAAAACTTCAACTAAAATAAATAAACCTAAAATAAATAAATTAAACCAAATAAAATAAAAAATAAATTTAAATAAAAATAATAAATAAAATAAATAAAAAATAATTAAAAATAAACTAAATAAACCTATACTTACTGGTTTTTTAATTAAAAAATGAACCTCTAAACCCTAAATCCTAAACCATAAATCCAAAATCCTAAACCCTAAAATTAACCCTAAACCCTAAACCTACAATGCTGAACCTTAAACCCTTAACTCTAAACTAACCCTAAACCATAAACCCTAAATAGAATAAATAAATAACCTTAACCCAAAACTCTCGACCCTAGAACTAACCCTCAAAAATTGCCAATTCGATGTGCTGCTTATGAAATTGTCCCATTACAGTATAGATAGCTCTGGTTATCTAGGGCTTTTTTTACTCTATGCGTGCTCATTTTCTAGCTATGTCATCGCTTGTTGTAAGAAAACTTGGTGTGTTACTTGGTTGATGAATTTGAAAAGAAGAAATCTTGAATTTGAATTTGTTCTCAGTTAAAAGAAAAATCAAAAACCATAAACCCTAAACTAAAATATGAACCCTAAACCTAAAACTTAAATGCTAAATCCTAAACCCTAGAAACCCTAAATCCTAAACCCTAAACCCTAAACCCTAAACTTTAAACAATAAAAATGTAAAAACCTAAACCTAAACTAAATAAAACCTAAAAATAAAATAAATAAAAAAACCTAAACCAAAACAAAATAAAATAAAATAAAAACATAAACTAAAACCTAGACCTAAACCTAAATAAAAAATAAAATAAAAAATAAAAAGTAAACTATAATAAAATAAATAAAACCCTAAACTAAACTAAAAAATAAGAAACCTAAATTAAATAAAACCTAAACCAAAAATAAAAATAAAATAAACCTAAGATAAAATAAAATAAAAACCTAAGCCTATAAAATAAACGTAAAAATAAAACATACAAAAAAATAAAAAAATAAAACCTAATCCTAAAGTAAGAAAAACCTAAACCAAAAAGAAAAATAAAATAAACTTAAACCTAAAATAAAATAAATAAATCCAAAACCTAAACCTGAAATAAACTAAACATAAACCTAAACTAAATAAAATAAAATAAACTAAAAATAAACCAAAACCTAAACTAAAAATAAAACCTAAAATGAACCTAAAATAAAATCTAAAACCTAAACCTAAAAAAAATAAAATATAAATCTAAACCTAAACCTAAAAATTAAACCTAAACTTAAAAAAATAAAATAAAATACTAAACAAAAAAATAAACCTAAACCTAAAGCTAAACCTAAAAATAAACCAAAATATAAAATCTAAACTAAAATAAATAAACTAAACTAAATAAACCCAAATAAAAATTAAAAATTAAAAACTAAAATAAATTAAAAATAAAATAAATAAACTTAAACTTACCATTTTATTGAATTTAAAAAAATAAAAAATAAAAAAAATAAAAATATTAAAGAAAAACCCTAACCTAAAACCATAAACGCTAAACACTAAACCTACAACCCTAAACCATAAAATCCTAAACCCTAAACCATAAATCCTAAACCCTAAAACCTAAACCCTAAAACTGACCACACCCTAAACCTTGTTTTGAAAAACCTTAAACCCTAAACCCTATCGTGACTAAACCTCCCTCTTAAAACCTAAACCCTAAACCCTAAAACCTAAACCATAAACACTAAACCCTAAACCCTAAACCTTAAACCCAAAAACCTAAACCTAAATAAGAAAATAAAATAAAATAAAATGAAAACCTAAACTAAAACCTTAACCGAAACCTAAACTTAAAATAAAATAGAAAATAAAAACTAAACTAAAATAAAATAAAATAAAACCTAAACTAAATAAAACATAACCTAAAAATAAAAAACCTAAATAAAATAAAAACTAAACATAAAATAAAAATAAAATAAACCTGTGATAAAATAAAAAAAACTCAATAAAAACTTACCTCCAAAAATAAAAATAAAAAATAAATAAATAATAACATCTAAACCATAAACTAAAAGAAAAACTTAAACCTAAAGTAAAAATCAAAATAAACTTAAAGCTAAACTAAAATAAGCTAAACTAAAATAAATAAAACCTAAACCTAAAATAAACTAAATTTGAACCTAAACCTGAACAAAATAAAATAACAATAAATAAACTAAACTAAACTAAGAAATAAAAAAAAAAATAAAATAACAACTAAAAAAATAAAAATTAAACCTAAACATAAAAAATAAACTAAAAATAAAAATAAATATTAGAAAAAAACTAAACCTAAAAAATAAACTAAAATAAAAAAACCTAAACTAAAATGAATAAACGTAATTTAAATAAACCAACTAAATAAAAATAAAAATAATCCTAATTAAAAATAAATAATAAAATAAACTAAAATAAATAAAAATAAACTAAATAAACTAAATAAACATAAACATACAACTTTACTATTTTTTTAAATAAAAAACCCTAAACACTAAACTCTAAACCTTAAACCCCAAAGCCTTAAACCCTAAATCCTAAACCCTAAACCCTAAACTCTAAACCCTAAACCCTAAACCTACAACCCTAGGCCCAGACCCTACCATACCCTAAAACCGGAAGGCCACTGAGCCCTAACCACTAAACCCTAAAACCATAAACCTGTGCCATAAATCTTAAACCTTGTGCAAACCCTACTCTAAACTCCCACTACACAAACCTAAACTCCTACCCTAAACTCTACCCTAAATACTAAACTAAACCTAAAACCTAAACCCTAAACCCTAAACCCAAACCCTAAACCCTAAATCCTAAGACCTAAACCCCAAACCTTAAACTTTAAACCCTAAACCCTAAACCCTAAACCCTAAAACCTAAAAACCCTAAATCATAAAACTTAAACCCTAAACCCTAAACCATAACCTTAAACCCTAAACCCTAAACCTAAACTAACTAAATAAATTAAAAAATAAACCTAAACCCTAAAACTTAATAAACCTAATCCTAAACCTAAACCCTAAGAATGGGCAAAACCTTGACGGTAGGAACATCACCGTCAACCAGGCACGGATCGGATGGAGGTGAAAGGTGGCGTGGCGGTTATCCCAGTGGTGGTGGGGGATCTAGAGGTGGTGGTCCAACTAGTGGTGGTTATGGAGGCAGGAGGAGCGATGGAGATTATAGCCATGGTGGTGGCGGAGGGAGAGACTGGGGATATGATGGTAGATCCCACAAATTGAGAGGCTAGGGTGGTACCTATGGGTATTTGAGAAATTGAAGAATGATGGATCCGATCTGTTGCTTATCGAACTGTGTCTTACAATAGAGATGATTCTAGTTATCTAAGGTTTTTGGTATGCTCTATGCATGCTCATTTATTATCTATGTTTTCCCTTGTATCGTAGAAAACTTGGTGTGTTACTTGGTTAATGAAATCAAAAAGATGAATGTTGAATCTAAATTTATTTTGTTTTTCTTAAAAAAAAAGACCAACAACCCTAAACCATGAACTAAAACTTGAACACTAAACCTAAACCCTAAACCCTAAACACTAAACCCTTAAAACCCTAAACCCTAAACCCTAAAACTTTAAACCTTAAACCTTAAACCCTTAACCTAAACCCTAAAATGCAAAAAACCTAAACCAAAATAGAATAAAAACTAGAAATAAAATAAATAAAAAAACCTAAATAATTATAAAATAAAATAAATAAAATAAAATAAAGACCTAAATTAAAACCTAAAGCTAAACTTAAAAAAATAAATACAAAATAAAAACATAATAACAATAAAATAAACAAAAACCTAAACTAAATAAAAAAAAGAAAAAACCTAAATAAAACAAAAACTCTACCTAAAATAAAAACAAAATAAACTTAAAATAAAATAAGATAAAAACTAAATAAACACCTAAACCTAAAAAAATAAACCTAAAAATAAAACATAAAAATTAATAAAAACTTAAACCTTTAAACCCTAAATTAAAAAAACATTAACCTAAAATAATAATAAAATAAACCTAAACCTAAACTAAAATAAACTAAACTAAAATAAATAAAACCTAAACCTGAAATAAACTAAACCTAAACATAAACCTAAACTATAAAAAATAAAATAAACTAAAAATAAACCTAAACCTAAAGTAAAGAATTAAAACAAAAAATAAACTTTAAATAAAAATGAAAAACCTCAACTTAAATAAAATAAAATAAAAATGTAAACCTGAACCTAAAAATAAAAAATAGATCATAAACCCAAGAAAAAAAAATGAAACTATAAAATAAACCTAAACCTAAAAAAACAAACTAAATGAAAAATCTAAATTATAATAAATAGACTATAAATAAATAAACTAAACTAAATAAAAATAAATTCCACCTAAATATAAATATAAAATAAAATAAACTAAAATAAATAAAAAATAAACTTAATAAACTAAAGTAACCAAAATCTATTAGTTTACTTAATTTAAAAAAATAATAATAAATAAATAAAACCACTGGACCACTAAATTCTACCCCAGATCCTAAACCCAAACTAAACCCTACAACGACCCCACCTGGGCCCCCCAAACCCTACCTAGCCCTGGTGACCCAGGCCCTTAAACCCTGACCCTACCTAACTAAACTAGCCCTCCCCAACCTAAACCCTAAACCTAAACCTACCCTAGGCTGACCCTAAATCCCTAAAACCCTAAAACCTAAAACCCTAAATCAGGCACACATGAGCACTAAACCCTAAAACCTCTCACTAAACCTTAAAAGGCAAACTACCCTAAACCCTACCTGAGCCCCAGGCCTCCACCCAAACCCTTAAACCCTAAACCATAAACCCTAAGCCTTAAGGCCTAAACCCTAACACTAAACTTTAAACCCAAAACACTAAACCAAAACCTAAATAAATGAAGTAAATATAAAAATAAATCTAAACCCTAAAACCTAATAAACCTAAACCTAAACCCTAATAATGGGAAGAACCTTAACGGTAGGAACATCAGCATCAACTAGGCTCAATCTAGATCTGGCGGTGGAGGCGAAGGCAGAGGCTATGATTTCTGCAGTGGTGGTGGGGGATCTGGACGTGCTAGTGGATATGGAGGTGGTGGTAAGAGCAGTGGTGATTATCGAGGCAGGAGGAGCGATAGAGGTTACAGTCATGCTAGTCATAGAGGGATAGATTAGAGATATGATGGCAGATCCTTCTGCTCGAGAGGTGGAGGTGGTTCTGATGGAAACTGGGGAAATTAATGATCGATCGATCCGATATGCTACTTGTGGAACTGTGTCTTTATAGTAGAGATAGTTCTAGTTATCGATGGGTTTTAGATTTGCTCTATGCATGCTCATTTTTTATCTATATCGTTGCTTGTGTCTTTGAAAACTTGGTGCACTACTTGGTTGTTTAAATCAAAAAGAAGAAATATTGAATCTGAATTTGTTCTCTCTTAAAAAATAACCTTAAACACTAAACCCTAAACTAAAACTTAAACCCTAAACCTAAAACCTAAACCTTAAACCGTAAACTCAAAAAATGATAAACCTTGAACACTTAGCCCTAAACCCTAAACCCTAAAGCCTAAAACTCTAAACCATAAATCCTAAACCCTGAACCTGAACCCTAAACCATAAAACCCTAAACCCTAAACCCTAAAACATACAACCATAAACCCCAAACCATAAACCCTAAACCCTAAAAATCCTAAGCTCTAAATTCTAAACCCTAAACCCTAAACCTTAAACCATAATTCCTAAATAATACTAAACCTAATCCCTGGGCCTGAACCCTGGGCCCTAAACCCTAAACCTAAACCCTAAACCCTACCACAACCCTAAACTTAAACCCAAACTTAAACTGCCCTGATCCTGGCCCTAAATAAACCTAAACTCTAACCCTGATTTCTTGACCCAAAACATAAACCCTAAACCTAAACCTAAACCATAAACCTAAACCTAAGCCTAAACTAAATCATATAAACCTAAAATAAAAACCTAAAATTGCAACCTAAAAAACTTAAATAAAAACCTAAACCTAAACCTAAAAATAAAAAAGAACACCAAAACCTAAAAAATAAAATATAAATAAAACTAAACTAAAAACTAAACCTAAACCTAAACCTAAACCTTAAAAATAAACTAAAATAAAAACCTGAACTAATACAAATAAATGTAAAATAAATAAACTAAACTAGATAAAAATAAAAATGAACCTAAATAAAAATAAAAAAAGTAAAATAAATAAAACATGAACTAAATAAACAAAATAAACCTAAACCTAGATATTTACTTAATTTAGAAAAACATTTTAAAAAAATTAATAAAAAAACCCTAAGCCCTAAACCCCAAAAACCCTAAATCTTAAATCCTAAATCCTAAACCCTAAATCCTAAACTCTAAACCCTAAACCTTAAACCCTAAACTCTAAATAACCCCAAGCCCTAAAACCCTAAACCCTAAACCCTAAACCAAAACCCTAAACCCTAAACATTAAACCCTTAACCCTAAACCAAAAACCCTAAACCCTAAAACCTAAAACCTAAACTAATCCTAAATCATAAGCTATCCCTAAACCCCAAACCCTAAACTCTAAACCATAAAACCAAAAGCCAAAGCCTTAAACCCTAACCAAAAAACCCTAAACTCTAACCATACTGGAGGTACTAGTGGATCAGGAGGTGGTGGTTATGGAGGTGAGAAAAGAGACAGAGGTTACATCTGTTGTGGTAGTGGAAGGATAGATTAAGGATATGATGGTAGATTCGGCTACTCGAGAGGCAAGGGTGGTTCTGATGGGAACTACAGAAATTGAAGAACGATGGATCCAATATGCTGCTCAGGGAACTGTGTCTTTATAATAGGGATGGTTCTAGTTATCTAGGTTTTTTAATTTGCTTTATGCATGCTCATTTTTTATCTATGTCATCGCTTGTATCTTAGAAAACTTGGTCTATTACTTGGTTGATGGAATCAAAAAGAAGAAATGTCGATTCTGAATTTATTCAGTATTAAAAAACCTTAAACCATAAACCTTAAACCCCAAATTGAAACCTTAAACCCTAAAAACCATAAAAACCCTAAAACCCTAAACTCAAAATCCTAATCTGTAAACCCTAAACCCTAAACTAACCTAAATAATAAACCCTAAAATAACCTAAAACTTAAATTAACTAAAACCCTAAACCCTAAATCCTAAACCCTAAATCATAATCCCTAAACTTAAAAACCCTAAACCCTAAAACCTTAAATTGTAAATCTATACTCTAAACTAAACCCTCCCAAAAACCCTAAACCGTAAAACCCTAAACCCTAAACCCTACAACCCTAAATCTTAAACCTTAAATCCCAAACCCTAAACCTTAAACCCTAAACCCTAAAACCCTAAACCGTAAACCCTAAACCCTAAACTTAGGAAATAAAAAGGGTCTAATTCAATTGGCTCATGATTAGTAGTTAATTAGATTAAGGGACTTAATTAATCACTCTTATGGTTTTCCAACACATGTAGACTAACCTTAATTTCATTAAACTCATTTAAGTTATTAAACACCTAAAGATCAAACCCCATGATTTAATTAATTATTTTTAGGGTTTAGGGTTTATTGTTTAAGCTTTAAGGTTTACGGTTTTTAGAGTATAGGGTTTAGCATTATGGGTTTTGGGTTTTGGGTTTAGGGTTTTGGTTTAGTAGGTTTTTTAGGTTTGGGGTTTAGGGTTTAGTGTTGTAGGTTTAAAACCCTAAACCCTAAACCCTAAACTCTAAACCCTAAACCCTAAACTTACAACCCTAAAGCCCAAAACCCTAAACCATAAACCCTAAACCCTAAAAAACCCAAAACCTTAAACCCTAAACCCTAAAACCCTAAACCCTAAACCCTAACAAACCATAAACCCTATGCCAAAATCTTAAACCTTATGCAAACCCTAAACCCTAAGCTCTAAAGCATACAAACCTAAACCCACAAAAACAACCCTAAACTAAACCTAAAATAAACACTAAACAAACTCTAAACCTAAAACCCTAAACCCTAAACCCTAAACCTAAACTCCTAAACCCCTAAACCTAAGCCTAAACCCTAAACCTTAAAATTAAAACCTAAACCTCTAAACCCTAAACCTAAAACCTAAAACCCTATAAACCACACCCCTAAACCCCCTAAACCCACTAATCTAAACTTAAAATAACTAAATAAATTAAAATAAACCTAAACCCTAAAACTTAATAAACCTAATCCTAAACCCTAAACCCTGGGTGGGTGATCAGAAGATCAGCAACCGGTCAGATCTAGTAGTGGAGGTGAAGGCCTAGGCAGCGGTTATCCTAGTGGTGGTGGGGGATCTAGAGGTGGTGGTCCGACTAGTGGTGGTTATGGAGGCAGGAGGAGCGATAGAGATTATAGCCTTGGTGGTGGCAGAGGGCGAGACTGGGGATATGATGGTAGATCCTGCAAATCGAGAGGCCAGGGTGGTACTGATGGGAATTTGAGAAATTGAAGAACGATGGATCCAATCTGTTGCTTATCGAACTGTGTCTTTATAATAGAGATGATTCTAGTTATCCATGGTTTTTGGTATGCTCTATGCATGCTCATTTTTTTTCTATGTTTTCACTTGTATCGTAGAAAACTTGGTGTGTTACTTGGTTAATGAAATAAAAAAGAAGAATGTTGAATCTGAATTTATTTTATTTTTCTTAAAGAAAAAAGACCAACAACCCTAAACCCTGAACTAAAACCTGAACACTAAACTTAAACCCTAAACCCTATACACTAAATCCTTAAAACCCTAAACCCTAAACCCTAAAACTTTAAACCATAAACCTTAAACCTTAAACCCTAAACCTAAACCCTAAAATGTAAAAAACCTAAACCAAAATAGAATAAAAACTAGAAATAAAATAAATAAAATAAATAATTAATTATAAAATAAAATAAACAAAATAAAATAAATAAAATAAAATAAAAACCTAAATTAAAACCTAAAGCTAAACCTAAAAAAATAAATATAAAATAAAAAACATAATAATAATAAAATAAACAAAAACCTAAACTAAATAAAAAAAGAAAAAGCCTAAATAAAATAAAAACTCTACCTAAAATAAAAATAAAATAAGATAAAAACTAAATAAACACCTAAACCTAAAAAAATAAACCTAAAAATAAAACTTAAAAATTAATAAAAACTTAAACCTTTAAACCTTAAACTAAAAAAACATTAACCTAAAATAATAATAAAATAAACCTAAACCTAAACGAAAATAAACTAAACTAAAATAAATAAAACTAAAACCTAAAATAAACTAAACCTAAACTAAAAAAAATAAAATAAACTAAAAATAAACCTAAACCTAAAGTAAAGAATAAAAATAAAAAATAAACCTTAAATAAAAATGAAAAACCTCAACTTAAATAAAATAAAATAAAAATGTAAACCTGAACCTAAAAATAAAAAAATAGATCATAAACCCAAGAAAAAAATAAAAATAAAATGAAACTATAAAATAAACCTAAACCTAAAAAAATAAACTAAATAAAAAATCTAAATTATAATAAATAGACTATAAATAAATAAACTAAACTAAATAAAAATAAATTTCACCTAAATATGAACATAAAATAAAATAAACTAAAATATATAAAAAATAAACTTAATAAACTAAAGAAACCTAAATCTATTGGTTTACTTAATTTAAAAAATAATAATAAATAAATATAACCCTAAACCCTGAACCCAAAATTCTAAACCCTAAATCCTAAACCCCAAACCCTAAATCCTAAACCCTAAAAACCTAAACCCTAAACCCTAAATCCTAAACCCTAAACCCTAAACCCTAAACCCTAAAACCCCAAACCCTAAACCCTAAACCCTAAATTAACCCTAAACTATAAACCCTAAAACCCCAAAACCTAAACCCTAAACCCTAAAAAAACACTAAACCCTAAGCTAACCCTAAACCCTTAACCTAAAACCCTAAAACCTAAAAACCCTAAACCCTAAACCTAAAGCCCTAAACCCAAACCCTCTTCCCTAAACCTTAAAACCCAAAACCATAAACCCTAAACCTTAAGCCCTAAACCCTAACACTAAACTTTAAACCCAAAACACTAAACCAAAACCTAAATAAACTAAGTAAATATAAAATAAATCTAAACCCTAAAACCTAATAAACCTAAACCTAAACCTAAACCTAAACCCTAATAATGGGAAGAACTTTAACAGTAGGAACATCAACTAGGCTCAATCTAGATCTGACGGTGGAGGTGAAGGCAGACGCGATGATTTCTACAGTGCTAGTGGGGGATCTAGAGGTGCTAGTGGATATGGACGTGGAGGTAAGAGCAGTGGTGATTATGGAGGCAAGAGGAGTGACAGAGGTTACAGTCATCCTAGTCGTGGAGGGATAGATTAGAGATATGATCGCAGATCCTGCTGCTTGAGAAGTGGAGGTGGTTCTGATGGAAACTAGGGAAATTGATGATCGGCCGATCCGATATGCTGCTTGTGGAACTGTGTCTTCATAGTAGAAATAGTTTTAGTTATCTACGGGTTTTAGATTTGATGTATGCATGCTCATTTTTTATATATATCATTGCTTGTGTCTTTGAAAACTTGGTGCACTACTTGGTTGGTTAAATCGAAAAGAAGAAATATTGAATATGAATTTTTTCTCTCTTAAAAAATAACCTTAAACACTAAACCCTAAACTAAAACTTAAACCCTAAACCTAAAACCAAAACCTTAAACTCAAAAAATGATAAACCCTAAACACTTAGCCCTAAACCCTAAACCCTAAACCCTAAACCCTAAAGCCTAAAACTCTAAACCATAAACCCTAAACCCTGAACTTAAACTTTAAACCATAAAACCCTAAACCCTAAACCCTAAAACATACAACCTTAAACCCCAAACCATAAACCCTAAACCCTAAAAATCCTAAACAAATTACTCCTAAACCCACCATAATTCTAAACCCTAACCCTGATCCCAAACTCCTAAACTAAACCCTAAATCCTACCAAACCCTAAACTTAAACTCAAACTTAAACCTAAGCCCTAATTCTAAACCTAAATCTAAACCTAAACCTAAACCCTAAACCTAATTCTTAACCCTAAAACATAAACCCTAAACCTAAACCTAAACCATAAACCTAAACCTAAGCCTATACTAAACCATAAACCTAAAATAAAAACCTAAAATTGTAACCTAAAAACCTAAAATAAAAACCTAAACCTAAACCTAATAAAAAGAACACCTAAATAAAATAAAATAAATAAACTAAACTAAACCTACCTAAACCTAAACCTTAAAATAAACTAAAATAAAACCTAAACTAATACAAATAAATGTAAAATAAATAAACTAAACTAGATAAAAATAAAAATGAACCTAAGTAAAAATAAAAAAAGTAAAATAAACTAAAATAAATAAAACATGAACTAAATAAATAAAATAAACCTAAACCTAGACATTTACTTAATTTAGAAAAACATTTTAAAAAATTTAATAAAAAAACCTTAAGCTCTAAACCCTAAATTCTAAATCCTAAATCCTAAACCCTAAACCCTAAACTCTAATCCTAAACCCTTAACCCTACTAAACCCCTCCTCTAAACTCTAAACTAAACTAACCTAAACTAACCCTAAAACCTAAAACCTAAACTAACCCTAAATTATAAGCTAACCCAAAACCCCAAACCCTAAACACTAAACCATAAACCCTAAAGCCAAAGCCTTAAACCCTATCCAAAAAACCCTAAACTCTAACCGTAGTGGAGGTGCTAGTTGATCAGGAGGTTCTGGTGGATATGCAGGTGGTGGTTACGGAGGTGAGAGAAGAGACAGAGGTTACATCTATTGTGGTAGTGGAAGGATAGATCAGGGAAATGATGGTAGATCCCATTACTCGAGAGGCAAGGGTGGTTCTGATGGGAACTGGAGATATTGAAGAACAGCTGATCCAATATGTTGCTCAGGGAACTATGTCTTTATAATAGAGACGGTTCTAGTTATCTAGGGTTTTTAATTTGCTTTATGTGTGCTCATTTTTTATCAATGTCATCACTTGTATCTTAGAAAACTTGGTCTACTACTTGGTTGATGAAATCAAAAAGAAGAAATGTTGATTCTGAATTTATTAACTATTAAAAAAACTTAAACCCCAAATTGAAACCTAAAACCATTCCCTAAACTCAAAATCCTAATCCCTAAACCATACCTAACTAATTAACCCTAACTAACCTAAAACCTAAATTAACCTAAACTTTAAATCCTAAACCCTAATCGTAATCCACTAACTTAAAACCTAAACCCCACTTAAACCATAAACCTATAAAACTAAAAGCCCAAGACCTAAACCTAAACCAAAATAAACCACCTCCTACCTAAATCTAAACTAAACCCCAAACCCTAAACCTTAAACTTTAAACCCTAAAACCCTAAACCATAAATCCTAAACCCTAAACTTAGGAAATAAAAAGGGTCTAATTCAATTGGCTCATGATTAATAGTTAATTAGATTAAGGGACTTAATTAATCACTCTTATGGTTTTCCAACACATGTAGACTAACCTTAATTTCATTAAACTCATTTAGGTTATTAAACACCTAAAGATCTACTCCATGATTTAATTAATTATGTTTAGGGTTTAAGGTTTAGTGTTTATGGTTTTGGGGTTTTAACTTTGGTTTTAGGGTTTTGGGTTTTGGGGTTTATTAGAGTTTAGGTTTAGGGGTGTAAAATTTTAGTTTAGAGTTAAAGGGTTAGGTATTATTTTAATTTTTTCCTTTTTTTATTTCTTTAGGGTTTATGGTTTAGGATTTATATAGGTTTAGGTTTTATTTTAATAGAGAATATTCAACATTTCTTCTTCTTTGATCACCCAAGTAACACACCAAGTTTTTTCATTATTGATAAAAAAATACATAGCAAATAAAAAACTCAAGATAACTAGAACTCTCGAAGACATGGTTCCATAAGCTGCAAATCGGATCGGTCATTCTTCAGTTTCTCCAATTCCCATCAAAACCATCTCAACCTCTCGAGTAGTAAGATCCACCATCATATCCCTGATCTATCCCATCGCCACCACCATGGCTGTAACCTCTATCAGCCCTCCCAACTCCATAACCACCACTGCTCCGATCATCACCTCCATATCCACCAGCACCTCTAGATCCCCCACCAGCACTATGATAACTGCTGCCTCCACCATTGCCTCCACCGCCAAATCTAGACCAAGCCTAGTTGATAATGATGTTCTTGTTGTCAAGGTTACGCCAATTCTTAGGGTTTAGGTTTAGGTTTGGGTTTATTTGGTTTTATGGTTTAGGTTTATTTTTTATTTTATTTAGTTACTTTAGGTTTAGGTTTAGGGTTTAGGAGGTTTTTAGGTTTAGGGTTTTAAGTTTTGTGATTCCATAGTAAATAAGAAATTACCAAATCAAATAGACATTATCCTTTAATGATTAATAAAATAGAATAAAATAAAATGCAATTTAAAATTCACAAAAAATAGTATTTCACAAAATGATTTAACTCCAAGAGGCAATAAAAATTGATTTTATAGAAGGCCAACAAAGCTTTATCGAAGAAGCTGAAACCCACATCATCATTAGATTGCTCAGCAGGCTCTTCCCTCTTCTCTTCCACTACAACAGTTAGACTAATAGTAGTAGTAGGAGTAGGGTAAGCATCATGCGCAGCAGCCACATCAAATTTACTAGGATCCTTCAAATACTCCTTAGCCATCTCAGCCCACGGGTATGTGTAATTAGTGGCAATCATGATGGTTAGGACATTCTTGTAGATGTTGATGAACATTTCGGACACTGCAGCAAGGGTGGGATAAGAGAGGGCTGGCGAGAGAGAAGTGATCAATAAAAGGGCTGGGAAAACTTCTTGATGAGATCATCTTTAGAGCTCAAGCACCTCAGACTAAACCGATCCATCATCCATAGACTAGATGATAAGGCCATAAGAGAATCACCTAGTCCCCAGCTTAACGAGGAGAGCAGCCTCTGAGGATCCCACCTTATCACCTTTTTTAATCATCTCAATCGGGGTGATAATTTCAACAAAACTTAGAAGAAAGAAGTCCGTGAAGGATCCAAACCAGTGCTACCTGGAGGAACCATAATAACAATAGGTACAACAAGACCAACATGGGCAGGAGCACCAACTTCATATTTTGCAACCTCTTCGTTGACCTCTTTAAAATCACCTTTCATAAAAATCAGCTCAATCACAGTTTAAGGTTTAAGTTTTAGGCTTTTACAGTTTATGCTTTTAGGGTTTAGGGTTTAGGGTTAGGGTTTAAGGTTTATGGTTTAGGGTTTAGGGTTTGGGATTAGGATTTTAAGGTTTAGGGTTTAGGGTTTAGGGTTTAAGTTTGTAGGTTTAACATCGTATGTCAACGGTTTAGGGTTTAGGGTTTAAGATTTAGGGTTTAAGTTTTTTTTTACATTAAGTAAATTGGTAGGTTTATGTTTATTTAGTATAATTATCATTTATTTTAGTTTATTTTATTTATTTTATTTTTATTTAAGTTTATTTTTTATATTTAGTTTATTTTATTTATTTGTGGTTCATTTATTTTTAGTTTAGGGCTTTTATTTCACTTTATCTTTAGGTTTAGGTTTAGGTTTATCTTTTTTGTTGAGTTTTATTTTTATTTTATCTTTCAGGTTTAGGTTATACTTTTATTTTTAGGTTTATATTTAGGTTTATATTTTATTTTTTTATGTTTAAGTTTTAGGTTATTTATTTTAGGTTTATTTTTAGGTTTTACTTTCTAATTTAGTTTGGGGTTTATTTTTAGTTTATTTTATTTTATTTAGTTTTGGTTTAGGTTTTATTTAGCCGACCCCACTTAGTGGGATAAAGGCTTATTGTTGTTGTTGATGGTTTAGGTTTTATTTATTTTAGTTTAGTTTATCTTAATTTAGGTTTTGGTTTATTTTATTTTGTTTATTTTATTTTTATTTTAGGTTTAGTTTTTTTTTAGTTTAGGGATTATGTGTAATGTTTTATTTATTTTTAGGTTTATATTTTAGGTTTAGGCTTTATTTAAGGTTTAATTTATTTTTATGTTATGTTTAGTTTCAATTTTATTTAGTTTTTTATTCTAAGGTCTATTACATTTTTTAGTTTAGTTTTAGTTTTTATTTATTTTATTTTAATTTTTTTATTTTTTATTTTATTTTAATTTTAGGTTTAGGTTTGGGTTTTAGTTTAGGTTTTTAGTTAATTTTATTTTTTATTTTATTTATTTTATTATTAGGTTTTATTTAGTTTAAGTTTAGGTTTTTAGATTTTTAGGGTTTATGGTTTGGGGTTTAGGGTTTAGGGTTTTAGTGTTTATGGTTTTAAGGTTTAGAGTTTAGGGTTAAGGTTTAGGGTTTAGGGTTGAAGGTTTAAGCTCTAGGGTTTAGCATTTTTAGTGTTTATGGTTTGAGGTTTAGAGTTTAGGGTTTGGGGTTTAGGGTTTGGGGTTTAGTGTTTAGGGTTTTGGGTTTTGGGTTTGGGGTTTAAGATTTTAGGTTTTAAGGTTATGGTTTTTATCTTTTTTTTTATTATTTTTTTATTTTTAGGGTTTAGGGTTTACATTTTAAGGTTTAGGTTT
The DNA here is from genome assembly GCA_021442155.1 of Cymbidium sinense. NCBI lineage: Eukaryota > Viridiplantae > Streptophyta > Magnoliopsida > Asparagales > Orchidaceae > Cymbidium > Cymbidium sinense. Next base: position 14,394,558 of record CM038222.1, read on the forward strand.
GAGGTTTAGGGTTCAGGTTTTAGTTTAGGGTTTAGGGTTTTTACTTTTTTTTAACAAAGAACAAGTTCAGATTCAACATTTCCTCTTTTCAATTTCATCAACCAAGTGGCACACAAAGTTCTCTAAGACACAAGCGATGGCATAGATAAAAAATGAGCACACATAAAGCAAATCAAAAACCCTAGATAACTAGAACTGTTTCTATTATAAAGACACAATTTCATAAGCATCATATCAAATTGGCCATTCTTCAGTTCCTCCATTTCCCATCAGAACCACCCCGCCTCTCAAGCAATGGATTCAACATCATATCCCCGATCTCTCCCTCTGCTACCACCACTGCATCAACCTCCATCACAATTCCATAGGTTCTTTTAGTTTATTTTATTTTAATGTTTTATTTAGATTAGGTTTAGGTTTTTAGGTTTTTAGTGTTTAGGGTTTAGGGTTAGGGGTTTAGGGTTTAAGGTTTAGGGTTGTAGGTTTGAGGGTTTAGGTTTTAGGGTTAGGGTTTAGAATTTAAGGTTTAGGGTTTAATTTTTAGGCTTTAGGTTTAGGGTTTTAAAGGTTTAGGATTTAGGGTTTAGGGTTTAGGGTTTAGGGTTTAGGGTTTAAGATTTAAGGTTGTAATCTTAGGGGTTAGGGTTAGGTTTAGGGTTAGGGGTTAATAATTTATTTATTTTATTTAATCTTTTTTTAATTTTTTTTATTTTTTGGGATTTAGGGCTTAGGGTTTAGGGTTTAAGGAATAGGTTTTTAATTTAAGGTTTAGGTTTTAGTTTAGGTTTATATTTAAATTACGTAAACCTATAGGTTTAAGTTTTTTAAAGTTTACTTTTAAGGTTTAGTGTTAGCATAGGGTTTGTATTTTTTAAAAAAATTAAGTAAACTGGTAGGTTTAGGGTTATTTAGTTTATTTTTTATTTTTATTTAGTTTAATATATTTAATTTAGGTTTATTTATTTTAGTTTAGGTTTTTTATTTTAGTTAATTATTTTTTAGATTTATGTTTAGGTTTCGATTTATTTTTTAGTTGAAATTTATTTTTATTTTATTTTTAGGTTTAGGTTTTATTTTTTATGTTTAGGTTTAGGTTTAGGTTTCTATTTTAGGTTTATTTTCAGATTATATATTTTTTTAGTTTTGCATTTGGTTTATTTTAGTTTATTTTATTTTTTTTAGTTTAGGTTTAGGTTTACGTTTAGTATATTTTAGGTTTAAGCTTATGTTTTATTTATTTTAGTTCAGTTTATTTTAGTTTATGTTTAGGTTTATTTTATTTTTATTTTAGGTTTAGGTTTTTTTTTCTTTAGGGTTTAAGTTTTATTGTTTATTTCTTTTTAAGTTTTTTTTAGGTTTAGGTTTTTATTTAATTTTTATTTTATTTTTCTAGGTTTATTTTATTTTTATTTTACATTTACTTATTTTTTTTAGGTTTTTTATTCTTCAATTTATTTTACTTTTTTTATTTTAGTTTAGGTTTTTAATTATTTTATTTTAATTTATTTGATTTTATTTTTAGGTTTAGTTTAAGTTTTAGTTTAGGTTTTTATTTGATTTATTTTTTATTTTATTTTTGTTTAGGTTTATTGATTTATTTTTTTATGTTTTATTTAGTTTAGGTTTAGGTTTTTAGGGTTTAGGGTTTACGGTTTACAGTTTACAGTTTAAGGTTTTGGGTTTAGGGTTTTAGGGTTTAGGGTTTTATGATTTAGGGCTTAGGGGTTTTAGTTTTTAGGGTTTAAGTTTGTAGGTTTAGGGTTAGCTTAGGGTTTAAGGTTTAGTGTATAGGTTTTTGATTTAGGGTTCAAGTTTTAGTTTAGGTTTATTTTTAAATTAAGTAAACATGTAGGTTTAAGTTTTTTTGTTTACTTTTAAGGTTTTGGGTTTAGAGTTTAGGGTTAGCTTAGGGTTTGCTTTTTTTTAAACAAAAAAATTAAGTAAACTAGTAGGTTTAAGGTTATTTAGTTTATTTAGTTTACTTTTTATTTATTTTAGTATATTTAATTTTTAATTTTTATTTATGTTTTTTTATTTAGTTTAATTTATTTATTTTATGTCTATTTATTTTAATTTAGGTTTTTTATTTTTGTTTATTTTTTTTAGGTTTAGGTTTAGGTTTAGGTTTAGGTTTATTTTGTAGTTGAGATTAATTTTATTTTATTTTTTAGGTTTAGATTTTATTTTTTATTTTTAGGTTTAGGTTTAGGTTTTTATTTTATTTATTTTATTTTTTTTATTTAAGGTTTTTATTTTAGGTTTATTTTTAGATTTTATTTTTAGTTTAGGATTAAGTCTATTTTTGGTTTATTTTATTTTATTTAGTTTAGGTTTAGTTTATTTTAGGTTTAGCTTTGGTTTTACTTACTTTAGTTTAGTTTATTTTAGTTTAGGTTTAGGTTTATTTTATTTTATTTATTTTATTTTTAATTTAGGTTTAAGTTTTTTTTAGGGTTTAGGTTTTATTTTTTATTTATTTTTAGCTTTTCTTAGGTTTTGGTTTTTATTAGTTTTATTTTTTAGGTATATTTTATTTTTATTTTAGATTTAGTTTTTATTATCTTTTGGTTTTTTATTCTTAGGTTTTTTTTGTTTTTTTAGTTTAGTTTAGTTGATTAATTATTTTATTTTAGTTTATTTGATTTTATTTTTTAGGTTTAGGTTTAGGTTTTAGTGTAGATTTTTATTTTATTTTATTTTATTATTTTATTTAAGTTTAGGTTTAATTATTTATTTTATATTTAGGTTTTATTTAGTTTAGGTTTAGGTTTTTAGGGTTTAGTGTTTAGGGTTTAGGGTTTAGTGTTTAGGGTTTAAGGTTTTAGGGTTTATGGTTTTAGGGTTTAGGGCTTAGGGTTTTTAGTTTTTAGGGTTTAGGGTTGTAGCTTTTGGGTTAGCTTAGGTTTTAGGGCTTAGGGTATAGATTTTTGATTTAAGGTTCAGGTTTTAGTTTAGGTTTATTTTTAAATTAAGTAAACATGTAGGTTTATGGTTTTTTTATTTTACTTTAAAGGTTTAGTGTTTAGGGTTAGCTTAGGGTTTAGGTTTTTTTTTAAAATTAAGTAAACCGGTAGGTTTAAGGTTATTTAATTTATTTAGTTTATTTTTTATTTATTTTATATTTCTTTATTTTTAATTTTTATTTATGTTCTTTTTTATTTATAATTAGTTTAGTTTATTTTTTATAGGTTTATTTATTTTAATTTATTTTTTTTAAGTTTAGGGTTAGGTTTAGGTTTATTTATTAGTTGAGATTTATTTTTATTTTATTTTTTAGGTTTTTATTTTATTTTTATATGTTTAGAGTTTAGGTCTTTATTTTAGGTTTATTTTTAGATTTTATTTTTTAGTTTAGGATTAGGTTTATTTTTTAGTTTATTTCTATTTTATTTAGTTTAGGTTTAGGTTTAGGATTAGTTTATTTTAGGTTTAGCCTTAGGTTTTATTTATTTTACTTTTGTTTATTTTAGTTTAGGTTTATGTTTATTTTATTTTGTTTATTATATTTTTATTTTAGGTGTAGGGTTTTTTTAGGGTTTGGGTTTTATTTTTTATTTTTTGGTTTTTTTTAGGTTTAGGATTTATTTAGTTTTTATTTTCTTTTTTTAGTTTTTTTTCTATTTTTTTTAGGTTTTTTATTGTAAGGTTTTTTTTATTTTTTAATTTAATTTAGGTTATTAATTATTTTATTTTAGTTTATTTGATTATATTTTTAGGTTTAAGTTTAGGTTTTTATTTTATTTTATTTTTATATTTTATTTAGGTTTAGGTTTAGTTGTTTATTTTATTTTTAGATTTTATTTACTTTAGGTTTAGATTTTTAGGGTTTAGGGTTTAGGGTTTAGGGTTTAAGGTTTAGGGTTTTAAGGTTTAGGGTTTTATGGTTTAGGGCTAAGGGTTTAGGGTTGTAGTTTAAGGGATAGCTTAGGGGTTTGAGTTTTTTAGGGTTTAGGGTTTAGGGTTTAGGGTTTAGGGTTAGTTATAAGGTTTAGGGTTTAAGGTTTAGGATTTAGTGTTTAGGGTTTAGTGTTTAGAGTTTAGGTTTTTTTTTTTTAAAATTAAGTAAACTGATAGGTTTAGGTTTATTTAGTTTATTTTTCTTATTTTATTTTGTTTATTTTATTTTTTATTTTTATTTTAGTTTATCTTTTATTTTTATTTAGTTTAGTTTATTAATTTTAGGATTATTTATTTTAGTACATTTTTTAGGCTTAGGTTTATGTTTATGTATATTTTTGAGTTTAGTTTTATTTTTATTTTATTTTAGGATTAGACTTTATTTTTTATTTTTAGGATTAGGTTTAGGTTTAGGTTTTATTTTACTTTTTTAGGTTTGGGTTTATAGTTTTTATTTTAGGTTTTATTTTTTAGTATAGGTTTATATTTTTTTTTAAGTTTATTTTATAATATTTAGTTCAGAGTTTAAATTTAGTTTATTTTAGGTTTAGGCTTAGGTTTTCTTTATTTTAGTTTAGGTTTAGGTTTATTTTATTTTATTTATTTTAGGATTAGTTTTTTTTTAGTTTAGGGTTTTTGTTTTATATTCTATTTATTTTTAAATTTATTTTTTAGGTTTAGGTTTTTATTTAGTGTTTATTTTATTTTATTTTAAGTTTATTTTATTTTTATTTTATGTTTTGTTTTTTTTTTATTTAGGTTTTTTATTTTTAGGTTTATTTTATTTTATTTAGTTTAGTTTAGGTTTTCCTTTTTTTTATTTTAGTTTTGTTTTCATTTTTTATTTTATTTTATTTTTATGTTTTGGTTTAAGTTTAGGTTTAGGTTTAGCTTTAGGTTTTTGTTTAGGTTTTTATTAATTTTATTTTTTTAATTAATTTAGCTTTAGGTTTTTTTTATATTTTTTAAAAATTTTTAGGTTTTATTTAGTTTAGGTTTAGGTTTTTAGGTTTTTGGTGCTTATGGTTTTGGGTTTGGAGTTTAGGGTTTAGGGTTTATTTTTTGTTTAGGGTTTAGGTTTAAACCTAAAAAATAAACTAAAATAAAAAACCCAAACTAAAATAAATAAACCTAAAATAAATAAACTAAACTAAATAAAAAATAAACCTAAATAAAAATAAAAAATAAAATAATCTAAAATAAACAAAAATAAAATAAACCTAAACCTAAATAAAAAACCCAAACTGAAATAAATAAACCTAAAATAAATAAACTAAACTAAATAAAAAATAAACCTAAATAAAAATAAAAAATAAAATAATCTAAAATAAACAAAAAAAGAAACTAAATAAATTTAAACCTACCTGTTTACTAAATTAAAAAAATCTCGTAAACCCTAAATCCTAAACCGTAAACCCTAAACCCTAAACCATAAACCTACAACCCTAACCCCTAAACCCTAAACCCTAAAAAATCCTAAACCCTAACCCTAAACCCTAAACCTTAAAATCATAAACCCTAAAACCCTAAATCCTAAACCCTAGACCCTAAACCCTAAACCCTAACCATAAACCCTAAACTCTAAATCCCAAACCTTAAACCTAAACCTAAAGTAACTAAATAAATTTAAAAATAAACCTAAACCTTAAAACCTAATAAACCTAAACCTAAACCTAAACCCTAAGAATGGGTAGAACCTTGACGGCAGAAACATCACCGTTAACTAGGCTCATTCTAGATTTGGCGGTGGTGGCAAAGGTGGAGGTGGCAGTTATCGTAGTGGTGGTGGGGATCTAGAGGTGATGGTGGATATCGAGGTGGTGGTTGGAGAAGTGGTGGTTATGGCGGCAAGAGGAGCAATTTAGGTTACATCCATTGTGGTGGCGGAGGGAGAGATCGGGGATATGATGGTGGATCCCACTACTCGAGAGGCCGTGGTGGTTCTGATGGGAACTGGAGAAACGGACGATTAGCTGATTTGATCTTCTGCTTATGAAACTATGTCTTCACAGTAGAGACGGTTCTAGTTATCTAGGGTTTTTGATTTACTCTATGCATGCTCATTTTTTATCTATGTCGTCGCTTGTATCTTAGAAAACTTGGTGTGTTCTTGGTTGAAGAAATTCAAAAGATGAAATGTTGAATCTGAATTGGTTCTACATTAAAAAAAACCAAAAACCCTAAACTAAAAACTGAACCTTAAACCTAAACCCTAAAACCTAAACACTAAACCCTAAACCCTAAACCCTAAACTACTAACCCTAAACCCTATACCCTCAACTAACCCTTTGTACTTAACGCTAAACCCTAAACCCTAAAAAGCTAAAAACCTAAACCTACACTAAATAAAATGTAAAAATAAAATAAATAAAAACATAAACTAAACTAAAAAATAAAATAAACCTAAAAATCAAAAACCTAAATAAAATATAAACTACACGTAAAATAAAAATAAAATAAACTTAACATAAAATAACATAAAATAAAAACTAAATAAATACCTAAACGTAAAAAATAAAACCCAAAAATAAATAAAAATTAAAACCTAAACCATAAACTAAAAAGAAAAACCTAAACCTAAAATAAACAAAATAAAATAAACCTAAACCTAAACTAAAATAAGCTAAACTAAAACAAATAAAACATAAACCTAAACTTAAAATAGACAAAACCTAAACCCTAAACTAAATAAAATAAAATAAACAAAAATAAACCTAAAGCTAAACTAAAAACTAAAACATAAAATAAAAACCTAAAACCTAAACCTAAGAAAAAAAACATAAACATATAAAAAAACTAAACTATACTAGAAATTAAACATAAACCTAATATGAAACTAAAAAAATAAACTAAAATAAAAAAACCTAATCTAAAATAAATATAGCTAAAATAAATAAACCAAACTAAGTAAAAATAAATGATAAACATAAATAAAAATAAAAAATAAAATAAACTAAAATACATTAAAAATAAACTAAACTAACTAAATAAACTTAAACCTACCAGTTTACTTAATTAAAAAAACACTAATCCCTAAACCCTAAACCCTAAATACATCCCTAAACTTCCAACCCTAAACCCTTAAAACCTTATACCCTAAATCCTAAGCCTTAAACCCTATACCCTAAACCCTAAAAACTTAAAAGCCTAAACCTAAGTAAATAAAACCTAAATAAAAAATAAAAAAAACTAAACCTAAATAAAATAAAATCAAATCAAATCAACACCTAAACTAAAAATGAAACCTGCACCTAAAAATAAAATAACTAAAACTAATAAAATAAAATAAATAAATAAAAACCTAAACTTATCTAAAAAATAAAATAAAGATAAGAATAGAAAACCTAAATATAATAAAAACTAAATGTAAAATAAAAAAATAAACCTAAAATAAAATAAAATAAAAACTAGATAAAAACCTAAACATAAAAAATAAACCTAAAAATAAATAAAAAAATAAAACCCAAACCTTAAACTAAAAATAAAAACTTAGCCTAAAATAAAAATAAAATAAATAAAATAAAATAAACCTTAAATAAACTAAACTAAATAAACCTAAACTAAAACATAAAATAAACTAAACATAAACTCTAAACTAAATAAAAGAAAATAAACTAAAAATAAACCTAAATGTAAACTAAAAAATAAAACCTAAAAATTAACCTAAAATAAAAATTTAAAAACTAAATCGTAAACCATAAACCCTAAAAAGCTAAAAAACCTAAACCTAAACTAAATGAAACCTAAAAATAAAATAAATAAAAAGCCTAAACAAAAATAAAATAAATTAATAAAATAAAATAAAAACATAAACTAAAACCTAAACCAAAAACAAAACTAAAATATATTAACTAAACTAAAATAAAATAAATGAAATCCTTAACTAAAGTAAAAAATTAAAAACCTAACTAAATAAAACTAAAACTAAATTAAAAATAAAATAAACCTAAAATAAAATAAAATAAATGCTAAATAAAAAACTAAACCTAAAAAATAAACCTAAAAATAAATAAAAAATAAAACGTAGACCCTAAACTAAAAAAAACCTAAACCTAAAATAATTTATACCTAACATAAACTTAAACTAAATAAAATAAAACAAACTAAAACTGAACCTAAACCTAAAGTAAAAAATATTAGCAAAAAATAAACCTCAAATGAAAACCTAAAACCTTAACATAAAAAAATAAATTAAAAACCTAAACCTTAACCAAAATATAGAAAATAAAACTTAATCTAGAAAATAAAATAAAAATAAAACTAAACTAGAAAATAAACCAAAAGCTAAACCTAAACCTAAAAAACTAAAATAAATAAACCTAAAATAAATAAACTAAACTAAATAAAAATAAAATTAAAATAAAAAATAAACTAAATAGACCAAAACCTACGAGTTTACTTAATTTAAAAAAATTAAGAAGATAATAAAATAAAATAAAAAATAAAAAAATTCCTAAGCCCTAAACCCTAAATCCTAAAGCTACAACCCTAAGACCCTAAACCCTAAATCCTAAATCCTAAACCCTAAACCTTAAAACCCTAAACTTTAAACCCTAAACCCCAAAACCTAAACCCTAAACCCTAAACCTTAAACTTTAAATGCTAAACCCTAAACCTTAAACTTTAAATGCTAAACCCTAAACCCTAAACCTTAAAAACCTAGAAACCTAAAGCTGAACTAAATAAAACATAAAAATAATATAAATAAAAAGTCATAAACCTAAACTAAAACCTAAGCCAAAACCTAAACCTAAAAAGAAAATAAAATAAAAATAAAAAACTAAATTAAAATAAAATAAATAAAAACCTAAATTAAACTAAAAAATTAAAAAGGCTAAACAAAAGAAAAGCCAAACCTAAACTAAAGATAAAATAAACCTAAAAAAATAAAATAAAAACTAAATAAAAAGCTAAACCTAAAAAGTAAACCAAAAATAAATAAAAAATAAAACCTAAACTCAAAACTAAAAAAAACTAAACCTAAAATAAAAATAAAATAACCTAAACCTAAACTAAAATCAACTAAACAAAAATAAATAAAACATAAACCTAAACTAAACTAAACATAAACCTAAATCTAAACCTAATATAAATAAAATAAAAAAAAACTAAAAAAATTAACTTGAACTCAGACTTAAAAATAATGCCTAAAAAAAACCTAAAATAAAAACCTAAAACCTAAACTTAAAAAATTATAATAAAAACCTAAACCTAAACCTAATCATAAAAAATAAAGCCTAAACATAAACCTAAACCTAAAAATTAAACTAAAATAAATAAACCCAAAATAAATAAACTAAAGTAAATACAAATAAAAATAAACCTAAGTAAAAATAAAAAAAAATTAAACTAATTAAACCTAATCCTTCCAATTTATTTAATTTAAAGAAAATAAAAAAAAACCTTAACCCTGAACCCTAAACCCTGAACTCTAAACCCTAAACCTTAAAACCCTAAACCCTAAACCCTATGCCCTAAACCTTAAAACCCTAAACCCTAAGCCCTAAATAGAAAACTATCCTTAAACCCTAAGCTAACCCTAAACCCTAAAGCCTAAACCCTAAACCCTAAACCTTAAATCATAAATCCTAAAAACCCTAAATCGTAAAGCCTAAATGCTAAACCCTAAACCTTAAACCCTAAACCCTTACCCTAAACCATAAACCCTAAACCCTAAACACTAAAAACATAAAAACTTAAATCAAAACTAACTAAAACCTAAAAATAAAATAAATAATTAAACTTGAACCTAAATAAAATAAAAAATAAAAAAAATAGAAACCTAAATTAAAACCTAAACTTAAACCTAAAAAGAAAATAAAATAAAAAATAAAAATAAGCTAAAATAAAAGATTGTGAAACCTAAGCTAAACTAAAAAAATAAAATAAACCTAAGAATAAAAAGACTTAATAAAATAAAAACTAAACATAAAATAAAAATAAAATAAACCTAAAAGAAAATAAAATAAAAACTAAATAAAAACCTAAAGCTAAAAAATAAGCCTAAAAATAAAACTTAAAAATAAACAAAAAATAAAACCTAAACCTTAAGCCAAAAAAAAACTAAACCTAAAATAAAAAAATAAATAAAATAAAAACCTAAAACCTAAACCTAAAGCTAAAAAATAAACTAAAATAAAAAACCTAAACTAAAATAAATAAAACAAAAATAAATATAGTAAACTTAATAAAAATAAAAATAAACCCAACTAAAAATAAAAAATAAAATCAACTAAAATAAATAAAAGATAAACTAAATAAACCTAAACCTATCGATTTACATAATTTAAAAAAAACCATAAACCCTAAATCTTAAACCCTAAACCTAAACCCTAAATCATAAACCCTAAGCCATTAACCCTAAACTCTAAAAAACCCTAAACCCTAAACCCTAAACCCTAAAAAACCTTAAACCCTAAACCCTAATATACACTAAACCCAAAACTAACCCTAAACCCTAAACCCTAAACCTTAAACCCTAACCCTAAACTGTAAACCCTCAACCCCAAACACTAAACCTAAACCTAAAGTAACTAAAGAAATTCAAAAATAAACCTAAAGCCTAAAATGTAACAAACTTAAACCCTAAGAATGGACAGAACCTTGATCGCAGGAACATCACTATTAACTAGGCTTAGTCTAGATCAAGCGGGAAGAGCAATGGAGGTTATAGCCATAGTTGTTGCAGAGGGAGAGATCGGGGATATGATGGTGGATCCCGCTACTCGAGAAGCCTTGGTGGTTCTGATGGGAACTAGAGAAATTAAAGAACGGTCGATCCGATCAGCTGCTTATGGAACCATCTTCACATTGAAGACAATTCTAATTATCTAGGGTTTTTGATTTTCACTATGCATGCTCATTTTTGATATAAGTCATCGCTTGTGTCTTAAAAAACTTGGTGTGTTACTTGGTTGATGAAATCAAAAAGAAGAAATATTGAATCTAAATTTTTTCTTTGTTAAGAAAAAAAACTAAAAACCCTAAACATTAAACTAAAACCTAAACCCTAAACCTAAAAACTAAACTAAAAATGCTAAACCCTATACCCTAAACCCTAAAACACTAAACCCTAAAACATAAACCCTAAACCCTAAACCCTAAACACTAAACCCTAAACCCCAAACCCTAAACCCTAAACTCTAAACCCTGAACTAACCCTAAAGCCTAAAAAAAAATAAAAAAAAATAAAAAAAAATTAAAAAAAACTAACCCTAAACCCTAAAACCTAAGAAGCTAAAAACCTAAACCTAAACTAAATAAAACCTAAAAATAAAATAAATAAATAAACCTTAACCAAAATAAATTAAAACATAAACTAAACCTAAACCTAAACCTAAACCTAAAAGAAAATAAAATAATAAATAAAACTATGTAAAATAAAATAAATAAAAACCTAAACTAAACTAAAAAAAACTAAATAAAATAAAAACTAAACCTAAAATAAAATAAAATAAAAATTAAATAAAAACCTAAACCTAAAAAATAAACCTAAAAATAAAAAAAATAAAACCTAAACCTAAAATAAAAAAAATAAATCTAAACCTAAATTAAAATAAACTATACTAAAAAAAATAAGACCAAAACCAAAATCAAGATAAAACAAAATAAACTAAAAATAAACCTAAACTTAAACTTAAAAATAAAACTAAAATAAAAACCTAAACCTTATACCTAAAAAAATAGTATAAAAGCCTAAACTTAAACCTAAAAATAAAAAATAAAACCTAAAACAAATAAATAAAATAAAAATAAAACAAACTAAAAAATAAACCTAAACCTAAACCAAAACCTTAACCTAAAAAATAACTAAAATAAAAACTTAAACTAAATTAAATAAACCTAAATTAAATAAATTAAACTAAATAAAAATAAAAATAAACTTAAATAAAAATGGAAGTAAAATAAACTAAATAAGTAAAAAAATTAAATAAATAAACATAAAACTACAACTTTACTTAATTAAAAAAATTTAAAAAAAATTTAAAAAAAATTAAATAAAAAACATTAACCCTAAACCCTAAACCCTAAGACTAACCTAAAACCCTAAATCCTAAACCCTAAACTTTAAACCCTAAACCCTAAACCCTAAGACCTTAAACCCAAAACCATAAACTCTAAACCTATAACCCTAAAACCTTAACCCTAAACCCTTAACCCTAAACCCTACACCCTAAATCGTAAACCCTAAACCCTAAACCCTAAACCCTAAATCATAAACCCTAAAAACTTAAAGCCTAAACCTAAACTAAATAAAACCTAAAAATAAAATAAATAAATAAAACTTAAACCTAAATAAAATAAAAAAATAAAATAAAATAAAAACCTAAACTAAAATCAAAACCTAAGCCTAAAAATAAAATAAAATAATAAAAATAAAAACTAAACTAAAAAAAAATAATTAAAAACTTAAACAAAACTAAAAAAATAAAATAAACCTAAATAAAATAAAACCTAAACATAAAATAAAAATAAAATAAACCTAAAATAAAATAAAATAAAAACTAAATAAAAACCAAAACCTAAAAAAAAAGCCTAAACCCTAAACTAAAAAAACACCTAAAGCTAAACTAAAATAAACTAAACTAAAATAAATAAAACCTAAACCTAAAATAAACTAAACCTAAACCCTAAACTAAATATAATAAAATAAACTAAAAATAAAGCTAAACCTAAAATAAAAAAATAAAACCTAAAAATAAACCAAAAATTTAAACCCAAAAAGATAAAATAAAACCTAAACCTAAACCTAAATAAAACCTAAACCCTAAACCTAATAATAAAAGTAAAACCTAAACTTAAAAAATAAAATAAAAATAAAACTAAACTAAAAAATAAGCATAAACCTAAACCTAAACCTAATAAATAAACTAAAATAAAAAAACCTAAAAAAAAATAAACTAAATTAAATAAAAATAAAAATATACCTAAATAAAAATATAACAAGATAAAAAGAAAATAAGGAAATATCAAATGGATTCAAATGAAATAAAAAATCACTAAAATAAAGATATAATATAAATTAATGAAGCCCTAAATAATTACAATTAAAAGAACTCCAAAGCAACATAGATCCTGACCACTAATGCAAAAAAAATGGCAAAACCCTTGAGACACATAAGCCATGGATCAATTAAAAGACAGAAACTAAAGGAAAAAGAGCAATATACTTTTGCAAACAAACTAAAACTAAAAAATTAAAATCTAAAAATAATAAAACTAAAACTAAAATAAAATTAAAACTAAAATTTAAAACTAAAACTAAACTAAAACCCTAATAAAAAACTAATAAAACCTAAACCTTAAAAAAACCTAAACCCAAAAGAAAACTAAAAAAAACCCAAACCCAATAATAAAACCAAACCCACTAAAGCCAATATTTCTTAAGCTAAGGGTTATTCTAGGGAACAATATGTAAGAAATTAACCCAATTCCTTTGCAAGCAAGTTTGATTTGAGGTTTTAAAGCCCTAGGATCAATTCCAAAGCCAATTATCCAACGAATTGAGGGATGCCATTAACGAGCTTGAGTTTTTCTTGAAATAATTTGGTTGTGATCATTTAAAAAAAAGATGATCTTCAATAAGATCAAATCATATATCATCATAGGATATCCTTCAACGATCATGTAGTAATTGAAATCACTTGATTTCATGCTCTAGATTGTACTTCGTTCCAGTTACGTATTGCTCGACTCGATTCTGCGGGGAAATGAAGGAGATTAGCCCTCCACCATCTAATATATGTATTTGGATTAGACAGTCTAGATCTAGGTGGACCCGATGATTTTTGCATTTTAAAGAACTCTGAGATCAATCTGGACCGTCTGATCTTCAATCGGATGATCCAGGATCAACCCGCATAATAGTGTGGGCTGACGTGGCACCACATGGGCTCTACATGGACCAACCTGTGCATGCCACATGGCGGGACATGCCATGCAAGTGCGTACCATGCAGCATGTGGATCCCGTGAGGACCCCATCACTTAAAACTGTTAAATACCATTATTTAATGGTTTAAAATCCTTAAAAAAATTAACAAAAACTTATAAAATTTATAGAAAAATAAATATAAATAAAAAAAGTACAAATGAAAGCTCTATGGATTCATCTTGATGAGAGGAATCCATAGGAAATAAAATCTCCAATTTTTATTGGGTATTTGTCCCTTAATTTGGGTTAATTGAAAACCATTAAACTTAAATTACTCTCTAAATAATAATCCAATTAATTTGAAACTTTGGGGAATTAAAATTAAGCATAAAACACACCTTAGATGAATTTTTGGGGATTTAATTCTCTAAATTCAAAGGAAATTGAAAATTCATATGCTTAACCTTTAAATTAATCAAATTAATTAATCCTTAATGAAATAATTAGGGAATTTTAATCTAACAACCTTAAATCACCCTAATGAACTTAGTGAACATTAAAACATCACTTAAACTCAATTAAACCTAAAAATCCTTAAATTGACCTAATTAGGTAATTAAATGAATTAAATAATTCAATTAAATAACAAATTTAATTAAATCATAGTAAATCAACCTTAACCAACAATTATGAATAAACCCTCATTGGAAAGATATTTTAGTGAGGAATTTATAAAAAATAAAATGCTTAACTGGAACTCATTCAATTAGGCCTAATTTAAGTTTTAATAAAATAATTAAAACCTTAACTACTCCCTAATTGTAAATCTAATCAAGATGAAGCTTTGAACATTTGAAATTGGTATGTAACCCCACTTGCACAAAAAATTTCAATCCCAATTAATCTTTAGATTAGAAGTTGTTAATTTTCTAAATCCTTAAGTCAATGTTAATCAAATATTAGGTTAAGGAAATTAATTAATCTATTAAATTAAGTGGTAATTCAAACCAATTTCAATCAAACATCAAAAAACTATTAAGGAACTTCTCTAAATATCCTAAGTCAATTGAAGTGATCAAACTCAATCTTAAGTTAATGAAGTAAAACCTTAGGTTAACAAAATTATTAATTAACTTAAACCTTAAACTTAGAATCAATGAAATTTAATGAAAACACTCATCTCTAATGAATTTAAGAATGAATCTAAAACTTAGGTCAATTAAATCAAAAAAATTAACACAGTACTTTAGGTTAAATCCATGAACAAACTTAAGGTACTAATTCATATTAATGAACTTAAACTTTAAACTTACAAATCCATAATTTAATAAACTTAAATTAAATTGAATGAAATCAAACTTTAATCTAAACTCTTTAAATTAACATGAACCAAATCAAATGAAACCCATATAGTTTAATTCAAAATGAAACAAACCAAACAAATTAAATCAAACAAAGTAATTCAAACAAAAGAAATAAATCAAATCAAATCTAGAATTCAAAAGGAAAAGAAAAATAAAACCAATCCAAACATAAACAACATCAAAAGGATTAACTAAGAAACTTAGGGATCTTAGACTTTTGAAAACTTCATTAGGAATTAGGATGTTGAATGGAAAGAACTCCATCCAAAATGGAATCATTCCATTCTTCATTCTTGATAACCTATACAACTTTAACAAAATAAAATGGAATAAAATAAATTAGATCTTTAAATTATTTGAATTGAAACCATCAAAGGTAAAATTAAACAAAATAAAATGTTGAATTGAAACTTGAACTTAAAGACTAGCAAAGCTTTACCACACAAACTCCTCTTTTACACTCACTAGATCATTTAGGTCATAGAATCTAGATCTAACTTAAATCATTTTCTAATTTTCTTTAATCTTCTATGTTGTATGTCACATGTCTATGTGGTGTATTTCTATAGACTGGATTCCTAGGCTTGTTTGTTCATTAGACTCAATGTTAGGGTGTTCTTTCTAGATTTAACACTATTTTCGACAAGGGGTTGTGTTAAAGTGATCTCTATAATAAATAAATCATAAAATTATTATTTTCTTGCAGGTGCTAAAAATCCTTTAACATAGTCCAAAAGACAGTGGTCCTGGCAAGCAACTAATGCTAAGCTCGTATGTTTGTGAAATATAAATTGCTTTTTTGTGTCTTTGTATTTATTTCTATACTTTGGGTGTAGATTTCTTTTAAATTTTAAATGTAAATTTGAGCATAGAATTAGGTTAGGATCTATGGGGTCTAGGATTAGCGGTGACAACAGAGATGGTGTAGTGGTCCCTGGGGCGATGGATGTCCCTAAAGAAAAGACTTTCTTGGAAAGAAGACCCATAGATCTAAACTTGTAGTTCTAGGTTGTATAAGGCAGAACTTCATTCCATTTTCTTTCTTAGGTGTCTGGGATATCAGATCGACCTTTTCTTATAGAATTTAATTTTGCTTGATTTATTTTGGGTGTACAATAGAAACAACATGCTTTTTGAGGTTTCTTTCTGTGTTATGTTTATGCTGTGATGTATGCCTAGATGTAGGCTCATAGGATAAACTAAATTTTTTACCCAACTAAATCAATTGAAACATAAAGATAAATGCAATTCATAATCTTCATATAAAAGCTTAGGCATTAAAGCAAGATAAAATATGTAGTAACCCCTTAGCTAGATGTTTTAACATCATGGATAAATTATATTATTTCACTCTTGATTAAGGAAGGGCTTCCATCTTTGCCAGAGAACTTGGGCTTTACCTTTGAGAGCCTATGATGGAAGAACACCTTCTTATTTTATTTTTGGCCCATAACCTTTTTCTAATTGCATGCATTAGGCATAAATTTTATTCCTATGACCTAAATGAATCTTGACTCAAAATTCATAAAACTTGGAAAATATACATTAGGTAGATGCATCCTCATGCCCAACATGATCTTAGGGATTAGGGAGTGAGTTTAGTTTCATAAATTTCTTTCTTAAAAATGCAACACCCCTGCCATCTTGCTTCCATGTGACCTGACTTCATAAATTTAAAATATGCTTAGGTGGTGTTAGCTGGCAGCCTTCTCCTAGGAGGTTGTAAGTCTAGAAGAGTCAGGAATAGACTAGTTCCCTCAGGTGAGGAGAATGGACTATGATTTCCAAGGATAGAGCTAGGTCAAGCATCTGACATGTGTCAAAAGCACCTGCAAACTAGGTTCTGAAGCATCCATTTAAGAATAAGTCTTCAACCCTAGCATTTCTGCAATCTTGTGCTGCTAGAATCTAAGCCCTAGATTTCTAAGAAAATGGCAACTAAAAATCTAAAATTTAATCCCAAATTTGAAGCCCAATCATAGGATAGTTGAAATGTCTGGGTATCCCAATATCAATAGGCTTTTCTACTCTTTCCCATTTGACTCTTGAAAATGACTCTCTCCAATTTGGACCTCACCCAATTGAATTTCCAAAATCAATCCTATGAAAGCTACCTTAGTAGTCTTTAGAAATAACCATGTATTTCTTTAATCGAGTATTCTTAAGAAGACACCCTTCTAAGATGTAATTAACTATAGAGGCTTACCTTTATAGGAACCATGATCCCAAGATAAAATAAACCTTGTTCTACCTTTCCATGTAGTTCGGGGAAAATACTCTTGTACGAAAGACCCATTAGCCTTAGGAGTCTTTTATTGAAATGATCAATCCATAGGAGAGCATGTTTATCTTTGAGATAATATGTTTATTCTTTAATATATTTGGTCATCTAAATAAAATATTCCTAAACTCTATGTGGTGTCATTTCTTTTCTCTATTCTAGAAAAACACCAACATATTTTTTGGCCACTCCGCTGGGGATTGGTTCCTCTCTCCATCTTTAGAAGTAAAGGGTTATTTTTATATATCGATAGTGTACTAGTGCCACTCACTGGTCAAGACTGCCTTTCTTTCTGTTGGATACCTCTCCATTTCATTCTTGGTTGAGCCTATCCAACATCTTGGATAGAGGTTCTAGAACTCTTCATTTTTCATAGTTAAATAATTTGGTCCTAGAACCAAATCCTGAAATAAAATGAGAGAAATAAATGAAAACCAAGTCATTTTTATTAAGACCTAAATCGTCAAGATGGATTTGAAACCATTCCAATATGGAAAAGAAATGTTAAATTTTAAAAGTATGAAAAGTACTTCAAAATTTGAAAAGCAAATCTCCAAAAAAATAAAGTCTCAAAGTTAAACTTATCCTTGATCTTACTTTGGCTTTGTACTAGAGCTAAAGATATTCAGATAGGGTCCTTGAATGGATACCCTTTATTTTACTAAATTCAAAGATGGCAAACACCTAAGGATGTAGATTGAAATGAAGGCGTTCCTTCAAATACTGAGAAAATCCAAATCAAAAGGGCATAGTTATGCTATTTCCCTTTACCACCATGATTGAAGTTTGAATTGCATTTAAAAAAAGGATAAAAACAAAATCATCCCAAAAGATAATGCCTTATTGACCTTAGAGAGGTTGATTAAGGAAATAAATGTGAATCTTCTATTTCTATAGAAGAAAATGTTACATAAATGCAAATTGTCTTTAATCTCAATTCATTTCAACAAGTCCACTAGAATATTGGAAAATCAGTTGTTCAAGCTGATTGGCCAAATCTAAGGAGTGACTTGGAGGTAACCCTCTTTTAGACCATTTCAAAACCTAAAATTCCTAAGAGCTTAGGAGAGAGTCAAAAGAGGAAGATGAAATGACATAAACAAAAAACAAAAGTGAAAGGATTCACTCTTGCTCCTAATCAATCGAAGAAAAGAGAGGGTAGCGAAAGAGAATTCTAATTCTCATGATAATGTTGAAATGAATGAAATTTAAACTAATAAATTTAAATCAACTTCCTTAATGAGAGTTTCCTCTCATTAAATGAAATGATATTTCATGAATGGATTTAATTAATTATAAAAGCTAAATCATGAAGAAAAAATAAATGAAGAGTTTAATCCTTCTAAATAAATCATGATCTTAGGATTGGGTCCTAAGGGTGATATTTCTATCTCTCAGAGTAAAAATATGAAACTTTTATCTCTAGTTAGTTGATAGATAAATCACTTAGGACATTGTCAATCCAAATGAATGAAGAAAGCCTTAGTTTTCTCTATTCAGAGACTAAGCCATTATATGCTTTCAATACAAAGTGAACCTAAGGAGAATCCTTTGCAATGTCTTATGACCTATTTGACATTGTCTTAATGTCAAGTATGGTGGTCAAAGATTTCATTGCAAGCTGAGATTACCTTTAATCTTATATGTGCTATAGTAGAATGCAAATTAAACTTGACTTTTTAATAGCACAGCATATACCCTAGAGGGTCCTCTTTTAAATAATGATCCTTTAAAGGAATAGATCATGAGGTCTATTGATCTATTTAGGATAGAGTTAGACCTACCTTCCTTGCATATCAAAAGGGAAATTCTTGAAATCAAATTCAAAATGGTAGATTTATACCACCTCAAATGACATTGAAAATGGCAAATGAGTCACCTTCAAAATGTGATGTCTTCCCATCTTAGAAGTTGCTTGCAAAATCAAGCATCATAATGCTCTATTAAAAATATGAAATATGAAATAAAATAAAAAAAAATGAAAAAAAGAAATGAAAGTAAAGCAAGGCATTACATAATCATGAAATTTTCTTACTTAACTATAAGCAACTTCACGATGTGGTATTCCACTATGAAAAGGTTCTAGGGTTATCTTCTATGAGATGACTACTAAGAACTTATTGACATTTTAGTCGATGCAAAGATTCAAAAGAAGAAAATCTCCAAACCACTTGTTGATCTGGGTGCATCGGTCAACATTAATTATAAACATGAAAGTGAATTTATATAGGCTCAATTCTAATCAAGCTTTGATAAGATGGTGCCATATAAATTCAATCAAATAAAGAAAGTAATTTTTAGCTTCATGAAAATTCAATCTTGAAAACTCAACCTAGAAAAAGAACTTAGTCTCAATCACATTGTTGATTGAAGACAAAATTCAAACATGAAAAGAGCAACTTAGAATTCATGAAACATCTTTAAATGCTCTTGGATGGTCTATCCAGCCCAAATAAGAAAAAGAAGGGAATCAAATGGAAAGAAAAGAAGAAACATATTGATTGTTGAAGGATGTTCATATTCATCCTAAAGTGTTGAGTCTTTAGGAATATCATTGTTACTCTAAATGACCTCACTACATATTTGATTCCATTAGAAAATTTTGATTTCGAAGTGTAAAGTTTTCAAGGAAGTCATTATGCCAATCTTAAATGACTCACTCCACTAAATAATTTTGAATTCATAAGTGTAACATCTTTAGAAAGTCATTTTACCAATTTTAAATGGCTTTACTAGATTTGTTGTTCCATGAAATGATGAAAGAAATAGAAATATTGGATCATATTATATGATCAATCAAGCAAAGACTTGAATCATATCAAAATCAATCAATATAATGTTGTATTTGGACAAAAGTCAAATACATCAAATTTCTAGCAAATCATTTAGTGGAGTCATTTCATAAAAGTGAAATGTTATGGAAATGAGTTAAATACATCTATCTTCTTAGTGAATCTTGTAACTAGGAAAATTACCAAATGTAACCTTTCATAAAGAAATGAAATCACAATATTACCAAAAGAAAGAAAGAAAGAAAAGTAAAGGGATGGAAGGACTATATCCAAGAGCAAAAGAATGAAGTCTAAAATTTCTAAGCATGTGGACATTTTTGACTTTAAAATTCTCCACATCAAAATAAAATGGTAGGGTTAGAAGTAAAAAACTGTCCCTAGCTAAATAAAAATAATCAGAGATCTCATGCTTTATCATTTTAGTCTTTACCATGATTGGGCGAGCTCACTTGGCAGGTTAAACAAAAAGATAGTGGTTCTTCTTTTTCAGAAGTCCATATTTTTTTTAATGTCAAAGGTCCCATTGAGTATACTCTAATTCCATTACAAATGAAGTGAAAATACCCAATGTAAATGGACATTTTAACTTCAAACTTCTCCACATCAAAATAAAGTGGTAGGGTTAGAAGTCAAAAATTGTCCCTAGCTGAACAAAAATAAGCAGATATCTCATACTTTATCATTTTAGCCTTTGCTATGATTGGGTGAGCTCACTTGTCGGGTTAAAAGAAAAGATAGTGGATCTTCTTTTCCAGGGGTCCATATCCTTTGTATGGCAAAGATCTCATTGAGTATACTCTGATTCCATTGCAAGTGGCCTATAACCATAAACAAGAAAAGTTATGGAATCATAGAGCCATTGCATGATAAAAGCTTAAGTGGTTTGGGTCCTAACTTTCTTTTCAAAAGGAACTCTAGTACAATGCATGAATTTTGTTTAGATGTGTCTGGAGATTTATATAGTCTTCAAGTTTGGGATGCACCCTTAGAATTTGAAGAAAAATCCCATTCCACAATTGACAAGTTGATATCAATGATCTAACTCTTTAATGAGTTAGCTATTGATGACTTGATCAACCTATCTTTTGGGTTTAAAGACTACTTTATCTAGAAATAAATTGAAATGATCTCCGGATGTAGTCTATAAACTTAAGCTTGATGCCATTTCCATAAACTAAGTCCCTTGACAATTGTGGTCAAATTCCAAAAGAAAAGCAAAATTTTGCTAAATTTAAAAATGATGATGGATGTACATGAGAAGAAAACTTTCTTCTTGGTTAGCTAACATCATTATATGACCCACATCGGACTAGGTAGAATCTTTACCTTGAAAATGTGTTCATATTACCCATATTTCATTTTAAAATCAAAAAGGCTTTCATGCATAAGATTATCCTTCTTAAGGATAACTTATCTAAAATTATCAAATTAAAATAATTCTAGAAAAGAAGAATTGAAAGCATATGATATGACATTCAAAATCCTTACAAGAATGTTCTATTATAGAGTCATATCATTCAATCTCAAAATATTTGGGGCAATTTAGCAAAAAGGATCATGATCAAGATTTCTTATAATCCCACTTTCAATTAGGTTGAGGGTTATATTGAAAACCTTGCCAAAGAAGAAAATGAAAATTAAAGAAACATAAATATGATTTGAAGAACAATCTTGTTACTACATATAGAGTCTTAAAATTTTCTTTTGATGTAATTTCAAATACCTTGTAGTAAAATATAGAAGGATCAAAATGCAAAAAAAATAAAAATGAATCAAAGAGTTATGAAATTTTGTTTCATATATCCTTTAAAAGAATAATAAATTAACTGAAGAAATTCAATTTCAAACTTATTAGAAGAATCTTAATTTTTTAATAAGTTAATCTTTTCAATTCCATTATTGATTAGGGATAAAATTTTTGTCTCCATGAGAATCCAAAAGATTATCTTGATTCTCATTCACTTTGGAAAGCTTTATAGGAATCTTTTGATCTCTATTGATCCCAAGAGAATGCCCTATAAGTTGTTGATTCATGTCAACAAAGCAAAAAATGACATACATGTCTAAACAAAAATAAAAAGAAATTACATTTGAGAAGCACTGGTTGACTTTGGTTCTTACTACCTAAAGAACTACAGAGTCACATGCAAGCTCAAAAAGATAGAATTCTCAGGTTAGTACCCTATGATGTCTTTCCCTTATTGACATGGACATCTAGCATGGTTAATTGTAACTTTGAGATGAAAAAATGAAAGAAAGAAAAATGATGAACTTCTATGCTCATGGCATAGTAAAGCATTGGGTCCAAAATATACCCTTTGAAACCTTTGAAACCTTCTTCACTAAACTTCTTCATGTGTAAGGAGTATTAGTGAAATCAAGAAATGGAAGAAAACCTTCAATCACCCTTTCATCAAGTTAGACTGATCAAGTAAAGTTCAAGTTCATGAAACACTTTCTTATTAGTCAAATCTTTTGGGGATTAGGGGTAAGTCACTTTGACCCCTTTTTCATCATTCATATCATCGATAAAGTGGGAGCAAGCCCTTTGTGGCACCTTTCCTATACATGACTTGAGATGGGGAACAAGCCCTTTGTGGCACCTTTCTCATGTGTCTAGGTTTGGAGTAAGCCTTTGCACCATTCCCATGAAAACTATCTTTGTAGGTTTGGAGCAAGCATGGCACCATTCCTACTTTCCATAGGTTTGGAGCAAGCCCTTGTGGCACCATTCCTATTGTGTACATGATTGGATCAAGTCATTGTGACTCCTTTCATGTTACAAGGCTATTTAGATTAGATTAAGTCTTTCTAACTTTCTAATAGATGTAAGTCCCGGTTAG
The DNA here is from genome assembly GCA_021442155.1 of Cymbidium sinense. Classification (NCBI taxonomy): domain Eukaryota; kingdom Viridiplantae; phylum Streptophyta; class Magnoliopsida; order Asparagales; family Orchidaceae; genus Cymbidium; species Cymbidium sinense. The sequence goes on from CM038222.1 coordinate 14,417,608, forward strand.
CATCCTACTTTTGTGTACATGATTGGATCAAGTCATTGTGACCCCTTTCATGTTACACGCTATTTAGATTGGATCAAGTCTTTAGGACCCCTTCTAATAGAAAGATATAAGTCCCTAGTCAAAATTCTTTCTAAAAACTTCAGGGGTAAGTCCCCAGCTAATCTACTATTGTGTACATTATTGGATCAAGTCATTGTGACCCCTTTCATGTTACAGCTATTTAGATTGGATCAAGTCTTTATGACCCTTTTAATAGCCAAAAGATGTAAGTCCCTTAGTCGGCATTCTTTCTAAACATCTAGAGTAAGTCCCCTGACATCCTATTATGTACATGATTGGATCAAGTCATTGTGACCCCTTTCATGTTACATGCTATTTAGATTGGTTCAAGTCTTTATGACACCATTTTAATAGCCAGAAAGATGTAAGTCCCTTAGTTAGCATTTTTTCTAAACATCTAGGAGTAAGTCCCCCAGTTGGCATCCTATTTTGAGAATTGGATCATGTTTTTAAGGACCCCTCTCCTCTTTTCAGCTAATTATGATGGATCATGCCCTTAACGACCCCATTTATTAGCTAATCAGATAAAAGTAAGTCCCTATTCAGCATTCGTTCTAATCATAAAGAAGTAAGTTCCCTAGTTCACATTCTTTTTACTCAAGTAAGAGTAAGTCCCCACTTTCGGCATCTACATAAGTGTAAGTCCCAGTTGGCATCTTATTTTGAGGATTGGATCATGTCTTTAAGGACCCTTTCCTCTTTTCAACTAATTAAGATGGATTATGCCCTTAAGGCCCATCTTATTAGCTAATCACATTAGAGTAAGTCCCGTTGGCATCTATTTTAAGGATTGGATCATGTCTTTAAGGTCCCCTTTTCTCTTTTCAGCTAATTAGGATAGATCATGCCCTTATCGACCCCATCTTATTATCTAATCAAAAAGATGTAAGTCCCTAGTAGGCATTCTTTCTAATAAGAACAAAGTAAGTTCCCTAGTCAGCATTCTTCTAACCAAATAGAATTAAGTTCCCCAGTTGGCTTCCTATTCAAATTTCTATGGAATGGACCAAGCCATTGAAGGCCCAATTTCTTTGGACTACTCAAATAGGATTAAGTCCATGTGACCCCTGTTTAGTAGTCGAAGTGCTCCAAATTAGGATCAAGCATTTCAAGCCTCTTCTCCCCAGCATAGCTTTTGAGGACCTCTTCTATCTTTAGATAACTAAGATGGACCATGCCCTTAATGACCCCATCTTATTAGCTAATCACATGGATCACCACTATTCTATTTTAAGAGTAAGTCCCTTTGAGCATAGTGATTGCTTTGGGAATTGATCATTCTTTGATTCCATACCTATTCATCCTAGAACTTAATGAAGTTAAGTTTCTAGAATGAATCACACCTCCAAAGCAAAGATATACATATACCTATCTTTCACAATCAAAACCTAAACATAAATTCAAATCAAATAATTAAAATCATGAATTGGAACCCCAAGCTTATGGTTGTATGTTGATCAATCTGGTCAACACCAATATGTGAAGTGTATTGGCTTTACTACATATTGGGGTCCAGTTGTTGATCTAATTTTTGGAAGTGGTCATTTTAGCAATGAGAAGATCTTAAGTTCAAATACAAATTTTCTAATTCAATATCTAAGTCACTATGCTTAGTAACTTAAGAAATGCATTTTGTGCTAAATCTAATCTTCTAAGTTTGATGCAAAACCAAGTCAAATATCCAACATAAATTAAATCAAGTAAATCAATGAAAAAATGGAAGTTCAAAGTCAAACCTAAAGTGAACTCTAGTCAACCTAGATTGACTTAAGTGGGCCCACTTGGTCAAAAGTCAACCCACTAAAATTTGACCAAATTAAATCATCAAAATATTTCAAATGATCAAATAACATGTTTGATCATAATAACAAAGAAAATTGAGTCCATTGAGGCCTAGGCATGTTAAATTCCTTAAATCAAAATAACCTAAATAGGTTACATTAAATTCAAACCCAAGGAAAATTCAAATCACTTTCAACCAATGCATATGGGATGGAGACTAATCCTCTTAAGCCTTTCTAATGAGGGAATTAAGTGCTAATTAATATCCTTAACTAAGCCACCTAAGGAACTAAATGACAAAACCCAAAATGAAAAAAAAAAATTCACCAAGGGAAGGTAAAATCCATTTTTCCTTCCCTATCTTCCCACCACTTCAGCCTAGACACTTGTAAGAAGAGGGGATCCAGCTTCCAAGCTCTCTTCATGCCCCTAGCTGACCAAGGATTAGCCAAACAAGAGCTTTAAAGCTCTTGACCATAGCAAAAATAGATACACTCTTCCCCAAGGAGAATTGAAGTTCCCTTCACCTTCATACATCCAAAGCTGAAGCCAAATGAAAGCTCTTCCCCCTCCTAAGTGTTCTTAACCATTGCAAACCATAGAAGCTAAAATTTTCAAGCCAAGGATTGGTCTAGGAAATAATCAATGAGGAATTAACCTAATTCCTTTGGCAAACAAGTTCGATTCAAGGTTTTTAAGCTCTAGGATCAATTCCAAAGCCAATCGTCCAACGAATTGAGGTATGCCATTAACGAGCTTGAGTTTTTCCTTAAGGAATTCGATTGTGATCATTTGAAAACAAAATGTGATCTTCAATAAGATCAAACCATATATGATCATAAGATATCCTTCAACGATCATGAAGCTATTGAAATCACTTGATTTCATTCTCTAGATCATTCACAATTAGCAAAATACTATGAATGGCTCTCGGCTGCCATAGGAAATGAAGGAGATGAGCTCTCAGCCATCTAATCCATGTATTTAGATTGGATGGTCCAGATCTAGGTAGACCAAATGATTTTTACCCTTTAGGAATCACTAGATTGATCACATCCGATCTTGATCTGGTCCGATCATCAGCGCCTGCGATCGTGGCTCCACATGGACCAACCCGTGCATACCATGTGGTGGGATGCGCCATGCAACATGCGGATCCCGTGCAAGCCCCTTCACCTAAAACCGTTAAATACCATTATTTAACAGATTAAAATAATTAAAAAATTAATATAATCTTATAAAATTCATAGAAAAATAAATATAAATTAAAAAATACAAATAAAAGCTCTATGGATTCATCTTAATGAGAGGAATTCATAGAAATTAAAACCCTAATTTTTATTGGGTCTTTTTCGCTTAATTTGGGTTAATTAAAAAAACATTCAACCTTAATTACTCTCTTATTAATAATCCAATTAATTTGAAACTTTGGGAAAATGAAATTAAACATAAAACACACCTTAGATGAATTTTTGGGGATTAAATTCTTTGAATTCAAAGGAAATTGAAATTTAATATGCTTAACCTTTAAATTAATCAAATTAATTAATCCTTAATGAAATAATTAGGAAATTTTAATCTAACAACCTTAAATCACCCTAATGAACTTCAGTGAACATTTAAACATCACTTAAACTCAACTAAACCTAAAATTCCATAAATTGTCCTAATTAGGTAATTCAATGAATTAAATAAGTCAATTAAATAACATGAATTTAATTAAATCATAGTAAATCAACCAATTAACCAAAAATTATGAGTAAACCCTCATTGGAAAGATATTTCAGTGAGGAATTTATAAAAAAATAAAAATCTTAACTGAATCTAATTGAATTAGGCCTAATTTAGGTTTTAATAAAATAATTAAAACCTTAATTACATCCCAATTAAAATCTAATCAAAATGAAACTTTGAAAATTTTGAAATTAGCATGTAACCCACTTGCCAAAAATTTTCACTCCCAATTGATCTATGGATTAGAAGTTGTTAATTTTCTAAATCCTTAGGTCAATGTTAATGAGATATTAGGTTAAGGAAATTAATTAATCTATTAAATTAAATGGTAATTCAAATCAAATCAAACAAATTAAATCAAACAAAGCAATTCAAAAAAATGAAATAACTCAAATCAAATCTAAAATTCAAAAGGAAATAAAACTAAACCTTAAACATAAATAACAAAAATTAATTAAACTTAACATCTTAGTTAACTTTTGGAAACTCATTAGGAATTAATGTTAATGGAAACTCCATCAAAAATGGAATCATAATCTTTATTCTTGAAATCTATACAACTTAACAAAAATAAAATGGAATAAAAATGAATAGATCATTAAATTATTTATTGAAATTTCAAATAAAATTAAGCAAAATGAAATGTTAAATTGAAACATGAACTTAAAGGACAAAGCCACCAAAATTCCTCTTTTACAAACTAGATCATTTGGGTCATAGATCTAGATCTAATTAGAATGTTCTTATTTTTTTAATCTTTTTTGGTTTGTACTTACATGTTCATGTGGTATATTCTTTGATTGATGCCTAGGCATGTTTCTTGTTAGTTGGATGTTATGTTCTTAATATTTAACACTATTTTTTGCAAGGGAATGTGATAAAGGGATCGCTGTAATAAATAAATCATAAAATTACTATTTGCTTGCAAGTGCTGAAAATCCTTTAACATAGTCCATAATATAGGTGGGCCTGGCAAGAAAATAATGCTAAGCCCATATGTTTGTGAAATATAAACTACTTTGTGTGTTTATTTTCTAACAGATTTCTTGGGTGTAGATTTCTTTTAAATTTTAAATGTAAATTTGAGCATAGAATTAGGTTAAGATCTATGGGATCTAAGATTAGCAGGACACAACCGAGATGGTGTAGTGGTCCCTGTGGGGCACATGGATGTCATTAAGAAAGACTTTCTTGGAAAGAAGACCCATAGATCTAAACTTGTAGTTCTAGTGGGTTGTATCGAGAACTTCGACTTCATTTTCTTTCTTGGGTACATGATATATGGCTGCATTGACCTTTTTCTTATATAATTTAATTTGGCTTGATTTATTTTGGGTGTGCAATAGAAACAACATGCTTTTTCTAGGTTTCTTTCTATGATATGTTTATGCTGTGATGTATGCCTAGATTTAGGCTCATAAAATAAACTAAATTTTTTACCCAACTAAATCAATTGAAACACAAAAATAAATGCAATTCATAATCTTCATGTGAAATCCTAGGCATTAAAACAAGATAAAATATGTAGAAACCCCTTAGTTGTATGTTTTAACATCATGCATAAATTATATTGTTTCACTCTTGATTAAGGAAGGGCTTCCATCTTTACCAGTGAACTTGACCTTGATTGAGAGCCTATGATGGAAGAACACCTTCTTTTATTCTTATTTGGCTCATAACCTTTTTCTAATTGCATGCATTAGTCATAAATTGCATTCTAATGACCTAAATGAATCTTGAGTCAAAATTCATAAAACCTGGAAAATATGCATTAGTTAGTTGCATCCTCATGCCCTACATGATCTTAGGGATTAGGGAGTGAGTCTAGTTTCATAGATTTCTTTTATAAAAATGCAATAGCCTAGCCATCTTGCATTCATTTGAAAAAACTTCATAAATTTAAAATATGCTTAGGTGGTGTTAGTTCGTAGCCTTCTCCAGGTAGGTTGTAAGTCCAAAAGAGTCAGGAATAGGCTAGTTCTCTCAGGTGAGGAGAATGGCCAATGATTTCCAAGTATAGAACTAGGTCGAGCATCTAACATGTGTCAAAAGCACCTATAGACTAAGTTCTGAAGCATCCTTTTTAGGAATAAGTCTTCAACCCTAAGCATTTCTACAATCTTGTGCTACTAGAATCTAAGCCCTAGATTTCTAAGAAAATGACAACTAAAAATCTAAAATTAAATCCCAAATTTGAAGCCTAGTCATAGGATAGTTGAAATGTCTAATGGTATCCCAATATTAATAGGCATTTCTACTCTTTCCCATTTGACTCTTGAAAATGACTCTCTCAATTTGGACCTCTCCCAATTGAATTTCCAAAATCAATCCTTTAAAGCTACCTTAGTAGTCTTTAAGAATAACCATTTATTTCTTTAATCAAGTATTCTTAGGAAGATTTCCTAAGATGTAATTAACTATAGAGGCTTGCCATCATAGGAAAACATGATCCCAAGATAAAATATACCATGTTCTACCTTTCCATGTAGTTCAAGGGAAAATACTCTAGTACACGAAAGGCCCATTAGCCTTAGGAGTCTTTTATTAAAATTATCGAATCCATTACAGGAGAGCATGTTTATCTTTCGAGATAATATGTTTATTCCTTAATGTTGTATTTGGTCATCTAAATAAAATATTTCTAAACTCTATGTGGTGTCATTTCTTTTCTCTATTCTAAAGAAAACACCAATAGATACTTGGCACTATATTAGAGTTAAAAAATCCTCTTCTCCTATTTTCCTTAAAATTGGGAATAATATTATTCTACTTTTTTATTCTATTCTTGTGTGGAGAATTTTAAGGGATTGTATTGCTATTGATTCTTTACTCTTAAACAAAGGTTTTATCCACCCTTTAAATGCATGTGTTGCTATCATATTGAGAATGTTAGTCATGTTTTTTGTTAATGGTGCCATTATCTAAAGTTTGGAATTGGTATGAGGATTTATTTAAATTAAATTATTTTAATGGTAATTTAACTTTAAAGCAAATTCTTTACTCTTATTTTTTTAGGATTGTTAAAGGGCATATCAAAATTATGGTGGCTATTACTTTGATTTAGTTTATTTGGCTTGATAGAAATGATGCTAAGCATCATAATGTGCCTATGATTTATAAGAGGAATATTGCTAGGACTAAAGATAAGATTATTTATTTACATAAGGTTGCTCTTCTTAGTGGTACTAATTTTAGAGGTTGCAAGTTTCTTGCCTCTAAATTGGGTATCAGTTTTTTTTATTGTGACTTGTCTCAGATTATAAAATTATTCATTGGATTAAGCCTCTTAATTGTGTATTAAATTTAATACTAATGGATCTTTGCATAGAACAAGTCAGTTGTGGTGGTATTTTTAGAAATAATCTTGGGAATATTATCACTTTTCCACTCCTCTCTCTACTAATTCTGATATTTTTGCTGAATTGTTGGTTGTTTATCATGCTCTTAAGCTTTGTTTGTATAGAAATTTTCATACTGTTTGGTTGGAATCTAATGCTGAGATGGTTGTTCCTATGATCAATTCTAACCATAAGGGTAATGCTAAGCTTTTTTATTAAATTAGAAATATTAAAGCTATTATCTCTAAACTTTCTTTTAAAATTTCTCATATTTTAAGAGAAGGTAATGCTTGTGCGGATTTCTTAGCTGGTTTGGGTTGTAATCTCTCTGATTTTACTTTGTTTACCAATGTGAATATTTTTAAGAAATTAAGAGGGCTATCTAATTTAGATAAATCTGATTTTCCTTATGTTAGATTTTCTTAGATTTTTTTCTTGCTTTCTTGTTGGTGGTTTTCTTGGGGCTTCTGTTTGGGAGCTTCTAGTGGTTTTGGTTTGTTCGGATACTGTTGGCTCCTGTTCTTCCTTGGGCACTTTTTGTTATTATTTTATTCTTGTATTTTACAGGTTGGAATACTAGCTTTATCTATTTTGGTTATTAGGCTATTGTCGATTACTGCTCTTACTTTTATTGTGGTATCTCTTGTGGGTTTACTTTTTTGGCTTTTGGTTGGTTGGTTGGCTTTCTTTGGGGGCTTTGTGGTTGGTCTCCTTGATCTTCTTGGTTTTGGGTGCCTTCTCTAGATGTGATGTTGGTTGTGCTTCTCTTCCTTCTATTTTATTTTAGCAGGTTGGGCTGGTTTTGGTTGGTCTACTTTCTTTGTGGCTTTGGTGGTTGTGTTGTTACTTATTTTGGTTGGTGGTTACTGTGGTCTTTTTTGTTTTCTTTAGTCTAGTCGGAGTTGGTGAGCTTGCTAGTTGCTTCTCTTCTTCCCCCCTTGCTTCAGTTTCTTATATTTCCTCCTTAGTTGGTGACTTTGTTTCTTTCTCCTACTACTTTTGGGTGCTTAGATGGTTGTGCGAGCTTGGAATTTTCTCTTTGTTGACTCAGTTTTTTCTATTATTGCCCGGTTTAGCTGGTGGCTCTATTGTTATTCTTCCTTTTTTGGTGGCTAGTTCTAGATCTTTATTGGTTATTGGTGTGTGCTCAGGTGCCTTTGTGAGGTTTGTTGGCTATGATGGCTAGGATGTTTACTCTTTTTTGTTGGTTGGTGGCTTTTTTATGGCTGTAACCCTTCTTTCAGAGTTTAGCTGCTCACAAATTTTTTTGCCCCTTCTAAAGTTATGACTGATCTTGAGCCTTTTCTTTAGCTTTTCGTTCATTTCTCTTTATATTTATTTTATTTTAATTGTGCTTATCTTTGCTTTAGTTTTTTTCTCTGAGTTTCCTTCATTTGCTCTTGGGTCTCTTTGTGGTATGCTAACTTTCAGATTTTGTGTTGTAGCTATTCTTTTTTAAGTTTTCCTTTGGCTTTTTGTTTTCTCTTATATTAGTTAGAGGATTTTTCTCTTTAGGTCTTTCTGTAGCTCTTTGAGCAGAAGTCTTTGAGATTTATCCCCTTTAAGGACATTGTATCCTTTAATTTTGGTAATAAAAATTTCCCTTTTTACCCAAAAAAAAAACCTAAACCCTAAACCCTAAACATAAGAAACCCTAAAGCCTGAACCCTAAACCCTAAAACCCTAAACCCTAAATCTAAACCATAAACCATAAACCCTAAAACCATAAAACAAACCCCAAATCCAAAGTCTAAACCTAAAAACCTATAAACTAAATAAAACCTAAAATAAAATAAATAAAATAAAATAATAATAAAATAAAATAAAAATGTAAGCTAAAACATAAACTAAAACCTAAAAATAAATAAAATAAAAATAAAAAATAAAATAAAATAAAATAAATAAAAAACCTAAACTAATGAAAAAAATAAATAAACTGGAATAAAAACCCAAATAAAATAAACAAAACATGAAATAAAATAAAAATAAACCTAAAATAAAATAAAATAAAACTAAATAAAAAACCTAAACCTAAAAAATAAAAAAAAATAAAACTAAAACCTAAACCCTAAAACTAAAAAAAACCTAAAATAAAAATAAAATAAATAAAATAAAAAAAAAAGTTAAACCTAAACTAAAATAAATTAAACTAAAATAAATAAAACATAAACCTAAACCTAAACTAAATAAAATAAAATAAACTAAAATAAAATAAACTAAACTAAAATATAAAAAACCTAAAAATAAAAAATAAAACCTAAACCTATAAAAAAATAAAATTAAAACTTAACTAAAAAATAAACCTAAACCTAAAAAATAAACTTAAATAAAAAATGTAAACTAAAATAAATAAACCTAAATAAATTAATTAAACTAAATAAAAATAAAAAATAAACTTAAGTAAAATAAAATAGTATCTAAAATAAATAAAAATAAAATATCTAAATAAACTTAAACCAGTTTACTAAATTTTCTTTTTTTAAAAAAAAAAAACCTTAAACCTAAATCTAAACCCAAACCCCAAACCCCAAAACCCTAAACCCCAACCCAAACTCTAAACCCTAATCCCTAACCTAAACCCTAAACCCTAAAAAGCATAAACCCTAAAACCCTAAACCCTAATCCCTAACCCTAAACCCTAAATCATAAACCCTAAACCTTAAACCCCAAACCCGAAAACTAAACCTAAAGTAACTAAATAAACTAAAAAGTAAACCTAAAGCCTAAAACCAAATAAACCTAAACCTGAACCTAAACCCTAAGCATGGGTAGGAACATCACCATTAACCAGGCTCAGTCTAGATTTGGCTGGTGGATATGGAGGTTGTGGTCGAAGTAGTGGTGGTTATGGAGGCGGGAAGAGCGATAGAGGTTACAGTCGTGGTTATAGAGAGATCAGGATATTATGGTGGATTCTACTTGGCGTGGTTATGATGGGAACCAGGAAAGCTGATCATCAATCATATGGAACTATGTCTTCTGATAGAGGCTTTAGTTATCTAGGGTTTTGATTTGCTCTATGCATGCTCATTTTTATCTATGTTGCCACTTGTGTCTTAGAAAACTTGGTGTGTTACTTGGTTGATGAAATCAAAAAGAAGAAATATTGAATCTTAATTTATTCTCTATTTAAAAAAACCAAAAACCTTAAACCCTAAACTAAAACTTGAACCCTAAACCTAAAAGCTAAATCCTAAACCCTAAACCTTAGACACCTAAACCCTAAACCTTAAACTCTAAAACCTTAAACCCTAAAATGCCTAAAACTACTAAACCAAACCCAAAACCTAAACCTAAAAGCCACTAACCCTCACCTCCACCTAAACCCTACAACCCCACTCCTGATAACCAAAATCTACCACACCCCAAATAAAAAATTTACTCCTGACTAAACCCTAAAACTGAGCTCTAAACCTACAACCCTACCTTAAACCACAAACCTTAAATAAACCCCACCCTAAACACTCTACCCCTACACTTACTGACCCTCCCTCTTAACCTCCTAACCCTCCCCCTCTCAAACCCTCCCTCCTCCCAGCTCTTCTCTCTAGTGATTTTTGCATCCCTCTTAGTGGCGCATCCCCGTCTAGGGATCTCTGTAATTTTGGCTTCAGTTTTGAATGAATTCAAAGGCTTGAATGGCATCTATCCAATTATGTGATTCTTCATCCTTAATCATGGTGAGTTTGATTTATATGGCTCCACCTCAAATTTTGGATGCTTTGGCTAAGACATCAGACATTTTTGGGATCGACGTCCCAAATGCTACAAATTCTACTAAATCATTTAAGGAAGCCCTCTCTAATAAGGCTTCTCACCTTATTGAGTTAGTTAATCTCATTTTGACTTCTTCCATGGTTTGCCAATCATTATGTGCTCTGATGTGAATGTTGAATTGTTGGTGAAACCATTTGAATTCTCTCTTGTTAGAAAATTTGCTTTTCGTCATCTAAATTTGGATAAAATCTGCACCTTTTTATCATCTTAAGCTTACAGGTGCCTTCTCAATTTTTCTTATTGACCATCAGCATATTCTGATTCAACTTTATAATGATCTAGATTATTCAAATATTTTTGCGCATCACTCATCATCTTTAATTGTCAAATAAACTAGTGGTCACCCCTTTTTGACATTAAGGAGGAATCTCTTATTGTCCTTGTGGGGTTATATCTTTCTAATATTCCCATTAATTTTGTTACACATCATGTGCTTTTTGCAATATGGGCTCTTTTTGGTCAGCCTTTGCAACTCGACCAAGCGACCGTTGAGCGATCTCACCCTTCTATGGCTCAAATCCTAATAGAATTAGACATAACAAAAAAATACCCTAAGGAAGTTCGGATTGGCTGAAAAAATGGGTATTCATAAAGGTTGAATTGGAGAATCTTCCGGTTTTTGTTTAACTATAAAATTCATGGCCATGAAAATCTATTTCTTTATTCTCCATCCTCATTTAAAAAAAAACTCCCAAATAAAATCTTGTTCCTAGTCATGTTAATCACTACATATGTTCAAAAATCAGCCTCTGATCCTAAGAATGGTATGAAGGCTACTATTGAGGTTGATTCCTTGAATATTAGGGTCATTTATGTTGAACTAGTTTTGATCCTACTGTTGCTATGGCTTCAGCTAATATTCAGAATGGGAAAGATTATTTACCTCTTACCTCTTCTTTAAATTTAAAAATGTCTAATGTGAAGAATAACAAATTTTCAAGGTTATTGGATGATGATTATCTTTCCTTTGATTCTATCCTTGCTTCTATGCCAACATTGATCGATAAAAATTAAGTTTTCAATGAGGATTTAAATGATGTCAACCAGGCTAAAAATATTTTTGATATGGATTTAACTGTCTGTGCTTTTAATGGTTCTAAATCATCACCGTCTCTCATTTCTAATCTTGATATTCATGTTAATCCTATTTTCAACTTAATTTGGATTTGGAAGAGGGTGAACTCCCCTATAAACACTTGGAGAAGTCTCTTAAATTGGTGACCAATGTTACTAAATCTTACTCGGATGATGACTCTAGGGGAAAATGAAATGTGTTAAAAATTATCCTCATAAATTATCTAAAAACACTAGATCTGCTATAACCTCTCACTCTTTCCTTAATTATCCTTATCTTTCGCCCTTTTTACTTCATTATGTTTAACTTTCTTATTGGGAACGTTAGAGGGGTTGGTACCCTCTATATTCAGAATCGTATTAGAAATATTTGTCGCATTTATAATATTTCTTCACTCATTATTTTGGAACCTGTTATTCATGCTAATAAAATTAATCATGTTGCTAGAATGATCGACTACAACAAATTTTACTCCAATGTTAGTAATAAGATCTGTGTTTTGGAATAATTTCATTGAGGTTTTTATTATTGATGATTTTGAACAAGTTGTTAATGCTCAAATCTCTTATGGTGACTATTATTTTTTGAGCTCTTTTATTCATGCTTCTTGTTATAGATATGGTTGAAACCTCCTTTGGGATAATATGAGAAATTTTGCTTCCTTGGTCAACAAACCTTAGTTTGTGGATGGTGATTTCAACACAGTATTATTTTCTTCAAAAATGAAGTGGTGGTTGCTCTCCCAGTATTTATTCTATGGAAGAATTTTCCAATATGATCCTTGATTGTAATTTAGTTGATATTGGAATTAAGGGTTCTAATTACACTTGGAAAAACTATGGACTTTGGCAAAGGTTGGACAGGATTTTTTTTAATACTCATTGGATTACTCAATGGCCTATTACCTATGTCGATCATTTAAGCAGAACCTTGTCTAATCATGCTCCTCTTCTAGTTTCTATTAAACATAATTTTAATAAATTAAAAAACTCCTCTCCTTTTAGATTTTAGAACATGTGGATTCAACATATTAATTTCCTTGATGTTGTAGCTAAGAATTTGAAAGCCCCTTTACATCATGATAATTCGATTATGGGGATGAATAGACTTTGGTTTAAACATAAAAGACTTAAACAAAATTTGGGTTGGTGGAACAAGCATTGTTTCAAAAACCTTTTTACTAATATTAAAGACATGGAAAATTTGGTTTATGATCTTGAAGTCTCTGTTATGTCTAATCCTTCTAAGCTTACATTGAAGTGAAAGATAAACTTGTCAATTTTAAAAATATGGAAGACACTTGGCAAAAGCTAGTAGTAAAGATATTATGGATGGTGACAGAATACTAGGTATATCCATGCTTTGGTTAAGAAAGAGAGCTTTGAATAATATTCAAAAAATTAAAATGACTACAAAATTGGATTATGGATAAAATGAGATTAAGGATTGGTTATTAATTACTTTATAAATATGCTTAACAAGAATTGCTCTTATGAAGCTATTTCCAAATTTCACGATTCTTTCCATTATTAATAATGATGATAATGATTTGCTTACCATTGTGCCTAATGAAGATGAATTTTTTAAAGTAATAAATAGCATGAACATTGATTCTGTTGCTAGTCGGAGGGTTTCACTACTCAATTTTTTTAGAAATGTTGGTTTATCATTAAAAATGATTTGATTGAGGCTGTGATTGATTTTTTTAATGGTAATCCTTTTCCAGATATTTTTCTATTACTTTTATTATTCTCATACCAAAAAAAGATATCCTGGATTTTTAGGGTGATTTTAGACCTATTAGTCTTTGCACCTTCTTCAATCATTTGAATTCTAAAATTCATACCAACAGACTTATTCCTTTACTTAATAAAATTATCTCCCTCAACCCAACTAGTTTTGTTAGAGGTAAATCTATTTTAGACAATATTTTACTTGCTAAAGAACTAATTTACAATCTTGATGCCAAGACTATAGAGGGAAACATTCTTTTCAAATTAGATATTACCAAAGCCTTTGATAACATCTCTTGGGACTTCATTTTCTAGATTTTGAATTTATTTGGGTTTTCTAAAAAATTTATTTTTCTTATCAAAAATTGTATCAATAATGCCTGGTTTTTGATTTTGCTTAATGGGGAAGCCCTGGGTTTCTTTCCCTCTTCCCATGGCTTAAGACAAGGGGATCCCTTATCTTTAGCTTTATTTGTTATTATTGTTGAGTACTTATCTAGGAGCATCAATGATTTATTCTTACATAATCCTAGTATGTACTACAAAACTCTTGGTGGTCTCCTTGTTTCCCATCTAAGTTTTGTTAATCATTTTATTATTTTTGCAATGCTTCTATTCATCACATCAAGCATCTTAAGAATTTTTTAAATAAATTTGGTAGAAAGTGGCCTTTTGATAAATGATAACAAAAGCTATTTTATCACTTCCTCTAGCATCTCAATACTAAACTCAATCAAATCCTTCATATCACTAATTTTAAACATCAACAATTACCTCTAAGTACTTTGGTGCTCTGGTCTTTAAAGGCCCAAAACATTCCCGTCTCTCTGATGAGTTAATTCAAAAAATTTCAAATAAAATATCTATTTGGGAATTCCATTTACTATCCTTTGGTGGTAGGCTCACTATCCTTAAAACACTCTCAACTCTATGCCTCTTAATTTGATTCAAACTATTATTCCCACTAATGCTACACTTATCGAATTGATCATTTTAACAAATTTTTTTGGGGCTCTAATAATTCTACCAAAAGAATGCATTGGACATCTTGGAATAAATGTTGTGGTCCTTTGGATGAAGGTGCTCTTGGTTGCAAACCTATTCATGAAGCTATCACTGCATTTTCTCATAAACTCTGGTGGAAATTCAGAAAGAATGATAGCCTTTGGGCTAATTTTATGATGAAATAATATTGCCAAGGTAAACACCCTCTTAACTATGCTTATAAAGTTGGTGACTCTCCAATTTGGAAAAGGCTTTGTTCCATTAAATGGGTTGTTGAATCATTAATATCTTGGGGTATCGGTCAATTTTTCCTTTTCTAGCAAGATAATTGGATGGGCAATGGTTCTATTGACACCCATTTATCTACCCACTCTACTACTGCTATCAAAGTTAATTATTTTTGGCTTAATAACAATTGGAATGAAAACAAACTTGAGAACTATATCCCTATTTCTCTTATTGACAACTTTAGAAATATTCCCATTTCTTCTAACAAACTTGACCAAATTGTTTTTAAACTTGCTCATAATGGTGATTTTATTCTTAAAGAGATTTGGAATTTTATTATAGATAAACATCACCCTTCTAATGTTTTTTATTAAACTTTGGAACATTATCATTCCCATTTCCAATTTGGTTTTAGCTTGGAGGATTTTGAATAACTATATTCTTGTGGACTCTTTGCTCTGGACTAAAGGGTTTTATTTACCTTCAAAGTGCTATTGTTGCTTTCATATTGAAAATGTAAATCATGTTTTTATCAATGGAGTTGTTGCTTCTAAATTATGGTTTTGGTATGATGATTTATTTAATACCAAATATTTTCATGGTTCTCTTTCTTTATGTCAACTTCTGGAAGCCTATTTCAAAAACAATGTGAAAGGTCATATAAAAGTTTTAAATGCTATTATTATTATCTGGTTTATCTTTATGGATAGAAATGATGCTAAATATCATGGTATTCTTATGAACCATAAAAGGATCTTGGGTAGAACTAAAAAAAATTCATGCTCATTTTAATGCCAATCTTATTAGTAACATTCATTTTAGAGGTTACAAATTTGTGGCTAAAAATTGGGTATCATTTTGCCTGATCTAGACTCTCATAAAGGTGCTAGGATTATCCATTGGATCAAACCTAAAGACAATATGATTAAAGTTAATATTGATGGTTCTATTGCTTCAAATAAATATGGTTGTGGGGTATCCTTAGGGATTCTAAAGGTACACTGATTTGTGCTTTTGCTTATCCTCTCAAAGCTTATTTTGTTCTCTTTGTTGAGCTTATGGTTGTTAATAAAGAAATTGAAATTTATTTGAATAAAGGTTTCCTTAACATCCATTGAAGTTGATGCTCTCTTGCTTCTTGACATCCTTAATTCCAATAAAATGGGAATGCTGAATTATTTTATCTTCTTAATCATACTAAAATTCTACTTTCTCATGTTTGTTTTAAAATTTCCCACATCCTTCATGAAGGTAATGCTTGTGCTGATTATTTAGCTAATTTTGGTGCCAACTTAACTAATTTCACTTTATTTGACAACTAAACATTGCCTAAATTATTAAGAGGTTTGGTTAATTTGGATAACATTGGATTGCCTTATCTCAGATTATAATTCCTTAGCTTGGTTTTATTATTGGTTTTTTATGATCCCTTGTTTTGTTTTTCCCTCTTTAAACCATCTTTGGGTTGTGGTGATCTACTAATTTTCCCTCTTTGGGTCTATGTTTTTCAACTCCTACTTTTTATTTTGGCCTTGTTGTTGCTCCCTGGTGGTTTTTGTAAGTGTAGCCTAGGGTTTTTTGGTTTTTTTTAGCTTGGTGGTTTTTGACTGCCTGGCTGGGCTTTTACCAAAATTTTCCCTTGGCTATTTCTTATTTCCTCCTTCTGGGTTGCAGCTTTGGATGCTATTGGCTTTTCTTTCTGTATGGGTTTTGCCTCCTTTCTAGCATACTTCCAAACCTATTAAATCTACTATTGTGGTGGCTGACAGTGTGGCTTTGTTGGCTAGCTAGGTTGGCTGGCATTTTTGGCTAGTTGGGTTGGTTGGTTGGCTATTTTTGGTGGTTTATCTATGGCTTGATTTAGGCATGGTGGAGGTTGTTGGCAAGTTTTATTGACTGGGGCTTAGTGGTAGGATTCATTGTTTATATTTTTATTCTTTTGGTTATGGGTTGGACCACCTCCTATACTATTGTATCTTTGGTTTTAGGTATTATTCTGAGAATGGCTAATTGACGACTACTGTGTGGTTATTATTTGGCTTTGGCTGGTGGTGGTTGGGTTGGGTGCCTTTATTGCTGCTATTTTTATTGGTTGGCTTATTTCTTGTCTTATTAGGCTTTGTATCTTTCTGTCTCTGGCTGGCTTTCCTACCCTTATGGATTGGATTTTCTTTTTCCTTGATTGGGTTTGGTGGCTATTTTCTCTACCCTTTGGCTATCTTGGATGGTTTTAGTTTGATGACTATTGTTGGTCTTTATTCTGATGTTTTTGGGTTGGATGACTTAGATCTTTCTATTGAGATGGTTTGCTAGGAGGATTTGTTGGATGGCTGGTTGGGTTGGTTTTTTTGGCTAATTAGACTGGTTGGAGGGGTGGCTATTTTGGTGAGTTTTTCCTACTCCTTTGGTGATTTTTCTGAGAACCTGTTGGTTGTCTTTTAGTGTGTTTTTTTTTGCTAGTTTCCTTCTGCTTGACCTCTTTTCTCTTGGCTACAACAACACCCCCTTTTCTTGTTTGGGTGGCAGCCTTTCTCCCACCCCCACCCTCTTTTGTTGTTAGGCTAGGTTTTTTTGTTATTAACACCTTTTCTGTTTTATTGAGGGAGGATCTTAGCACTTATGGTTTTCCTTTTTTCTCTTGTTTGTATCTGTATAGTATTATTACCATATCATGATGTTTGCTCCTCTTGATTTAGTTATTCCTTTTTGGTGGTCGCTTTGGTGGTGCTCATTTTGTTTTGCTACTATCCTTGTGGGTTATTTGCTTATCTATCTTTTTAAGCTTGGTTGTTCTAGTGGCTTGGTGGTTAGGTATTATCTTTGCTATTTAGGGTTTCTGCTTCTTTGGAGGACCATCTTTGGATAATGTTACACGAGGTATGTCGCAATGATGGCCTTGATGTTTCACTCTTTCTTCTTGGCTCATAGTGCTATATATAATTGTAACCCTTCTCCTAAAGTTTGGATGCTTACATATAGTGTTGCTCCTTGAGATGATTGTAATTGAGCCTAAGCCTTTTCTTTACTTTACTCCTTTTATTTGCTCTTACACTTTATGCTTGATTAATTGTATTCATCCTTTCAAAAGTATGCCAAAGATTTCTTTTACAAGTTAGGACACTCTTGCAAGTTGATCTTACAGGCATCAGAAGGACCATATGAAGTTGGTTGCAGCTTACATAGATTTTAAGTTATTGGTTACTTGGTCATTTTTGTTCTTTTGCTTTCTTTCTCTAATTATTGTAATAGTTAGGGGGTTTATCTCTTTAGGACTTATTGGAGCTCTTTGAGCATTAGCTTAGAGATTTACCCCTCTACGTAATTTGTACCTTTTCTTTATGGCAATAAAATTTTTCTAATTTCCCCCCAAAAAAAACCCTAAACCTGAAACCCTAAATCCAAACCTTAACCTTAAACCCTAAAACCCTAACCCTAAACCCTGAACCCCAAACCCTAAACCCTAAAAGCCTAAACCACAAACTAAACCTAAATCCTAAACTAAACTACCCTAAACTGACACTGAACCCTGCTAACCCTAAACCCTAAAAACCTAAGCTAAATACTAACCCCTAAACCCTAAATCCTAAACCCTAAACCTAAACCAAACCCCCAAACCTAAACCTCCCAAACTGCCACACCTACCCTAAACCTAAAACCAAAAACCTAAACTAAATAAAACCTAAAATTAAAAGATAAATAAAAATCTAAACTAAATAAGATAAAATAAACCAAAACTAAAATAATAAAATAAAATAAATAAAAGAACTAAAATAAAATAAAAAAACCTAAACTAAACTAAAATATAATAAACCTAGAATAAAACTAAATAAAATAAAACTAACTAAAATAAAATGAAATAAACCTAAATAAAATAAAATAAAATATAAAAAAACTAAAAAATAAACCTAAAATAAATAAAATAAAACCTAAACCTAAACTAAAAAAACCTAAACCTAAAATAAAAATAAAATATAAACTAAACTAAAACTAAAATAAATAAACCTAAACTAAACCTATAATAAACTAAACCTAAACCTAAACTAAACAATAAAATAAATAAACTAAACATAAACCTAAACCTAAACTAAAATAAAACCTAAAATAAACTTAAATAAAACCTAAAACCTAAACCTAAAATAAAATAAAACCTAAACCTAAATCTAAAAAACTAAACCTAAACCTAAAAAATAAACTAAAATAAAACCTAAACTAAAATAAATATACCTAAATAAATAAACTAAACTAAATAAAATAAAGAAAACTAAATAAAATTAAAAGTAAACTAAAAAAATAAAATAAAATAAAAATATCTTGAATAAACATAAACCTATTGGTTTTGCTTAATTAAAAAAATCCACAAATCTAAACTATAAACCCTAAACCTAGGCTATAAACCCTTTATTTTAAAGCTAAACTAAAAAACAAAATAAATAAAAATAAACTAAAATAAAATAAATAATTAATAAACTAAATATACTAATAAAACTAAACGTCGGGTTTACTTAATTTAAAAAATAAAATAAAACCAAACCCTAAATCCACAAACCCTCAGAACCTAAAATCTCCATGACTCTAACTAACCTAAACCCTAAACACTAACCTAAAACCCTAAACCCTAAAGCTGAAACTAACAAAAATCCATACCCTGAGCCCAAACCCAGGCCAACTAACCCTAAACCTAATGACCCTTACCCTTCCTTAAATCCTAAACCTAAAAGGCCTAAACTAGGCCATAAAAAAATAAAATAAAATAAATAGCCCTAAAACCCTCCTACTGACCCTAAAACCCTGACCACAACCCTGACCCTACAAACTGAGCCTGACCCTAACCTAAACCTGAAAACCCTGACCACAAACTAAACCTAAAACTGACCACAAGACCAGCAACCTAAACTAACCTAAACAAAACTGAACCCAAAAAAAACCTAAAACCTATAAACTAAATGAAAACTTAAAATAAACCTAAACTAAATAAAACCAAAAAATAAAATAAATAAAAACTAAACCTAAATAAAATAAATAAATAAAATAAAATAAACTTAAACTAAAACTAAACATAAACCAAAATAAACATAAACCTAAAAAAATATAAAATAAAAATAAAACTAAATAAAATAAAACCTAAATTAAACTAAAAATTAAATAAACCTACAAATAAAAAAACCTAAATAAAATAAAAAAACAAAAAAATAAAAAATAAAATAAAACCTAAATAAAAAATAAACTTAAAAATAAATAAAAATAAAACCTAAACCCTAAACTAAAAAAAAAACTAAAAAAAATAAACAAAATAAAATAAACTAACCTTAACTAAAATAAATAAACTAAAATAAATAAAACCTAAACCTAAACCCAAAATAAACTAAACCTAAACCCTAAACTAAATAAAATAAAAAATAAAAAAATAAACCTAAATAAAAAAATAAAACCTAACCTAAAGATAAAACAAAAAACCTAAACTAAACTAAAATAAAAAATAAAACCTAATCTAAAAAAAAATAAAATAAAACTAAGTAAAAAAAATAAACAAAAACCTAACCTAAACCTAAAAAATAATTGAAATGAAAACAAATAAAATAAATAACCTAAAATAAATAAACTAAACCACAAAATAACATAAACCTAAATAAAGTAAAAATAAACTAAATTAAATAAATAAAATAAACTAAATAAACCTAAACATCTGGTTTGCTTAATTTTAAAAAAAAAATACTAAACCCTAAAGCCATAAACCACAACCCTAAACCCTAAACCACTAAAAAACCCTGCTAACCTAAACCAAAACCTAAAATCCTGCCCACAAACTCACAAACCCAACCACAAACCTAACCCTAAACCACAAACTAAACCCACAAACCTAACTAAACCTAAACCCTAAAATAAAATACCCTAAACCTAAACACTAAACCCTAAACCTAACCTTAAACCCTAAACCCTAAACTCTAAACCTTAAACCTAAACCAAAAGTAACTAAATAAATTACAAAGTAAAACTAAACCCTAAAACTTAATAAACCTAAACCTAAACCTAAGCTTTAGGAATGGGTAGAACCTTGATGTAGAACATCACCATCAGAGTGTCTAGATATGGTGATGAAGAGAAGGGGAGGCGGTTATCCTATGGGGTGGATCGAGGTGTTTGGGATCTGAAGGTAGTGGTCGGAGCATTAGTGGTTATGGTGTCGGGAGGAGAGATTGAGGTTACAGCCATAGTCATGGTGGAGGGAGCGATCTAGGGTATGATGGTGGATCCCGCTACTCAAGAGGACGGGGTGGTTCTGATGGGAACTGGAGAAATCGAAGAATAGTCGATTCGATCTAGTGCTTATGAAACTATGTCCTTATAGTATAGACAATTCTAGTAATCTATGGATTTTGATTTGCTCTATGCATGCTCATTATTTATCTATGTCGTTGCTTGTGTCTTAGAAAACTTGGTGTGCTACTTGGTTGATGAAATCGAAAAGAAGAAATGTTGAATCGATTTGTTCTCTATTAAAAAAATAAAACCAAAAACCCCTAAAACCTAAACCTAAACTTAAACCCTAAATAAACCAAACACTAAAAATAAAAAAATAAAAAAATAAAAAAACCTAACCCTAAACCATCCAAAACCAAACCTAAAACCTACAACCCTAAACTAAACTCTAAACCCTAAACTTAAACCTTAAACCTAAAACCTAATGATAAACTAAATAAAACATAAAATAAATAAACCTAAACCTAAATAAAATAAACAAATAAAATAAAATAATTAAAATAAACTAAAAACTAAAATAAATAAAAGAAAACTAAACTAAAATAAAATAAATAAAACATAAACTAAATTAAAATAATCTAAAAACCTAAATAAAATAAAACTAAAATTATAAATAAAATAAACCTAAACAAAATAAAATAAAAAAAATAAAATAAACTTAAACCTAAAAATACCCAAAATAAAACCTAAAAATAAATAAAATAAACCTAAAACTAAAAACCTAAACTAAATAAACAAAATAAAATATACCTAAACCTAAACTAAAATAAACAAAATAAAATAAATAAACTAAACCTACCAAATAAACTAAATAAAATGTAAACTAAAAAAATAAAATAAACTAAAATAAACTAAACCTAAACTAAAAAATAAAACTTAAAATAAAAAGATAAAAAACCTAAAACTAAAAAAATAAAATTGAAACCTAAACCTAAAAAATAAAAAAATAAAACCTAAACCTAAAAATAAAATAAAAATAAACTAAACTAAAAATAAACATAAACCTAAAAACCTAAAATATGCTAAAATAAAAACTAAATAAAATAAATAAATAAAATAAACTAAAATGTATAAAAAAATAAACCAAATAAACTAAAAAAAAAAACTAAACCTACTGGTTTGCTTAATTTAAAAATAAACCTAAACTAAAGCACAACCCTAAACCTAAAACCTAAATCATAAACCCTAAACTAGGCCCACAATAATAATAATAAAAGATCCTTAACCTAACTAAACCCTAAAACTAACCTAAACTAAACCTTCAGTATAAACCAAACTAAAACCTAAAACCAAACCCAAACCTAAAACCCACTAAACCCTAAACCCTGGCCTGGGCCACAACCCTAAACCTTAGGCATAAACCTGAGCCTAGGCCCTGGGCCCTGACCCTATCCTGGGCCACCAGGCCCTAAATCTAAGACCACAGGCCAGGCCCTGAGCCACTAACCAAGACTAAACCTAATATATAAATAAACTAGGCTAAAAATGAGCCTGGGCCCAAAGATGAGCTAGATAAAGGCCTAAGATAAAGAATGGGCCTATAATAGATCTAAACTAAATAAAAATAAACCTATAAATAAAAATAAAATAAAAGATAAACTAAGTGACTAAATAAACCTACCTCAGTTTGCTTGGTTTTTTAAACACTAAACCCTAAATCTATAACCCTACCCTACCACTAACCAAAAAATAAATAAAAAATAAAACCATAAAAACTTTAAACCCTAAACTAATCCTAAACCCTACACACACCTACCCTAAACCCTAAATTAAACCTAAACCCTAAACCCTCTCTTCCTAAACCCTAAATCTAAACCCTATACCTAACCTAAACCCTAAACCTAAACCACAACCCCAACCCCAAACCCAAACATTAAAACCCAAACCCTAAATTTAAACCTAAGTAAATAAATAAATAAAAAATAAACCAAACCTAAAACCTACTAAACCTAAACATAAACCTAAACTTTAAGAATGGGAAGAACCTTGATGGCGGGGAACATCACCATCAGCCTCAGTCTAGATTTGGATGGCGGCGAAGGTAGAAGTTATCATAGTTATGGTGGGGGATGAGGAGGTGGTGAATTGGCATTGGTGGTTATAGAGGAGAGGGTGAGAGGTTATGGTGGTGGTGGCGAGAGCGATCAAGGATATGATGGTGGATCCTGCTACTCGAGAGGTCGGGGAGGTTCTTATGGGAACTGAAGGAAATTGAAGAATAATCGATACGATCTGCTTCTTATAGAATTGTATCTCTATAGTAGAGATGGTTCAAGTTATCTAGGGTTTTCGATTTTCTCTATGTGTGATCATCTTTTGTCTATGTCATCTCTTAGGTCTTAGAATTCTTGATGTGTTCCTTGGTTGACAAAATTAAAAAGAAGAAATGTTGAATCTAAATTTATTCTCTGTCAAAAAAAAAAAACTAAAAACCTTTAACCCTAAATTAAAACCTAAACCCTAAACTCAAACATAAACCCTAAACCTTAAAAATTTAAAAATAAAAAATCAGCCCTAAACCCCAAACCTACAACACTAAACCTACAACCCTAAACCCACAAACCCTAAACCCTAAAACCCACAAGAAACCCTAAACCCTAAACTTTAACCCTAAACCTTAAACCTTAAAAGCATAAACCCTAAAACCCTAAACCCTAAATCCCAAACTCTAAACCCTAAACCCTCAACCCTAACCATAAACACTAAACATTAAATCCCAAACCCTAAACCTAAACCTAAAGTAACTAAATAAATTAAAAAATTAACCTAAACCTTAATACTTAATAAACCTAAGCATAAACCTAAATCCTAAGAATGGGTAGAACCTTGACAGCAGGAACATCACCGTCAACCAGGCTCTGTATAGATTTGGCAATGGAGGAAAAGGAGGAGGCTACGGTTATCGTAGTGATGGTGGGGGATCTAGAGGTGCTGGTGGATATCGAGGTGGTGGTCAGAGCAGTGGTGGTTATATAGGCAAGAGGAGCGATGGAGGTTATAGTTATGGTGCTAGCGGAGGGAGAGATTAGGGATATAATGGTAGATCCAACTACTCGAGAGGTCGGTCGATGGGAAGAAACTAAGAACATCCGATCTGCTTATTGAATTGTGTGTTTTAGTAGAGATTCTAGTTATCTAGGCTTTTGATTGCTCTATGCATGGTCATTTTTTATCTATGGTGGTCTTAGAAAACTTGGTGTGTTACTTGGTTGATGAAATCAAAAGAAGAAATGTTGAATTTGAATTTGCTCTGTTAAAAAAAACCTAAAACCAGACCTAAACTAAAACTAAACCTAAACCTAAAACTGAAACCCTAAACCCTAAACCTTAAACCCTAAACCTAAACACTAAAAATAAAAAATAAAAAAACAAAAAAACCTAACCCTAAACTAGAAACCTAAAACCCTAAACCCTAAACCTTAAACCTTAAAACCTACAACCCTAAACCCAAACCTAAAATACCCACCTAAACCCTAAAACCTAAAAACTATTCTTAAACTAATAAAACCTAAAAAATATATAAATAAAACCTAAACCTAAAATAAAGATAAGATAAAATAAAATAAACCTAAACCTAAACCTAAGCTTAAAATAAATAAAATAAAAATAAAACTAAACTAATAAATAAATAACATAAACTAAACTAAAAATAAAATAAACCTAATAAAACCTAAATAAAATAAAACTAAACAAAAAAAAAATAAAAATTATAAACTAAATAAAGACCTACACCTAAAAATAAAACCTAAAAAAAAATAAAAAATAAAACCTCAACCATAAACTTAAAAAAAACCAAAACCTAAAATAAATAAAATAAAATAAACCTAAATCGAAACAAAATAAATAAAACCTAAACCTAAACCTAAACCCTAAGCTAAATAAAATAAAATAAACTAAAAATAAACCTAAACCTAAACTAAAAATAAAACCTAAAAATAAACCTAAAGTTAAAACCTACAACCTAAACCAAAAATTAAAAAATAAAAACCTAAACATAAAAAAATAAAATAAAATGTAAAAAAAAAAAAATAAGAATAAACATAAACGAACCTAAACCTTTAAAAACTAAAATAAAAACCTAAACTAAAATATAATAAAAAAATAAAAAAATAAATAAATAAAATATTAAAAAATAACCAAATAAATTAAAATCAGGGCCTGCTAGTTTGTATTTAAAAATAAACCTAAACTAAATCCACGGACCAAACAAAACTACCTAAACCTAAACCCAGAAACTAAAAATAAAAAAATAAAGAAAATCCTTGACCTAAACCCTAAACTAAACCTGAGCCCTGACCCTAGGCCACAAACTTGGCCTAACTCAGGCCTACCCTACCACAACCCACCTAGGCCACACAAAACCCTGATCCTAAATCCCAGGCCTAGGCCATAACACTACATAAACCCTGATCCTAAACCCCCAAAACCCTAAAACCTAAACCTAAACTCTAAACCACCCAAAACCCAAAACTGACTAAACCCTAAAACTAAAACTAAACCTAAAAAATAAATAAAAAATAAAACTCAACTAAAAATAAACCTAGGCAAAGATAAACTAGATAAAACCTAAACTAAAAAGAAAACTTAAAATAAATACTCAGCTAAATAAAAATAAAATAAACAATAAAATAAAAATAAATAGTAACTAAACCTAACAGTTTGCTTATTTTTTTTTAAAAGACCATAAACCTATACCCTACCCTACCTTACCCAACTAACCTACCCACAATCCCCCACCTAAACTCTAAACCTACTCCAACCCTAAAACTATAAATAAAATAAATAAATAAAAAAAACTAACCCTAAACCCTAAACTTAATGTGGACCTGACCCTAAACCCTTATGCCTACACTAAAACCATAAACCCTAAACTCTAAACCTAAACCCTAAACCCTAAACCCTAAGCTAAACCTAAACTCTAAACATAAACCTTAAACAAACCTAACCCTAAACCATAAACCCTAAATTTAAACCTAAGTAACTAAATAAATTAAAAAATATACCTACTCCCTAAAACCTAATAAACCTAAACCTAAACCTAATCCCAAATAATGGGTAGAACCTTGACGGTAGGAACATCACCGTCAACCAGGCTCAGTCTAGATCTGGCGATTGAGGTGAAGGCGGAGGCAACGGTTATTGTAGTGTTGGTGCGGGATCTGGAGGTGCTGGTGGATATGGAGGTGGCGGTCAGAGTAGTGGTGGTTTTGGAGGTGGGAGGAGTGATGGAGGTTGCATGGTGGTGCAGAGAGAATAGGGATATGGTGGATCCTCATTACTCGAGAGAGGCTGGGGTGGTTGATGGGAACTGAGGAAATAGAAGAATGGCCGTCGATCTGCTATGGAACTATGTCTTTATAGTTGAGACGGTTCTAATTATCAAGGGTTTTTGATTTGCTCCATGC
Organism: Cymbidium sinense; assembly: GCA_021442155.1. Classification (NCBI taxonomy): domain Eukaryota; kingdom Viridiplantae; phylum Streptophyta; class Magnoliopsida; order Asparagales; family Orchidaceae; genus Cymbidium; species Cymbidium sinense. The sequence continues at coordinate 14,444,003 of CM038222.1, forward strand.
ATGCTCAATTTTTATCAATGTCATCACTTGGGTCTTAGAAAACTTAGTGTGTTACTTGGTTGATGAAATCGAAAATAAGAAATATTGAATCTGAATTTATTCTCTCTCACAAAAAAACCAAAACCCTAAACACTAAACAAAAACCTGAACCTTAAACCTCAAATATAAACCCTGAAAATAAAACAAAAAATAAAAAATAAAAAAACCTTAACCCTAAACCCTAAACTGTAACCTAAACCTACACCTAAACCCTAAACCTAAACACTAAACCTAACCCTAAATTGTAAACCCTAAGAAAACCATAAACCCCACATCAAAACCCTAAACACTAAACCTAAAACTAAACCTAAACACTAAACTCTAAACCCCCAAACCCTAAACCTAAAAAAGTAAATAATTAAAATACCTAAACCCAAAATTTAATAAACCTAAACCTAAACATAAACCCTAAGAATGAGCAAAACCTTGATGACAGGAATATCACCATCAACTAGGTTCAGTCTAGATCTAGCAATGAAGGCGAAGAGGCGGCTGTTATCGCACAAGTGGTGGGGGATCTGGAGGTGCTGGTGGGTATCGAGGTGGTGGTTAGGTTGGCGGGAGGAGCGATGGAGGTTATAGTCATGGTGGTTGCGGAAGGAGAGATCGGGAATATGATGGTGGATCCCGCTACTCGAGAGGTCGGGGTGGTCCTGATTGGAACTACAAAAATTGAAGAATGGCCATCGATCTGCTTAAGCTATGTCTTTTCTGGGAGGTTCTAGTTATCTAGGTTTTGATTTGCTCTATGCATGCTCATTTTTTATCTATGTCATCGCTTGAGTCTTAGAAAACTTGGTATGTTACTTGGTTGATGAAAAGAAAAAGAAGAAATATTGAATCTGAATTAGTCTTCTATTATAAAAAAAAACCAAAAACCCTAAACACTAAGCTAAAACCTAAACCCTAAACCTAAAACATAAACACTAATCCATAAACCCAAAACCCTAAAAATTAAAAAAAAAATAAAAATATATTAGAAACCTAACCCTAAACCCTAAAACTTACAACCCTGAACCCTAAACGCTAAACCCTAAACCCTAAACCATAAACACTAAACCCTAAAACCCTAAAAACCTTAACCTAAACTAAATAAAACCTAAAAAATAAAATAAATAAAACACTGGCTAAATAAAATAAAAAATAAAATAAAATAAAACCTAAACTAAAACATAAACTTAAAAATAAAATAAAAAATGAAGACAAAACTAAAATAAAATAAATGAAAACCTAAACGATTCTAAAAAAGAAAATAAACCTAAAAAAAACCTAAATAAAATAAAAACTAAATGAAAAATAAAAATAAAATAAAATTAAAATAAAATAAAATAAAAACTAAATTAAAAATAAACCTAAAAATAAATAAAAACTAAAACTTAACCTTAAACTACAAAACAAACCTAAACCTAACATAAACAAAATAAAATAAACCTAAACTAAATTAAAATAAATAAAACTTAAACCTAAACCAAAAATAAACTTAACATAAATAATAAACTAAATAAAATAAAATAAACTAAAAGTAAACCTAAACCTATATTAAAATAAAACCAAAAGATAAACTAAAATAAAAACCTATAACCTAAAACTAAAAAAATTAAATAAAAACCTAAACCTAAACCTAAAAATTAAAAAAACTTTATCCAAAATAATAAAATAAATTTAAAACTAAACTAAAAAATAAACATAAACTTAAACCTAAACCTAAAAAATAAATTAAAATAAAAAACCTAAGCTAAAATAAATAAATCTAAAAATAAACTAAATAAAATAAAAATAAAGAAATAATAAATAAACTTAAAATAATAAAAATAAACAAATCCAAAACTTAATTTGCTTTTAAAATAAACCTAAACTAAAACAAACCTAAACCTAAAACCTAAACATAAATGCTACCACAAACCCTAAAAATACAACAATAAAAATAATAAAGAAAACCCTAACTCTAACAAAACCTGAGCCTAAACTGACCACAACCCTAACTCTAAACCCTACCCACTAAACCCTGATCCAAACCTAAACCTTAAAACCCAGCCCAAGCCTAAACACTAATCCTAAAACCTAGGCCAAACCCTGGCCTAAACCCTAACCATACCTAACCAAACCCTAAACCCACAACCTAAACCCCCAAATAACCTTTGAGCCAAAAGATAAATAAATAACTCACTAAAAAAAATAAACATGTAAAAATAAACTAAGATAAAAATAACATAAATAAAATAAACTAAATAAAATAAATAATAAACCTAAATAAAATTAAAAGATAGTAAACTAAAGATAAATAAATAAAGCTCAATACTAAATACTAAATAAACCTAAAACTGAGCCAAAATCCTAGGCCCTAGGCCAACCTTATACTTAACCCTGAGCCATAGGCCCTAGGCCACAGGCCTAAACCTGATCCTAAACCCTAAGCACTAGCCCTAAACCCTAAAGCCTGCAGGCCCTAAATCCACACTGAGCCATACCCTAAATCAAACTCTACCACAGGCCAGAGCCATGACCCTAAACCTGAGCCTACCATAAAACCTGACCCTACCTTAAACCCTAAACCCCAGGCATAAACCATATTAAAAGGCACAAAAACTAAACTAAATAAACCTAAATAAAATAAAATATAAAAAACTTAAAATAAAATGAAATAAGATAAAATAAAACCTAAACTTATACATGATAAACCTAAACCTAAATGTAAAATAAATAAAATAAAACTATAAAATAAAATAAATAAAACTACTAAATAAAAAAAAATAAAATAAGCCTAAAATAAAACCTAAAATAAAATTAAACTAAACATAAATAAAATAAAATAAACCTAAAATAAAATAAAATAAAACTAAAAGATCCTAAAAACCTAAAAAAATAAACCTAAAATAAATAAAAATAAAACATAAACCCTAAACTAAAAAAAAAAAATAAATAAAATATAAAATAAACTAACTAAACTATAAAAACCTAAACCAAACCTAAACTAAATGAAATAAAATATAAACTAAAATAAACTAAACCTAAAAATAAACCTAAAAGAAAAACCTAAAACCTAAACCTAAAAAAATAAAATAAAAACCTAAACATAAACCTAAAAATAACAAAAATATAACCTAAACATAAAAAATAAAATAAAAATAAAACTAAACTAAAAAATAAAAATAAACCTAAATGTAAACCTAAAAAATAAACTAAAATATAAAAACCTAAACTAAAAAAATAAACCTAAAATAAATAAATTAAACTAAATAAAAATTAACAATAAACCTAAATAAAAATAAAAAATATTAACTTAAATAAATAAAAAATGAACTAAATAAACAAAATAAGCTACCACCTTTATATGGTTTTAAGAAAACCCTAAACCCTAAACCCTAATCCTACTCTACTAAATCCCTACCTACCCTCCTTAAACCCTTAACCCTAAACCTAAACCTGAGCCCTTAATCTCAGACCCCAAACCCTAAACCCCAAACCCTAAACCCTAAACTCCACCTACTACACTGACCCCAGGCCACAACCTGACACTAAATCTTAAACCCTAAACTCTAAACTCATAAACCCTAAACCCTTAACTAAATTAACCACCCAAACTCACACTAAATCCTCAACCCTAAATCTACAACCACCCTGACCTTACCCCTCAACCCTAAAAACCCTCTAAACCCACCTAAACCCTCTTTAAACCCTAAACCCTAAACTACCATAACCCTAAACCCAAAAGCATAAACCCTAAACCCACTCTAAACATTAAACCTAAACCTTAAACCAAACCTAAACCCTAAATCCTAACCATAAAAGTCAAACCTTAAACTTAAACCTAAAGTAACTTAATAAATTAAAAAATAAACCTAAACTAGAAAACCTAATAAACCTAAACCTAAGAATGAGCAGAACCTTGGCGGAAAGAACGTCATTGTGAAACAAGCTCAGTCTAGATCTGGTCATGGAGGTGAAGGCAGATGTTGTGGTTATCATAGTGGTGGTGGGGGATCTAGAGGTGCTAGTGGATATGGAGGCGGTGGTTGAAGTACTGGTGGTTAAGGAGGCCAGAGGAGCAATGGAGGTTACAACTGTGGTAGTGGCGGAGGGAGAGATCGGGGACATGATGGTGAATCATGCTACTAGAGAGCAGGGGTGGTTCTGATGGGAACTGGAGAAAGTGATGATCAGTCGGTCCGATCTACTGCTTATGCAACTATGTCTATATAGTAGAGACAGTTCTAACTATCTAGGGTTTTTAATTTTTCTCTATGCGTGCTCATTATTTTATCTATGTCATCGCTCGTGTCTTAGAAAACTTCGTGTGTTAAATGGTTGATGAAATTAAAAAGAAGAAATGTTAAATCTAAATTTGTTATGTGTTAAAAAAACAAAAAACCATAAACCCTAAACTAAAACCTAAACCCTAGACCTTAAACCTAAACCCTAAACCCTTAACCATAAAAATCCTAAACCCTAAACCCTAAACACTAAACCCTAAAACCTAAACCCTAAAATCATAAACCCTAAACCATAAACCCTAAACCCTAAACCCTAAACCCTAAAACCTAAAACCTAAACACTAAACCCAAAACCCTAAACCCTAGTAAAAGCCACAAACCAAAAACTTAAACCTAAACTAAATAAAACCTTATAATAAAATAAATAAATAAAACTAAACCTAAAAAAAATAAAATAATTAATATAAAATAAAAATTTTAACAAAAAGCTAAACCTAAACCTAAAAATAAAATAAAATAAAAAATAAACTAAAATAAAATAAATAAAAACCTAAACTAAACTAAAAAAATAAAATAAACCTAAGAATAAGAAACCGAAAAAAAATAAAGAATAAACGTAAAATAAAAATAAAACAAATATAAAATAAAATAAAATATAAACTAAATAAAAACCTAAACCTAAAAAACAAACCTAAAAATAAAACCTAAAAATAAATAAAAATAAAACCTAAACCCTAAACTAAAAGAAAAACTAAACCTAAAATAAAAATAAAATAAATAAAATAAAATAATCATAAACCTAAAATAAAATAAACTAAACTAAAATAAATACAACTTAAGCCTAAACCTAAACCTAAAATAAACTAAACCAAAACCTAAACTTAAACTAAATAAAATAAAATAACTAAAGAAAAACCTAAGCCTAAACTAAAAAATAAAACCTAAAAATAAATCTAACATAAAAACCTAAAACCTAAGCTTAAAATAATAAAAACCTAAACTTAAACATAAAAATATAAATATAAAACCTAAACCTAAAAAAAAATATAAAACCTAAACCTAAAAAAATAAAATAAAAAATAAAACATAATTAAAAAAAAAATAAGCATAAAGCAAACCTAAACCTAAAAACTAAATAAAAAATAAAAGCCTAAACTAAAATTAATAAACCTAAAATAAAATAAACTAAATAAAAAAATAAACCAATAAAAAAAAAATAAAATAAAATAAATTAAATATAAACTAAATAAACCTATACCTTGGTTTACTTAATTAAAAAAAAACCATAAATCATAAAATACTAAACTCTAAATCTAAGCCTGACCACCCTACCCTAAACCCTAAACCCACTAGCCACAAAACCCTAAACCTGGACCCTAAAACCCTAAACCTAACTGACCCACACAAACCCTACCTAAAGACCTAAAGGCTAAACATAATAAAATTAAAGTACAAATAAAACTCAACTAAAAAAATAAACTTAGACCTAAACCTAAACCTAAAGATAAATTATAATAAAAACCTACTTAAATAAATAAACCTAAAATAAATAAACTAATATAAAAATAAAACCTAAATAATAAAATAATAAAAATAAAATAAAAAAAAAATAAATTAAGTAAACTAAAATAACATAAACTTATAGGTTTACTTAATTTTTTTTTTGTATAAAAAACCCTAAACCCAAAAACTAATCCTAAATCCTACACCCTAAACCCTAAACCCGAAAACCCTAAACCCTACACCCTAAACCCTAAACCCTAAACCCTACACCATATACCCTAAACTTTAAACCCTAAACCCTAAACCATAAACCCTAACCCAAAACCCTAGACCATAAACCCCAAACCCTAAACCTAAATCTAAAGTAACTAAATTAAAAAATAAACCTGAACCCTAAACCTAATAAACCAAAACCTAAAACTTATTCCTAAGAATGGGAACCTTTTCAACAAGAACGTGAACATCAACCAGGCTCAGCCTAGATCTGGCAGTGGCTATCGCAATTGTGGTTAGGGATCTAGAGATGCTAGTGGAAATGGAGGTGCTGGTTGGAGCAGTGGTGGTTACTGAGGTGGGAGGAGCGATGGAGCTTACTTTGGTGGTGGCGGAGAGAGATCGAGGATGTGATGGTGGATCTACAACTCGAGAGGCGGGGTGGTTCGGAGAACTAGAGAACTAGAAATAAAAGGCATTGCCTAGCTTTATGGGCGCATCTTTATAGTAGAGGCAGTTCTAGTTATCTTGGGTTTTTGATTTGCTCTATGCATGCTCACTTTCTATCAATGTCATCGCTTGTGTCTTAGAATGTTAGTGTGTTACTTGGTTGATGAAATTGAAAAGAACTAATGTTGAATCTAAATTTTCTCTCTGTTAAAAAAAACCAAAAACCTTAAACACTAAACTATAACCTGATCCCTAGTTTAAAATCAAAACCCTAAACCCTAAATCCTAAAAACCCTAATCCCTAAACCCTAAACCCTAATACCCTAACCCTAAACACCAAACCCTAAACCTAAACCTAAAGTAACTTAGTAAATTAAAAAATAAATCTAAACCATAAAACCTAATAAACTTAAACCCTATGAATGGGCAGAACCATGACGGTAGGAACATCACCGTCAACCAGGCTCAGTTTAGATCTGGTTATGGAAGTGAAGGCAGAGGCATTGGTTATCACAGTGGTGGTGGGGGATCTGGAGGTGCTGGTGGATATGGAGCAATGGTGGTCATGGAGGCAGAAGGAGCATTGGAGGTTACAACCATGGTTCTGGATCACGCTACTAGAGAACTGGGGTGGTTCTGATGGGAATTTAAGAAACTGAAGAATGATCGATCCGAACTGTTACTTATGGAATAATGTCTTTACGGTAAAGATGATTCTAGTTATCTAGGGTTTTAATTTGCTCTATGTGCGCTCATTTTTTATCTATGTCATCGCTTGTGTCTTAGAAAACTTGGTGTGTTACTTGGTTGATGAAATTAAAAAGAAGAAATATTGAATATGAATTTATTCTCTATTTAAAAAAACCCTAAATCCTAAACTAAAACCTAAACCCTAAAACCCTAAACCATAAATCTACACCATAAAACCTACAACCCTAATCCCTAAACCCTAAACCCCAAACCCTAAACCCTAAACCTTAAACCCTAAAAACCTATACCTAAGTTAAATAAAACCTAATAATAAAATAAATAAAGAAACCTTAACCTAAAAAATAAATAAATAAAACTAAAACCTAAATTAAAACTTAAATCTAAACATAAAAGAAAAATAAGAGAAAAAAATTAAATAAAATAAAATAAATAAAAACTTAAACTAAACTAAAAAATAAAATAAAATTAAGAATAGAAAACCTAAATAAGATAAAAACTAAATGTAAAATAAAAATAAAATAAACCTAACATAAAATAAAAACTAAATAAAAACCTAACCATAAAAATAAAATCTAAAAATAAATAAAAAATAAAACCTAAACCCTAAACTAAAAAAAATCTTAAAGATAAAATAAAAATAAATTGGACAAAATAAAATAAACCTAAACCTAAACTAAAATAAACTAAACTAAATTAAATACAACCTAAACCTAAACCTAAAATAAACTAAACCAAGACTTAAACCTAAACTAAACTAAATGGGTTGGTGAGAAGGCCAAGGAGATTGATAGTTTAGGTTTTAAACTTTAGTATTCAGGTAAAAGTCGAACTAGAAATGGTGTAGGTCTGATTATAGATAAAAGTTTGAAGGATAATATTATAAGTATTAATAGATGTGGAGATAGAATTATAGCTCTAAAGATTATTATTGACACTAAGATTATCAATGTTATAAGAGTCTATGCTCCTCAAGTAGGTTTGGAGGTAAGCTCAAAAGAAAAATTTTGGAATGAATTAGAGGGATTAATACAAAAGATATCTCTTGAAGAAAAAATATTTATTGGTGGAGATTTAAATGGACATGTTGGTAGAGTGGTAGAAGATTTTAAAAGTATTCATGGTGGTTATGGTTTTGGAGTGACTAATGAAGAAGGGAGGACTATATTAGATTTTGCCTTAGTTTATGATTTTGTAGTTGCTAATACTTTATTTAAGAAAAGAGATGAACATATTATTACTTATAAAAATGGATCTAGTAAAACACAGATTGATTATTTTCTGATTAGAAAAATAGATCGTTTAAATTGTAAAAATTGTAAGGTCATTCCAAGTGAAATTTTAAGTACCCAACATCAACTATTAGTTTTAGATTTTAAGATGAAAGGTTGTAAGAGAAAAAATAAACTATATTATTGTCCTAGGATTAGATGGGGACACTTAAAGAACACAAATAAAAATATTTTTAAGAGCAAGCTACAAGAAATTAGAATTTGGGATGTTCATAAGGAAGCTAACGTTATGTGGGAAAAAATATCAATTGAAATTAAGCAAGTTGCTAAAGATGTGCTTGGAGAATCAAAAGGAAAAGCTTCTTTTAATAAGAATAGTTGGTGGAGTCAGAGTGTGCAAGAAAAGATAAGAAATAAGAAGCATTGTTATAAAACTTGATTTAAATATAAAATTTGGAGAATTGGGAAAGATATAAAGTGGCCTGTAGAGATTCTAAGAAAGCAATATATGATGCAAAAATTTAGCTTTTAGTGATTTATACAATAGATTAGATACCAAAGAAGGTAAAAGATGTATGTATAAGTTAGCCAAGCAAAGGGATAGGAGAAGTAAAGATATAGTTCAAGTGAGGTGTATTAAGGATTAAAATAATAAAGTGCTTTTCTTAGAAAATGATATTGAAAATAGGTGGATGAGGTATTTTGATAAACTTTTCAATGAAGGATCTGAAAGTACGATAGATTTTAGCAACCTTAATACCCTAAACAAAATAGGAATTTCATTTCTATCATCATTAGTAAATGCGTTAGTGAAGCTTTAAAGAAAATGAAATGTGGAAAAGTAGTAGGACCGGATAATATTCCAATAGATGTGTGGAAATGTTAAGGAGATCAAGGAATTTCTTGGCTTACAAATCTTTTTAATGTTATTTTAATGACTAAAAAGATGCCAGATAAGTGGAGAAAGAGTTTGTTGGTTCCTTTATTTAAGAATAAAGGTGATGCACAAGAGTGTGCAAATTATAGAAGAATTAACTTAATGTGCCATACATTAAAATTATGGGAGAGAGTAATTGAGCATAGGTTACGATGTGATATAGAAGTTTCTAACAATCAGTTTGGTTTCATGCCAGGTAGATCTACTATGGATGCTATACATTTGTTAAGAGGTTTGATGGAGAAACATAGAGAAAGTAAGAAGGATCTACATATGATATTTATTGATTTAGAGAAAGCTTAAGATAAATTCTCAAGAGATGTTCTTTGGAGAGTTCTAGAATAGAAAGGAGTTAATATTGGTTATATTCAAGTCATTAAGGATATGTATACTAGAAGTTACTTGTGTCCAAACACAAGGAGGATTGATAAAATATTTTCCCATTTGGTTGGATTACACCAAGGATCAACATTAAGCCCTTATCTTTTACTTTACTTATGGATGTTCTTACGAGGCATTTACAAGAAGATGTACTTTGGTGTATGCTTTTTTTGAAGACATTATTCTTATTGATAAGACTAGAGAGGGAGTCCAACAGAAACTTGAATTATGGAGGTCAACTTTAGAGTCTAAAGGTTTTCGTTTAAGTAGATCTAAAATTGAATATATGGAGTGTAATTTTAGTTGTAGAAGTTTTAGTGATAGTGTTGTGACTTTAGGTGATCAAGTCATTAATAAGAGTGAGCGATTAAGATATTTAGGCTCTATTGTTCAAAATGATGGTGAAATAGATGGAGATGTTATTAGTAGAATTCAAGTTGGATAGTTGAAATGGAGGAATGCATCTGGCCTATTATGTGATAGAAAAGTTCCACTTAAACTTAAGGAAAATTTTATAAGATGGTGGTAAGACCAATGACTTATGAGAATGTTGGCCAATAAAGAGAAGCATAAGACTAAGATAAGTGTTGAGATGAGGATCCTCGGGTGGATGAGTGGCTTTACTCTTAGAGATAGAATGCAAAATGAGTATGTTGGAAAAAGTTGAGTAGCTCCAGTGGTAGATAAGATTAGGGAGAGTCGCCTTAGATGGTTTGGCCACATAAAGCATCGATTCGTCATGACCGATTAGGAGACTAGATGCATTAGATTTGCCTTATGTTAAGAAAGGTAGAGGTAGACCTAAAAACACTTGGTTAAGATGTATAAAAAATGATCTTAGTATATTTGAATTAAATGAGAATTTGACACATAATAGGACACAATGGAGATGAAGGATTCATGTAGCCAACCCCACCTAGTGGGATTAAGGCTTGTTGTTGTTGTTGTTGTTATTGTAAAAATAAACCTAAATCTAAACTAAAAAAAAAACCTAAAAATAAACCTAAAACTTAAACCTAAAAAAATAAAATAGAAACCTAAACCTAAGCCTAAAAATAAAAATAAAACCTAAACTTGAAAAATAAAATAAAAATTAAACTAAACTAAATAATAAGCATAAACATAAACCTAAACCTAAAAAATAAACTAAAATAAAAAACCTAAACTAAAATAAATAAACTAAACTAAATAAAATAAAAATAAACCTAAATAAAAATAAAAAATAAAATAAACTAAAATAAATAAAAAATGATCTAAATAAATTAAATAAACCTAAACTTACAGGTTTACTTAATTTAAGAAAAAACCCATAAACCATAAAACCTAAACCCTAAACCCTGAATCCTAAACCTTAAACCCTAAACCCAAAACCCTAAAACTAACTCTAAACCTACAACTCAAAACCAACAACCCTAAATCCTCCCCACCTAAACCTTTTCCCACCATGACCTAAATCCACTGACCTAAACCCACTTTCTATAAACACTAAACCCTAAACCCTAAACCCTGGGCCTTAAAGCCTGAGCCCAGACCCACCTACCCTAATTCTGGGCCAGACCACAATCCAAGTCAAAACACTAAACCCTACCACAGGCCACAAACCCTAAAAGCCATGATTCTGGACCATCAACCCTAAACCCTAAAGCTTAAATACTAAACCATAAACCCTAAACCCTAAACCCTAAAACCTTAAACCCGAAACCCTAAACCCTAAACTTTAAACCTTAAACCCTAAAAAACTAAAAACCTAAACCTAAACTAAATAAAACATAATGATAAAATAGATAAATAAACTTAAACCTAAATAAAATAAATAAATAAAAACCTAAACCTAAACCTTAAAAAAAATAAACTAAAATAAATTAAAAAAAAAACCTAAACTAAACTAAAAAATAAAATAAACTTATGTATAAAAAACCTAATTAAAAATAAAACTAAACATAAAATAAAAATAAAATAAACCTAAAATAAATTAAAATAAAAACTTAATAAAAACTTAAACCTAAAAAAACCTCAAAAATAAAAACTAATAATAAATAAAAAATAAATCCTAAACCCTAAACTTAAAAAAAAAACCTAAACCTAAAATAAAAATAAAATAAAGAAAATAAAATAAACCTAAACCTACACTAAAATAAATTAAATTAAAAGAAATAAAACCTAAACCTAAACCTAAAATAAGGTAAACCTAAACCTAAACCTAAACTAAATAAAATAAAATAAATTAAAATAAACCTAAGCCTAAACTTAAAAATAAAACCAAAAATAAATGTAAAATAAAAACCTAAAACCTAAACCTTAAAAAATAAAATAAAAACAGAAACCTGAAAATAAAAAATAAAATGTGAACCTAAAAAATAAAATAAAAATAAAAATCAACTAAAAAATAAACCTAAACCTAAAAAATAAACTAAAATAAAAAAACCTAAACTAAAATTATTAAATCTAAAATAAATATACTAAACTAAAAAGAATAAAAATTAAAAAAATAAACTAAATAAATCAAAACCTATCAATTTACTTAATTTTTAAAAAAACTAAACCCTATACCCTAAACCCTAAACCTACAACCCTATAGGTGCTCATTTTAATCTAAATTACATGTCTTAAAAATTTTGGGTTTGGTTGATGAAATTGAAAAGAATAAATGTTGAATCTAAATTTGTTCTTTGTTAAAAAAAACCTTAAACCCTATACCCTAAACTAAACCATAAACCCTAAACCTAAAACTAAAAGACTAAACCCAAAAACCTAAATCCTAAACTAACCCTAAACCATAAACCCTAAAATGCTAAAAACCTAAACCTAAACTAAATACAACCTAGAAAAATAAAAAATAAAAAACCTAAACCAAAATAAAATAAAAATATATAATAAAACTAAAACCTAAACCTAAACCTAAAAATAAAATAAAATAAAAAATTAAAACTATACTAAAATAAATAAATAAAAACTTAAACTAAACTAAAAAAAATAAAAAACCTAAATAAAATAAAACTAAACCTAAAATAAATAAAATAAAATAAAAACTAAATTAAAACCTAAACCTAAAAAATAGAACTTAAAAATAAATAAAAAATAAAACCTAAACCTTAAACTAAAAAAAACTAAACCTAAAATAAAAACAAAATAAACAAAATAAAATAAACATAAACTTAAACAATAATAAAATAAGAAAAATAAATAAAACCTAAACCTAAACCTAAACCTAATCCTAAAACTAAACTAAATAAACTAAAATAAACTAAAAATAAACCTAAACCTAAACTAAAAAAATAAAGCCTAAAATAAAACCTAAAATTAAAGCCTAAAACCTAAACTTAAAGAAATAAAATAAAAGCCTAAACCTAAACATAAAAATAAGATATAAAACCTAAACCTAACAATAAAAATAAAAATAGAACACAACTAAAAAATAAACCTAAACCTAAAAGATAAACTAAAATAAAAAATTTAAACTAAAATAAATACCTAAAATAAATAAACTAAACTAAATAAAAATAAAAAAATAAAATAAACATAAATATATTAAAAATAAACTAAATAAACCAAGACCTTTGAGTTTACTTAATTTAAAATAAAAAATAAAAAATAAAAAATAAAAAAAATAAACCCTAACTCTAAAACTAACCCTAAACCCTAAACACTACCTTAAACTTAGAACCCTAAACCCTAAACCCTAAACCCTCAAACCCTAAACCCTAAAACTTAAACCCTAAACCCTAAAATTGTAAACCCTAAATACTAAATCCTAAACTCTAAACCTTAAAACTTATAACCCTAAACCCTAAGCCCCAAACCCAAAACCCTAAACCATAACCCTTAAACTAATACTAAATCTTAAACCCTAAACACTAAACTACACAAGAATGCCCTTGACACAGAACATCACATCAGGCTCTCTTGATCTAGCGGTGGAGGCGAAGGCAAAGGTGACAGTTATCATAGTGGTGGTGGGGGATCTTGTGGTCGTGGTCAAAGTTGTGGTGGTTATAGAGGCAGGTAGAGCGATGGAGGTTACAGCTATGGTGGTGGTGCAGGATTACGTATTGCTATGATGGTGGATTCACTATAGAAACTAAGAAATGATTGATCTATTTGTTATGGAGCGTGTCTTTATAGTAGAAAGTTCTACTAGGGTTTTGATTTTCTTTATAGGTGCTCATTTTTTATATATATCGTCGCTTGTGTCTTAGAATACTTGGGATGCTACTTGGTTGATAAAACTAAAAAGAAAAAATGTTGAATATAAAATTATTCTCTATTAAAAAAAACCTTAAATCTTAAACCCTAAACCCTAAACTAAAAATTTAAAACAAACCTAAAACCTAAACCAAACCCTAAACTACCCTAAAACCTAAACCTTAATCAAATAAACCTTAACTAAACCCTAAACCCTAACCCTAAACCCCAAACCTAAACCAAACACAAAACCATAAACACAAAACCCACACAACCCTAAACCACTGACCCAAACCCCCCAAACCCAACCTAAACTAAACTAACCTAAACCAAACCCTAAACCTTAAACCCCAAACCCTAAACTAACAATAAACACTAAACCCTAAACCTTGAATAAAGATGCCATTAGGAGTAGATCTAAAGAGTGACCTTATCTAAACATAGTTATGGTAACTAAAGAAAATGTCATCAAGAGACTTTCCTTTGACTATTAGAGATTTGAATACCCTAAACCCTAACCCTAAATCATATTATAATACCAAATATTATAGTATAATTTAGCATCATATATTTGACATGTAGTGATGTGTTTTTGGATGTTAAAAGATGTTTTGAAATGTTTTTTGGTATATTATGGTATTGCCTATAGTCTATATTAATATAAATCATAAATATATTGATTTAATAAATCAGATGATGAAATTTGTTAAATTTGAAGTGGGAATTAGGTTGTAGTACCAAAGGAGTGCTACACCACTTGTAGTATAAAAAGTATGATTTTATGTTCAAAATATCTATTATATGTTGTAGCATAGTATAACATCATATATCATAATATATTGTTACATTTTAAATTCTTTTAGTATTTTACAATCATGCGTCAAGCTACACTAGCATTATTTATAAAAATGTTGATTTAGACTTTAAAATGGTGGAATTTGGCCAAATTCATAATAGGTAGAGCATGGCATCATTATATATTGTTTCAATTTAAAATATGTAAACGACTTAAAATATAGTTTTTTATTGTTTAAACTAATTTTATGATTTTTTTATCTTAAGCAATCCCTTGTGATGTGATATGCAATATAATATAATATAATATGTTATAGTGTAATATAATATAGGATGCCATAACATAGTGTAGCATCATGCATTATAACATACTATGTATTATTACTTGTTTGTTAGCATATTTTAGTTTATAGTATGATGTAGTAGAGTTTGTACTAGTATAATTCATAAAGATATTGATTTATAGACTGAGATGATGGGATTTGGCCAAATTTAATGTAAGCTTTAGGAACATCATTGGGGGTGTGCTCTGGTGTCATCTAATCAAAAGAATGGAATTTTGCATCCAAAATAAATGTTCATTTTTCAACCAAATTTTATAAATTTTTTACTTAAAGTGATTCATTCAAGGTGTAATGTAAGATAATATATTATATGAAAGCATATTAAAATATAATGTACATAATAATATAACTTCACATATCTACGAATGTGGTGGTGTGTTACTAAATGTTATTGTACATTTTAATATATTTTACTTTTGTTATAATACATTGGGTCAAAACTCACAAAAATGTTAATTTGAAGGTTGAGATGGAAGAATTTGGCCAAATTCACGGCACACACCAAAAGCAACACAAAATTATGCTATTTTGTACCATTTCTAATAGAAAAATAACAATTTTACATCCAAAATGAACATTATTCATATTTTGAGAAAATTTTTTGTTATTTATTTTCAAGTGATTCTAATGAGGTGTAATGTTAGAAAATATATTATATTACAACAAATTATAATATAATATAATATAGTGTGTTAATTTACACTATAATATGTTTATCATGATATTGTATAGTTAGTTTGAGCTTCCACCATCACAATTAATAAAATATTGATTACAATGTTGAGATGATGTAATTTGAATGAATACATTGTTAGGCTTTTGGTTGAAGTATTAAAGGTGTGCATAAGAGAAGAAATAAGATTTTATGAGAATTCCATGTTAAGGACATGGAGGGAGATCCCCTAAGGGATCACACATGCATTGAACATGACATGTGAGGGATCTATGTCGAGGATGTAGAAGAAATAAATTTATTCGGGATAACATTTCAATTTGATTTGATTATATGACTTGTGGAAAGAAGATCCGTTGGGGAAAAGAATCTATAAAATTCCAGGGATTAAGATCGAGTCAACTTTAATTTATTTTATTTTAATTGATGTGGAGGAATATCTAATAGAGATATGGGCTCTAGTCCACTGGGGATCGGGTATATGAACCTTCGACTAGGGAAGTAGGTTCAGGCTATCTATTAGGGATTGGGATTTGAGTTTGATTCCTTAGATTTATTTGGGGATGTATCCACTGAGAATAAGAGTTTGGTTGGATTTCTTTGATTTAGACTCTAGTGGGGGAGTTGGTTTAATTTGGCTCCACTTGAGAGATTGGTTTTGAATTTGATTTGTTTGCTTGACTTGTTTATATAAGATTTAGGCTTCGCTAGGGAGAAGGGTGTGATTTCACTCCACTAGGGAAATAAGATTGGGTTTAATTTAATCTGAATTAATGTATAGACCCGTTGGATTGAGAAAAGCTATATCGACTTTGACCTACCTCAAGTTTACAAATCCAAATGCATAGTCTACGGATGCGGGGTAGCTAGCCAACCTGGGGTTTCCTTTGATGTAACAATGGTGCTAAGAAGAAGGCATATCTTCAAAGCAAGGAACAATAGGGTGACTATTGGATGCTCAAAATCAAACGACTGGGTGACTACTAAGTGAATGCCTCTGGGGACTTATGTCAACTCAAAGTAGTCTAAAAGAATTTTATATTAATTTCATGTGATCTGATATGGTTTGTTTGGTTTAGGTTGATTTTTAATTGAAGGCATATCCACTGGGGATGTGAGCTTGGTCAAATTTAAAAGATTTAATTTATGGACCATGTCAGCGTGTGATGGACCCACTTAGAAGGGGCTATATCGAACTAGTCATATCTCAAATTTATAAATCCAAAGGGATAGTCTACTAGCTATGGGGTAGAGCTAGCCAACCTACGGGGTTGCCTTTTGGTGTGCAATGATTGTGCTAGAAAGATGGCATAGCATACTTACATCTTCTAAAGGAGGGAAAAACCACTGGGGTGACCTATTGGTAGTACAACAAATTGAATCTGACTTAGGGGCGACTATAAAGTGAATGTCACTGAGGACTTATATCAACTCAAGAGTAGTGAGGCAATTCCTATAGGGACATTTGCTGACACTGCCCTAAACACAGGATGTCTTCTTGAGAAAAAATATCACTAGTGGTGTCTTCCTAATCCATAAGTGAATATATATTTTATTTATATGTTTGCATCGACCCTGTTGGTGTGCGAGGGACCACATTGAGAAGGAGCTATGTCAGCTATGACTTGTCTCAGATTTATTGGACCATGGGAGAATCTACACATCCATAAGATGGATTCTCCAACCACATATGTGGTTACTATGAAAGGGAAACTGCCCAATCTGTTAGTAACCCGGGTAATGTCTAAATGGGAATGCGAAGGATGTGATCCAAAATAGTGCCCACAGGGGAGGTTTTGCTAGGGGCATTATCTTGAGCACTAGAAAAGAAAGCTTATAGGTGTACGGTAGGTGTATCCTAAGGTGTATCCTAAGGTGCAAGAACTAACCAACCTAAGGAGAAAGCATAGCAAACTTACATCTGCCATGATTGGTGTATCCTAAGTTGCAAGAACCAACCAACCTAAGGTGTTCCAGTCAATATGAGTGGTGTATCTATCAGCATGGTTAGAACCAACCAACCTAACGTGCCCGTTGATGTCCAATGATCAATCTAGAAAGAAATCATGTAGGCATACAACTTTCTAAGGGTAACTCATCATTTAGATAGTATATCCTCTACGAGATAAATACAATCTGACTTAGTACGACTAATAAGCATGGAGCCCCAAGGAAGGACTGGACACAGACTTGAAGCAGTCATGAGGGAAGGAGCTACTAGAGGACTTATCATAAACCTCAAATATACTTGACCCAGTCAGTGCACGAAGGCTAATCTAAGAAGAAAGCATAGAAGACTCAAATTTTCTTAAACAAAGCCAACTTGAGGTAGCTTACCGGCTGTGCAGTAATGCCTACCAAACTAACAAGCCGATCATCGTGTATAATGGCCAAATAAAGAAGGAAAATATAGCAGACTTACGTCCTCTAAAGCAAGAATACCACTAGGGTGACACACTAGTAGGGTAGCACGTTAGCCCGACCTAGAGCAGCTATTGAGTGAGTGCCACTAGGGGCGTTATCTCAACTCAGAGTAGCCCGACACAAAAGATATGTATTTAATTTATATGTTTTTGTGTAATTTGTATTTATTTTGTGTCAATGAAGGATAGGATGCCACTCTGGTTCCTTACACCTACCCTAAACACATCGTGGTGGATTCAAAAATAAGATTACTTTCAATATGGAAGTGATTGAATTCAAAATGGTATTTTCATTGATGATAATCATTTTCAAACATGATTTATAATATTTCTTTAAGTAGAGCCCAATGGTTGGAAGCATTGGGAGCTCTCCCTCATAATTAATAAGTTGATAAGATATTCCTTGGTAGGCCTTCTCTATTGCAAAAGGGCCTTCCCAAGTGGTTTCAAACTTGCCTCCCATCCTACGATGGGAAACAATTAGTCTCTTTAAAACTAAAATAAGCTCTCCTACTTGAAAAGCTCAAGAACGGACCAACTGGTTATGAGCTTAAATAATTTTAGCTTTGTACAACTCAAGGTTTTAGCATGCCCACAGGCTTCTCTTCTCCAAACCTTTGAGATCTTCTAACCATAACTTGGTGTTCTACTTTATTACGATCTTGCTACCCATAACTATCCTTAGTGATGAGAGTTAGACTTCTAATGGTAGAGCGGCTTTGGACCCATACACTAAGGAGAAAGGAGTAGACTGAGTTGGAGTTCTATATGTGGTGCGGTAGGCCCACAAGGCTTGAACTAACGGCTCATGGCATTGTCGCTTATTGTTGTCGAGTGTCTTTTTTAGTATTTGGAAGTGAGTTTTATTGAAGGCTTCTGCTAAGCAGTTTGTCCTCGGGTAGTTGATGGTAGAATATATCCAATCTATGCTATGTCTCTAGAAAAAGTTGTTAATCTCAGTGCTCTTGAATGCAGTACCATTATTAGATATAATTTGTCGAGGCACTCCAAACCTATATATGAAATGGTTCCTAAAAAATTGGAGCACATGCTGAGTTGTTACCTCTCTAAGTGGAATCATTTTCATCCATTTAAAAAGTAGTTAGTAGCAACTAAGATGAACTAATGACCCTTGGAAGTAGGAGGATCCATAAGACCCACTATGTTGGTACTCCAACACTCGAATGGCCATGAGGCTAATGTAGGATGTAGAATGTTGGATGGTTGGTGTAGAACCACATTGTTTATTTGAGATTGGTGGCATTACCTATCCGTATCCATGCAATCTTTGATCATCAATGACTAGTAGTATCCTAGTCTCTTAATCTTGGCTTTCATTTTTGAACCGGATTGGTTGGTTCCACATAATCCTAAGTGTACCTCAGTCATGATCTTACAGGCTTCATGCTTGTCTAAACAACGTAACCACATATGATCGAAAGACTGTTGATATAAGACACCATCAACAAGAGCATAGGAAAGTGCTCTATACTTCATCTGATTGGCTTGAGACTTCTCTTGAGGTAGTTTTCCTTTATTTAGGTAATTCATGAATGTTTTCCTCAAATCTAACTCCTCATCCTTCTTGGCAATGGTAACCTCCCCATTAAGAGAGTATTTTTTTGATGAGTTCAATATCAATAAGGGATAACACTTTTCTATATTGGACCTTTATTGATATGGACTCATCTTTCGAACATGCTAACTCCTTGGCATATGCTACAACATTCTCTCCTTAAGGAATTTTATAACTAGCAACCTCTAGGATTTGGGCCAACAACTCTATGGTGTACTTGTTACACTTATGGAGCTTAGGCTTTATAACCTTATAGGACCCAGCAATTTAGTTGATAACTAGCTAAGAATCCCTGAAGATGTTGATGTTCTAGATGCTTAGAGTAACATATAACTCCAGATCGGCAATCAGATCCTTATATTCAG
Organism: Cymbidium sinense; assembly: GCA_021442155.1. Taxonomy (NCBI): domain Eukaryota; kingdom Viridiplantae; phylum Streptophyta; class Magnoliopsida; order Asparagales; family Orchidaceae; genus Cymbidium; species Cymbidium sinense. The sequence continues at coordinate 14,464,035 of CM038222.1, forward strand.
CTTCATTATTGGTGCGAGGATTGGATAGATGATATGAGAATCTCATCAAATTGTGGTCCAGAGTTATGAGAACTACTCCCACCCTTGCCATTCTTGGAATAGTAGATTGTGGTTCTCCTCCTCCTTGAGAGAAAGCTACACCATCAAAGTACATCTCCTAGTGGTGAATGCTAGTATCCCATAAGTTCATGAATTGTTCATCGGGGAGACCATCCCTAAGCTGAGAGTCAGTAGGAAGTGTGTGTGTTGCTAAAAAATTTGCTAGTAGTTGTCCTTTCACCACGAAGAAGGGTACGAAGTTAATGTCAAACTATGAGAGGATCATCGATCATCAAGCCAACCATCCAGAAAACATCAATCGTGTCATGAGATACTGTAATGGATTGATTCTAGAGAGTAAGTTCATCTTATGAGGAAGCATGTAGTGTTGTAGATTTTAGGATGCAAAGATTAAACCTAGAAAATGCTTCTCAATGGATAGATAATTAGCCTCAGCAAGGATTAGGTGACGGCTAAGATAGTAGAGTGCCTTTTCTTTCCCTTCATCATTGACTTGGGCCAACAAAGCACCAAGGGAGTTATCTAACGTAGTAGTGTGAAGTATGAGTGGCTTGCCTAGGGTAAGGGCAGCTAGAATCAGTGATGTCATCAGGTAATGCTTGATGTCTTCGAAGGCATGCTCACACTTGTCATCTCACTTTAACTTGGCATCCTTTTTAACAAGTGCTGAGAATAGCTAACATCTTCTTGATAAATTGGATAGAAAGCATCATAGATATGCTAATAGCCCTTGTAATGATCTGAGTTGAGTTTAACTTTTAGGTGGTGGAAATTCTAATATCTCCTTGATCTTCTCCGAATTGATTTTGATTCCTTGGTGTCAGACAATAAACTAAAGGAATTTTTTTGAAGCTACTCTAACTACACACTTCAGAGGATTCACTTTGAAGTTAAATGGTCTTAACTATTCAAAAACTACTCTCAAGTCAAAGAGATGGTCTTCCTTTTCTCTACTTTTGACTACGAGATCACCAACATAGCACTCGACTTGATGATTCATGAGTTCATCGAAGATTCAAGCCATTACCCACTGGTATGTAGCACTGACAATTTTAAGGCTGAAAGGCATGACCTTATAGCAGTAGATTCTGGCCGGGGTTCTAAAAGCAGTGTTTCTTCCATCTTTAGGGGCCATCTTTATTTAGTTATATCTAGATGAGCCATCCACGAAAGAGAAGACTGCATGAGATGAGGCAATGTCCACAATCAGCTCCGGGATTGGTAGTGGGAATTCATCTTTTGGACATGACTTATTTAAATCCATAAAATTGACACATATGTAAATTTGGCCATTCTTTTTCTTAACTGGGATGATGCTGGCTAACCAAGTAGGGTATTTTTCTTCCCAGATGAAGCTGAAATTTATCAGTTTCTTGACTTCATAAATGACCTATTGTTCTATGTCTAATTGCATGCGTCTACGAGATTGCTTAATAGGGTTATCAGTAGGCTCTATTGCTAGTTTATGGACCACTACGTTAGGAGCCAATCCAAGAATCTCTTCATAACTCCATGCAAAGCTATCCTTAAACTAAATCAATGGCCTAACTAAGTCATTGGTTTCAATTTCATTTAATTAAAAACTGATATATCGGTGTGGATCTTTCTAAATTGATTTCCTTGAGCTATCAATTGTTGAACTAATCTCTTCTTTGAACTCTGGCGGTGAGTCTTTGATTTCAAAATCATCTAGATCATCTGAAGTTTCTAAGCACATCTCCTGAGTTAATGTGATTTGAAAAGAACCTATTAGATTCCAAATGATTTATGATGACTAAGTAGTAATCGTCATCATCAACTGGACCCACTGTACTGAATTCTAGTCTCAATTTTGGTTGAGAGCTTTTGCATTTGTTCCTCCATATTCTTTCTAAGTAGTCTGACCTATGCTTTGACCAAATTTGTGAGATTAACCCTTTCCTTGCTTAATTATGAACATAAGGCAAGTAACAATCAAAAGGTAATTCTATTAAATCTTTATATGAATCATGCTCTGGTTCTACATCAACTTCTTGACTTGTTGATGATGCTCCAAGTAAAAACCTCTGAGTCTTCACACCTCTGGATGACTTAGGGGCTTCCTTAACTACCAAACCCTCAGCCTTTTGAGAAGAAAGTGGGGTTATAGCTAAGGTTCCAACTAATGCCTAATTGTTTTACATATCGACTAGGATACATTTATGCATTGCTTTGGAGCCTGATCTTCATCGGTATCTGGCTCAAGTGTCACCTCGAAAGGAATCTACAGCTAAGAAGAGCTGGTTAGTGTGCTAACCATATAAGACTCATCTTACAAACTAGATTCTAAGTCTATATGGATAGTAGCTGTACTCCTTGTAGCTGCGACATATCTTTTATTGGGTGGCCAATAAGGAGGTTTTCCACCCCTGGGACTATCTCTAAACTGCCTCTTCCTCTTCCTAGTGGAGGTCAGGTCATCCTACCCATATGTTCGAATGGAGTAACGAACTATGGGTTGAATCTAATGTCAGGCTCCACTTCCTCCTCCAAGTCTATTTTCGCTCCCTTTTATTTTTTTTTTGTTTTATTTTTTCTTTTATTTTTCTTTCTCTTTCTTTTTCTTTTTATTTTTATTTTTCTTTTATTTTTAAACTTTGGCCAAGTTCATGAGAATAGACTTATTGGTTTTGAGGGAGGTAGTAAGCTGCATCCTCATATATGCTGACCTCCTAAATTATAAATGGCTTGAGATCTCTTTTCACACAATATATGATCCCACCTCTCACAAACTTCATACATTGATGTAGAGAGAATGGAACTATGTTATTCTCATGTATCCATGGTCTCCCAAGAAAAGAGTTGAAAGATGTATCCGAGTCTATAATGTGAAACTTGGCTTCGGTCTTCCAATCATCTATCTCTAAGTGCAACACTATGGAGCCAAGGCCTGTTGACCTCTCTTTTAGAGTGCATATTCAATCTTCCCATCTTAGACGTAGGAGTCTTCTAGACACTAAGGCTTCCCTAGTAATAAGACACTTCTAAAAATTAGGGAAACATCTAACCTAAGCCTTAAAACCTAGAAGGGTTAACCATAGGATTAGGTTATGCCTTAAGGATTAAGATAATCAACCTACCCTACAACCAAAATCCAATCCATGTGCACCTTCTCAAACCAAACCTCAAGTTCAATTCAAACATCAAATTCAAATCCAAATTCAAACCCAAATTCCAAAACCAAATGATTGAAGCCCATGATCAAATCCAAACTTGAAACCCTTTGTAAGCCATATGATCTATCCCATGGACTTTCCAAAATTTTAATCCAAATCAATCCAAAATCAATTGATTTTCTCATAATCAATTTATATCTTCAATCATCTTCCTAAATATAAATCAAATGTACATTCAAATGATCAAAACTAAATCAAATTAAATTAAAACCCTTCCTAAGCTATTTGACCTATCCCATGGACTTAGCTAAATATTAATCCAAATCTAGTCAAACTCAATTTATTTTCTCACAAATCAATCATATTTTCAATCATCTTTACAATTTTAAATGAAATATACATTTAAATCATCAAATCAAGCCAAATAAAAATCTAAACCTAAGCCACATGACCCAACTCTATAGACTTAGCCAAATTCCTTCATTTCAAAACCCAAATTCAATTTATTTTCTCATGAATCAATCATACCTTTAGTTGTATTCATAAATATAAATGAAATCTACAATCATCAAGCCAAACCAAAATCAACCCAAGTCAAACCCAACTTAACCCTTTTTACTTGAAATGTTCAAATGAACTAAAACCCATTTGAAACCCAGCCAATTGCAATTGAATTTATATATCAATCCCAAATTCATATATAAATTCAACTAAATCAAACTCAACCCAAAATTAAGCCAACTAAACCCAATTGGTCCACTTGATCCAAAGTCGCCAATTTGACCTATTTGAGCTAAGTTCCAATCCTACCCAAATTTGATTGAACCAAGCCCATCAAAATCTCACATCATTATTATTGATCACCCTAGGTTGATCAATTTTCAGTAATTGGGTCAAACCAAGTCAAACCCTTAACCCATATGAACCCAAACTAGCCAAATTGCAACCTAAGCCAAATCCCTTGAAACCAATGATTCATACCAAATCAAAATCAATATTTGAATATGACTTGACCTTCAATTGAGTCAAATAAAACCCAATTAGCTCTCTTGACTCAAGTTGACCCAAATTGACTTAAAAGATAAAATTGGGTCAAATCAAAATATAAACCAAATTATTTGTAATCAATGGCTCAAGTTCATTCCAAATTGATCGTTGAACTTGACCAAAGCGATGATTGGACCCAATTGAACCCAATTGAGCTACTTAGCCTAAATTGACCAATGGTTCAAGTTGGCATAAATCAAAACCAAATCCATATTAATTGAAACTAAAAAACCTAAACTAAATAAAACCTAAAAATAAAATAAAATAATAACCTAAACTGAAATAAAATAAAAAAACATAAACTAAAATAAATAAACTAAACTAAATAAAATTATAAAAATAAACCTAAATAAAAATAAATAACTAAAATAATCTAAAATAAATAAAAAATAAACTAACTAAAGTAAATAAACATAATCCTACGAGTTTACCTAATTTAAAAAGAAATCTTAATTTCTAAACCCTAAACCCCTACACCCTAAATCCTAAACCCTAAACCTACAACCCTAAACCCTAAACCCTAAACTCTAAACCATGAAAACCCTAAACAATAAACCCTAAATCTTAAACACTAAACCCTAAAAGCATAAACCCTAAAACCCTAAACCCTAAATCCAAAATCCTAAACTCTAAACCCATTAACTCTAACCCATAACCCTAAACCCTAAAACCTAAAAACTTAAAAACCTAAAAATAAAATATATAAAAAAACCTACACCTAAATAAAATAAAATAATAAAATAAATTAAAAACTAAGCTAAAACCTAAACCTAAACCTAAAAATAATATAAAATAAGTTAATAAAAATAAAATACAATAAAATAAATAAAAACCTAAACTAAACTAAACTTAAAAAATAAACCAAAGAATATAAAACCTAACTAAAATAAAAACTAAACGTAAAATGAAAATTAAATAAAATAAAAACTAAATAAAAATAAAAAGCCTAACAAATAAACCTAAAAATAAATAAAAATAAAACTTAAAACATAAACTAAAAAAAAATCTAAACCCAAAATAAAAATAAAATAAGCAAAATAAAATAAACTAAACCTAAAGCTAAACATAAACTAAATAAAATAAAATAAACTAAAAAATATATGAAAACCTAAACTAAAAAATAAAATGGATAAATAAACCTAAAATAATAACCTAAAACTTAAACTTAAAAAAATAAAATAAAAACCTAATCCTAAACGTAAAAATAAAAAATAAAACCTAAACTTAAAAAATAAAAAAAATAAAAGTCAACTAAAAAATAAACCTAAATGTAAAAAATAAACAAAAATAAAAAACCTAAATTAAAATAAATAAACCTAAAATAATAAACTAAACTAAATAAATATAAAAAAACCTAAATAGAAATAAAAAATAAAAGAAACTGAAATAAATAAAAAATAAACTAAAATAACCTAAACCTAGTAGTTTACTTAACTATTTTTTTTAAAAAAATAACATAAACCCAAATTCTAAACCATAAACCCTAAACCCTAAGCCTACAACCCTAAATCCTAAACCCTAAAAACCCCTAAACCATAAACCCTAAAGACTAACCCTAAACTACAAACCCTAAAAGCATAAACCCTAAAACACTAAACCCTAAACCTTAAACAATAAACTCTAAACCCTAAACCCTAAACCCTAAACCCTAACCCTAAACTCTAAACCCTAAACCCTAAATCCCGAACCCTAAACCTAAACCTAAAGTAACAAAATATATTAAAAAATAAACCTAAACCCTAAAACCAAATAACTTAAACCTAAACATGAACTTTAAGAATGGGAAGAAACTTGACAGCAAGAACATCACAATTATGCAGGCTTAGTCTAGATCTAGAAGTGGAGGTGAAGGCAGATACAACAATTATCACAGTGGTGGTGGGGGATCTATAGATGCTAGTGGATATAGAGGTGGTGGTTAGAGCAATGGTGGTTATGGAGGTAAGAGGAGTGACAGAGGCTACAACCGTGGTGGTGGCGGAGGGAGAGATCGAGGATATGATGGTAGTTCCCACTACTTAAGAGGCCAGGGTGGTTCTGATGGGAACTGGAGAAACTGAAGAACGACAGGTTTGTTATGCTGCTTATGGAATTATGTCTTTACTGCAGAGACGGTTCTAGTTATCCAAGGTTTTTGATTTGCTCTATGCATGCTCAATTTTTATCAATGTCGTTGCTTGTGTCTGAGAAAAAATTGTGTGTTACTTAGTTGCTGAAATTGAAAACAAGAGATGTTGAATTTCAATTTGATCTTTGTTAAAAAAAAATAGCAAAAACCCTAAACCCTAAACTAAAACTTGAACCCTAAACTTAAAACCAAAACCCTAACCCCTAAAAACACTAAATCCTAAACCCTAAACATTAAACCCTAAAACCCTATACCATAAACCCTAAAAAGCTAAAAACCTAAACCTTAACTTATAGAACCTAAAAAGCAAATAATTAAAAAACCTAAACCAAAACAAAATAATAAAATAAAATAAAATAAAAATATAAACTAAAACCTAAACCAAAACCTAAACCTAAAAAAGAAAATCAAATAAAAATAATAACTAAACAAAAATAATATAAATAAAAATACAAACTAAACTAAAAAAAATGAAAAACCTAAATATAATAACAACTAAACCTAAAATAAAAATAAAATAAACCTAAAATAAAATAAAATAAAAACTATATAAAAACTTAAACCTAAAACATAATCCTAAAAATAAAACCTAAAATAAATAAAAATAAAACCTAAAATAAATAAAAATAAAACCTAAACCCAAAACTAGCAAAAAAAACCTAAACCTAAAATAAAAATAAAATATACCTAGCCTAAACCAAAACTAAAAAATAAAACTGATAAATAAACCTAAAATAAAAATCAAAAACCTAAAACTAATAAAATAAAATAAAAACTAAATCTAAACAAAAAAAAACCAAAACTTAAAAAATAAAATAAAAATAAAACTGAACTATAAAATAAATTAAAATAAAAAAACTAACCTAAATTAAATAAACATAAAATAAATAAACCTAAAATAAATAAGCTAAATTAAATAAAAATAAAAAATAAACCTAAATAAAAATAAATATAAAATAAACTAAAATAAATAAAAAAATTAAACTAAATAAACCTAAACCTATCATTTTACTTAATTTAAAAATAAAAAGATAAACCATAAATCCTAAATCCTACCCTAAACCCTAAACCCTAGGCCCTAAACCCTTAACACTAAACCCTAAAAAACCTTAAACCATAAACCCTAACCCTAAAAGCATAAACTCTAAAACGCTAAACCCTATACCCTAAATTGTAAACCCTAAGCCTTAAACCTTAAATCCTAAACTCTAACCCTAAACCCTAAATCCCAAACCCTAAACCAAAACATAAAGTAACTAAATAAATTAAAAAATAAACCTAAACCCTAAAACCTAATAAACCTAAACCCTAAGAATGGTAACCTTGAGGCAGACATCACCTCGCTTAGTCTAGATCCGCGTTGAGGTAAAGGTGAAGGCCGCTGTTATCGCTATGGTTATGGGGATCTAGACGCGGGATATGGTGGTGGTCTGGAGCAAGGGTGGTTATGGAGGTGAGAGGAGTGATGGAGGTTACAACCGGTTGTAGGGGAGAGATGGATATGATGGTGGATCCCGCCACTCTAGAGGCCGCCGGTTCGATGGGAACTAGAAATCAAGAATGGTCGACACGACCTGCTATGGAATTGTCTTTCTGTACAAAAGCAGTTATCTAGGGTTTTTGATTTGTTCTATGTGTGCTCAATTTTAATCTATATCGTCGCTTGTGTCTTAGAAAACTTGGTGTGTTACTTGGTTGATGAAATCAAAAAGAAGATATTTTAAATCTAAATTTGTTCTCTATTAAAAAAAACCAAAAACCCTAATCCCTAAACTAAAACCTAAGCCCTAAACCTAAAACCTAAACCGTAAACACTAAACCCTAAACCCTAAACCTCAAACCTTAAAACTTGAAACCCTAAACCTTAAACCCTAAAACCTAAACCCTAAACCCTAAACCCTAAATCCTAAACCCTAAACCTTAAACCCTATACCCTAAAACCTAAACCTAAAAAAAACTAAAATTGTAAACCCTGAAAAGCCCAAATCTTAAACCTAAAAATAAAATAAATAAAAAACCTGAACCAAAATAAAATAAAATACAAACATAAACTAAACCTAAACCTAAACCTAAACCTAAACTTAAAGAGAAAATCAAATAAAAAAACTAAACTAAAATAATATAAATAAAAAACTAAACTAAACTAAAAAATAAAAGAACTTAAATAAAATAAAAATTGAACTTAAAATAAAAATAAAATAAACTTAAAATAAAATAAAATACAAACTATCTAAAACCTAAACCTAAAAAATAATCCTAAATATAAAACCAAAAAATAAATAAGAAATAAAACCTAATCCCTAAACTAAAAAAAATGTAATCCTAAAATGAAAATAAAATAAACCTAAACCTAAACTAAAAATGTTTAAACTAAAATAAATAAAACCTAAACCTAAACCTAAAATAAAATAAACCTAAACATAAACCTAAACTAAATAAAATAAAATAAACTAAAAATAAAACTAAACCAAAACTAAAAAATAAAACCTAAAAAGAAACCTGAAATAAAAACCTAAAATGTAAACTTAAAAAAATATAATAAAAACCTAAACCTAAACCTAAAAATAAAATATATAACTTAAACATAGACAATAAAATAAAAATAATGTAAAAAATTAACATAAACCTAAACCTAAACCTAAAAAATTAAACTAAAATAAAAAACCTAAACTTAAATAAATAAACCTAAAATAAATAAACTAAACTAAATATAAAAAATGTACCTAAATAAATATAAAAAATAAAATAAACTAAAATAAAAAAATAAACAAAATAAAGTAAATAAACACAAACCTTTCGGTAAATCCTACACCCTAAACCCTAAAACTTACCCTAAACCCCAAACCCAAAATCTAAAACCCTAAACCTTAAACTCTAAAAAACCCTAAACCCTAAATCCTAAATCTTAAACCCTAAACAAATCCTAAACTTTAAATCCTAAACCCTAAACCCTAAACCCAAAATAATGAACCATAAACCTTAAACCCCTAAAACCTAAACCCTTAAACCTAACCTTAAACCCTAAACCCTAAACCCTAAAATCCTAAACTCTAAACCCTAAACAACTAAACCTAAACTTAAACCTTAAAATCTAAACCTTAATCCTAAACCTAAACCTAAATCCAACTGAACTGCTAACCCAAAAACCTAAACCCTCAAACACTAAACCTTAAAACTTAAACACTAAACCTAAACTTAAACCTAAAGCCTAAACCTAAACCTAAACACTAAACCTAAACTAAAACCCTAAACCTAAACCCCAACCAACCCCTAAACCTAAACCCTAAACCTAAACCTAGAGTAACTAAATAAATTAAAAAATTAAGCCTAAACCCTAAAACCTAATAAACTTAAACCCTAAGATTGGGCAAAACCTTGACAGGAAGAACATCACTATCAACCAGGCTCAGTCTATATCTTGCTATGGAGGTGAAGGCATATGCAATGGTTATCATAGTGGTAGTTGGGGATCTAGAGGTGTTGCTAGATATGGAGGCAGTTGTAGGAGCAGTGGTGGTTATGGATGCGAGAGGAACGATGGAGGTTACAACCATGGTGGTGGTGGAGGGAGAGATCAAGGATATGATGGTGGATCCTGCTACTCGAGAGGCCAAGGTGGTTCTGACGGGAACTAGAGAAACTGAAGAACAATGAATCCAATCTACTACTTATCAAATTGTGTCTTTGCTATAGAGATGGTTCTAGTTATCTAGGGTTTTTGATTTTCTCTATGCATGCTCATTTTTTACTTATCTCGTCGCTTGTGTCTTAGAGAACTTGGTGTGTTACTTGGTTGATGAAATTAAAAATAAGAAATGATGAATCTAAATTTATTCTCTATTAAAAAAAATAAAAACCCTAAACCCTAAAATAAAACTTGAACCCTATACCTAAAACCTAAATCCTAAAAAGCCTAAACCCTAAACCTTAAAACCCTAAATCCTAAATTTAAACCCTAAACCCAAAACCCTAAACCCTAAACCCCAAACCCTAAACCTTAAACCCTTGACCCTTAATTAGCCCTAAATAATAAACTCTGAACCCTAAACCCTAAAAACCTAAAAACTTAAACCTAAGCAAAATAAAATAAATAAAAAAACCAAAATCAAAATATTATAAAAGATAAAATAAAATAAAAACCTAAATTAAAACCTAAAAAGAAAATAAAATAAAAAATAAAAACTAAACTAAAATAAAATAAACAAAAACCTAAACTAAATTATAAAATAAGAAACATATAACAACAATAACAATAAGACTTTATTCCATTACGTGGGGTCGGCTACATGAATCCTTCATCTCCATTGTGTCCTATTATGTTTCAAATTCTCATTTAATTCAAGTATACTAAAGTCATTATTTATACATATTAACCATGTCTTTTTAGGTCTACCTCTACCTTTCTTAACATAAGGCAAATCTAATGCATTTACTCTCCTAACCGGGTCATTAGATGATCGATGCTTTATGTGGCCAAACCATCTAAGGCGACTCTCTCTAATCTTATCTACCACTAGAGCAACTCCAACTTTTTCACGATCATACTCATTTCACATTTTATCTCTAAGAGTAAAACCACTAATCCACCTGAGCATCCTCATCTCTGCAACACTTAACAAAGTCTCATGCTTCTCTTTTACTGGCTAACATTTTTTACCATAAATCATTACAAGTCTTACCACCATCTTATAAAATTTTCAGTTAAGTTTAGGTTGTACTTTTCTATCACACAATAGGGTAGATGCATTCCTCCACTTCAACCATCCAACTTGAATTCTACTAATAAAATCTCCATCTATTTCACCATCATTTTAGAATAATATAGCCTAAATATCTGAATCGCTCACCCTTTTTAATGACTTGTTCACCTAATGTCACAACACTCCCACTATAACTTCTATAACTAAAATTACACTCCATATATTCAATTTTAGATCTACTTAAACGAAAATCATTAGACTCTATGGTTGACCTAAATAATTCAAGTTTCTCTTGCACTCCCTCTCTAGTCTTATCAACAAGAAGACTATCATCAGCAAAAAGCATACACTAAGATACATCTTCCTTTAAATACCTAGTAAGAACATCCATAACTAAAGCAAAAAGATAAGGGCTTAAAGCCAATCCTTGATGTAATCTAGCTGAAATAGGAAAATATTTTGTAAATCCTCCTTGTGTTTGGACACAAGTAATAGCTCTAGTCTACATATTCTTAATGACCTAAATATAACCAATATTAACTCCTTTATTTTTTAGAACTCTCTAAAAACCAACTCTTCAAACTTTGTCATAAGCTTTCTCTAAATTAATAAATATTATAGGTAGTTCCTCCTTGCTTTCTCTATACTTCTCCATCAAACCTCTTAACAAATGTATAGCATCCATAGTAGATCAATTGGCATGAAATAAATCTGGTTGTGAGAAACTTTTGTATCACATCATAACCTATGCTCAATTACTCTCTCTCCTATAATTTTAATGTGTGACACATTAACTTAATTCCTCTATAATTTGCACACTCTTGTGCATCACCTTTATTCTTAAATATAGGAATCAACAAACTCTTTCTCCACTAATCTGACATTTTTGTAGACTATAAAATAAGATTAAAAAGATTTGAGAGCCAAAAAATTCCTTGATCTCCTAAACATTTCTGCACTTTTATTGGAATATCATCAAGTCCTACTATTTTTCCACATTTCATTTTCTTTAAAGCTTCTCTAACTTCAGATTTACTAATATGATGATAAAAACAAAATTCTCTATTTTTGTTTAAGCCACTTAGTTTGCTAAAATCAATCATCTTTTTAGATCCTTCATTGAAAAGTTTATCAAAATACCTCATCCACCTACTTTCAATATCATTTTCTAAGAAAAGCACTTTATGATTTTCATCTTTAATACACTTCAGTGGAGCTAGATCTTTACATCTTTTATCTTTTTGGTTAGCTAATTTATACATACATCTTTCACCTTCTTTGGTATCTAATCTAATGTATAAATCACTAAAAGCTAAATTATTTTAATCATATGTTTCTTTCTTTGAATTTCTACATGCCACTTTTTATTTTTCCCAATTCTCTGAGTTTTTACATCTAAACCAAGTTTTATAACAACACTTCTTATTTTTTATCTTTTCTTGCAAATTCTGACTCCACCATCAACTATTTTTATTAAAAGAAGCTTTTCCTTTTGATTCTCCAAGCTCATTTTTAGCAACTTGTTTAATTTCACTTGCAACATTTTCCAACATAACATTAGCTTCCTTATGAACATCCTAAATTCTAAGCTCTTGTAGCTTGCACTTAAAAATATTTTTATTTGTGTTTTTCAAGTGCCCCCATCTTATCCTAGAATAATAATTTGATTTATTTTTCATCTTCCAAACTTTCATTTTAAAATCTAACATTAATAATTTATATTGGGTATTTAATCTTTCACTTGGAATGACCTTACAATCTTTACAATCTAAATGATCTATTTTTTTATCAGAAAATAATCAATCTGTGTTTTACTAGATCCACTTTTATAAGTAATAATATGCTCATCTCTTTTCTTAAATAAATTATTAGCAACTACAAATCATAGGCTAAAGTAAAATCCAATATATTCCAACCTTCTTCATTAGGCACTCCAAATCCATAACCACCATGAATACTTTTACAATCTTCTGCCACTCTACCAACATGTCCATTTAAATCTCCTCTAATAAATACTTTTTCTTCAAGAGGTATCTTTTGTATTAATCCCTCTAATTCATTCCAAAAATTTTCTTTTGTGCCTACATCCAAACCTACTTTAGGAGCAAAAACACTTACAACATTGATAATCTTAGTATCAACAATAATCTTTAAAGCTATAATTCTATCTCTGCATCTATTAATATTTATAACATTATCCTTCAAACTATTTTCTATAATCATCATTTCTAATGACTTCTACCTGAATACCAAAGTTTAAAACCTAAACTATAATCTCCTTGGCTTTCTCCACCAACCCATTTAGTTTCTTGAACACATAAAATATTTATCTTCCTATGAACGATAATATCTTTTAATTCTATTAGTTTACCTATAAGATTACCTATATTCCAAGATCCTAACTTAATTCTAGTTTCATGGACTAACTTCTTTGCCCGCATCCATCTATAATGTGGGAACCTTTGGTTATTTAACACTGCACCCAAGAGTCGATGCAGTAGCCCTTGCACTTTTTCATCAGATTAAATGTACCGCCGCCTGTGGACCTAGATTAACACAAATATTTTAAAGATTCATGTCATTATTAATTTGACAAGTTTTACATAAATAAAATTAAAACTAAGCCTAAAATAAAAATAAAATAAACCAAAAATAAAATAAAATAAAAATGAAATAAAAACCTAAACCTAATAAATAAACCTATAAAAAATAAAAAATAAAACCTAAACCCTAAATTAAAAAAAACTTAAACCGAAAATAAAAATAAAATAAACCTAAACCTAAACTAAAATAAACTAAACTAAAATAAATAAAACCTAAAACTAAACCTAAACCTAAACCTAAACCTAAACCCTAAATAAAATAAAATACACTAAAAATAAACCTAAACATAAACTAAAAAATAAAACCTACCAAAAATATAAACCTACAACCTAAACCTGAAAAAATAAAATTAAAACCTAAACCTAAACCTAAACTAAGAAATAAAACCTAAACATAAAAAACTAAAATAAAAATAAAACTAAACTAAAAAACAAACCTAAACCTAAACCTAAAAAAAAACTTAAAAAAAAACCTAAAACAAAAAACGTAAACTAAAATAAATAATCATAAAATAAATAAACTAAACTAAATAGAAATAAAAATAAACCTAAATAAAAATAAAAAGAATAAACAGAAATAAAAAAAACTAAATAAACCTAAACCTACGAGTTTACTTAATTTGAAAAATAAAATAAAATAAAATATAAAAAAATTAAAAAATCATAACCCTAAACCCTCAACCCTGAACCCTAAACTTAAAATCATAAACCCTAAATCCTAAACACTAAACACTAAACCCTAAACCCTAATCCTTAAGCCTTAAACCCTAAACCCTAAACCTTAAAACCTACAACCATAAACCCTAAACCCTAAACCCTAAACCCTAAACCCTAAACCCTAGAAACCTAAAAACCAAATACTAAACTAAATAAAACCTAAAAATAAAAAAATAAACCTCAATAAAATAAAATAAAATAAAAATATAAACAAAAGCCTAAACCCAAGCCTAAATCTAAATGTAAAAATAAAATAAAATAAAAAATATAAACTAAACTAAAATAAACTAAATAAAATAGAAACTAAACTAAAAAATAAAATAAACCTACAAATAAAAAACCTAAATAAAGTAAAAACAAAATGTAAAATAAAAATAAAATAAACCAAAAATAAAATAAAATAAAAACTAAATAAAAACCTAAACCTAAAAAATATACCTAAAAATAAAACCTAAAAAAATAAAAATTAAAATCTAAACCCTAAACCTAAAATATTTTAAACCTAAACCTAAACCTAAACCTAAACCCTAAATAAAATAAAATAAATTAAAAATAAACCTAAACCTAGACTAAAAATGAAAACCTAAAATAAAACCTAAACTTAAACCTAAAAAAAAAAAAAAAATTAAACCTAAAGCTAAATATAAAAAAGAAAACCTAAACCTAAAAAGAAAAAATAAAACTTAAACATAAAAAATAAAATAAAAATATAATTAAACTAAAAAATAAACTTAAACCTAAACCTAAAAAATAAACTAAAATAAAAAACTTAAACTAATATAAATAAACTAAACTAAATAAAAAGAAAAAATAAACATAAATAAAAATAAAAATAAAATAAACTAAAATAAATAAAAAATAAATTAAATAAACCTAAACCTATCGATTTACTTAATTTAAATAAAAAAACCATAAACCTTAAATCTTAAACCCTACACCCTAAACCCTAAACTTAAAACCCTAAAACTAACCCTAAACAATTAAAAACCCTAAACCCTAAACCCTAATAGTAAACCCTAAACCTTAAAAGCATAAATCGTAAAACCCTAAACCCTAAACCATAATCCTTACACCCTAAACATTAAACCTTAAACCCTAAACCCTAACCCTAAACCTAACCCTAAACCCCAAACCCTAAACCTAAACCTAAGTAAATAAATATATTAAAAAATAAACATAAACCCTAAAACCTAATAAACCTTAACTTAAACCTAAACCCTAAGAATGGGTAGAACCTTGATGGCAGGAACATCACCGTCAAATAGGATTAGTTTAGATCTGGCGATGGAGGTAAAGGCAGTGGCGATGGTTATCGTAGTGGTGGTGGGCGAACTAGAGGTGCTAGTTGAAGGTAGTGTCGAGAAGTGGTGGTTGTGGGGGGTGGAGCCACGAGGTTGTAGCGTGGTGGTGGGAGAGATCGAGAATATGATGGTGGGTCTCGCTAGTTGAGAGGCCGGGGTGGTTTTGATGGGAACTGGAGAAACTGAAGAATGGCCAATCTAATATGTTGCTTATGGAACTATGCCTTTACGATTCTAGTTATCTATGGTCTTTGATTTGCTCTATGTGAGCTTATTTTTTATCTATGTCGTTGATTGTCTCTTAGAAAACTTGGTGTGTTACTTGGTTAATGAAATCAAAAAAATAAATGTTTAATCTGAATTTCTTTTCGGTTAAAACAAAATAAAAAACCCTAAACCCTAAACTAAAAATTGAACCCTCTACCTAAAACCTAAACCCTAAACCCTATACCCTAAACCATAAACCATAAAATCATAAACCATAAACCCAAAAACCTAAACCATAAACCCTAAACCCTACACCCCAAACCATAAACGGCAAACCATAAACCCTCAACTAACCTAAAAAAGCTAAAAAGCTAAGCCTAAACTAAATAAAACCTAAAAATAAAATAAATAAAAGAACATAAACCAAAATAAAATAAAAAAATAAGATAAAATAAAAACCTAAACTAAAACCTAAACCTAAAACTAAAAAGAAACTAAAATAAAAATAAAACCTAAACTGAACTAAAAAATAAAAAACATAAATAAAATAAAAATTAAACCTAAAATAATAATAAAATAAATCAAAGATAAAAGAAAATAAAAATTAAATAAAAACCTAAACTTATAAAAATTAACCCAAAAAAAAGAAAACCAAACCTTAAACCTAAAATATACTAAACCCAAACCTAAACCTAAATCATAAATAAAATAAACTAAAAATAAACCTAAACCTAAACTAAAAAATAAAACCTAAAAATAAACATAAACCTAAAAAAAGAAAATAAAAACCTAAACCAAAACCTAAAAATAAAGAATAAAACCTAAACCTAAGAAATAAAATAAATAAAAAAAACTAAACTAAGAAATAAACCTAAACTAAAACCAAAACCTAAAAAATAAACTAAAATAAAAAACCTAAACTAAAATAAATAAACTAAACTAAATAAAAATAAAAATAAACCTAAATAAAAATAAAAAATAAAACGAACTAAAATAAATAAAAATTAAACCAAATAAACTAAATAAACTTAAACCTACTAGCTTACTTAATTTTAAAAATAAATAAATAGTTAAAAAAATTAAAAAAAACACTAATCCTAAACCCTAAACCCTAAAGCTTAAACCTTAACCTACAATCCTAAACCTTAAACCTTAAACCTTTAAAGCCTAAACCCTAAAGCCTAAACCCTAAACTCTAAAGACTAAAACCCTAAACCCTAAACCATAAACCCTAAACACTAAATTCTAAAACCTATAACCCTAAACCCTAAACCCTAAACCCTAAACCATAAAAAACCTAAAACATAAACCTAAAGTAAATAAAACATAAAAAATAAAATAAATAAGGAAACATAAACTTAAATAAAATAAAATAATAAAATAGAACAGAAACCTAAACTAAAACCTAAACATAAACCAAAATAAAACCTAAACCTAAACGAAATAAAATAATTTAAAAATTAAAACTATACTAAAATAAAATAAATAAAAAATCTAAACTAAATTAAAAAATAAAATAAACCTAAAAATAAAAAACCTTAATAAAATATAAACTAAATGCAAAATAAAAATAAAATAAAATAAAAACTAAATTAAAACCTAAACCTAAAAAAAACCTAAACCCCAAACAAAAAAAAATCTAAACTTAAAATAATTAAAATAAAATAAACTTAAACTTAAACTAAAATAAATAAAACTAAAATAAATGTAACCTAATCCTAAACCTAAAATAAACTAAACCTAAACCCTAAACTAAATAAAATAAAATAAACTAAAAATAAAGATAAGCGTTAACTAAAAAATAAAACCTAAAAAATACCCTAAAATAAAAATCTAAAACCTAAACCTAAACCTAAAAATAAAAAATAAAACCTAAGCCAAAAAATAAAATTAAAACAAAACTAAATTAAAAAATAAACATAAACCTAAGCTTAAACCTAAAAATTAAACTAAAATAAAAAGGCTAAACTAAAATAAATAATCTAAACTAAATAAAAATAAAAAATAAACTTAAATAAAAATAAAAAAATAAAATAAACTAAAATAAATATAAAATAAGAAAAATAAACCTAAATCTACCATTTACTTAATTTTCTTTTAAAAAAACACTAAACCCTAAACCCTAAACCCTAAACCATAAACCCTAAAACTCTAAACCCTAAACTCTAAACTAACCCTAAACCCTAAACCCTAAACCCTAAACCCTAAACCCTAAAGCCTAAAGCATAAAGCCTACACCCTAGACCCTAAACTAACAATAAACTCTAAGTTAACCCTAAACCCTAAACCCTAAAAATGATAAACCCTAAACCCTAAACTCTAAACCCTAAACCCTAAACCAAAAAAATGTAAAAACCTAAACCTAAAACTAAAAATTAATTAAATTAAAAAATGAAAATAAACTAAAATAAACTAAACAAAAATAAAATAAATTAAAATAAATAAAACTTTAACCTAAAATAAAGTAAACCTAAACATAAACCTAAACTAAATAAAATAAAATAAGCTAAAAATAAAACAAAACATAAATTAAAAAATAAAACCTTAAAATAAACATAAACCTAAAAAAATAAAATAAAAACCTAAACGTAAAGTTAAAAATATAGAATAAAACCTAAACCTAAAAATAAAATAAATAAAAAATAAATAAAAACTGAACTAAGAAATAAACCGAAACCTAAACCTAAAAAAATAAACTAAAATAAAAAAACCTAAACTAAAATAAATAATCCTAAAATAAATAAACTAAATAAAATAAAAATAAAAATAAACCTAAATAAAAATAATAAATAAACAAACTAAAATAAATAAAAGTAAACTAAATAAACTAAATAAACATTCACCTACTAGCTTACTTAATTTTAAAAAATAAAAAATTAAAAAGATTAAAAAAACCCTCATTTTAACCCCTAAACCCTAAACCTTAAACCCTAACCCTACAATCCTAAACCGTAAACCCTAAACCTTTAAAGCCTAAACCCTAAACCCTAAATGCTGAAATCTAAACACTAAAACCCTAACCCCTAAATCCTAAACCCTAAACCCAAAACCTAAAACCCTAAACCCTAAAACCTATAACCCTAAACCCTAAACCCTAACCCTAAAAACCTCAAAACCTAATCCTACACAAAATAAAACCTAAAAAATAAAATAAATAAGAAAACCTAAACCTAAATAAAATAAAATAATAAAATATAATAAAATCCTAAACTAAAACCTAAACCTAAATGATAACATAAATGTAAAAATAAATTAATTTAAAAAATAAAAAATATACTAAAATAAAATAAATAAAAACCTAAATTAAACTAAAAAAATAAAATAAACCGAAAAATAAAAAACCTTAATAAAATATAAACTAAATGCAAAATAAATTTAAAATGAACCTAAAATAAAATAAAATTAAAACTAAATTAAAACCTAAACAAAAAAGAACCTAAACCCTAATCTAAAAAAAAAATATAAACCTAAAATAAATAAAATAAAATAAACCTAAACCTAAACTAAAATAAATGAAACCTAAACTTAAACCCTAAACTAAATAATATAAAATAAACTAAAAATAAACCTAAACATAAATTTAAAAAATAAAACCAAAAAATTAACCTGAAAAAAGCTAAAACCTAAACCTAAAAAAATAAAATAAAAACCTAAACCTAAAAATAAAAAATAAAACCTAAGCTAAAAAAATAGATTGAAAACAAAACCAAACTAAAAAATAAACATAAAAATAAACCTTAACCTAAACCTAAAAATTAAACTAAAATAAAATGCTAAACTAAAATAAATAATCTAAACTAAATCAAAATAAAAAATAAACTTAAATAAAAAATAAAATATAAAGTAAATAAAAATAAATAAAAAATAAACTAAATAACCTAAATCTAAACTAAAACACTAAACTCTAAATAACCCTTAACCCTAAACCCCAAAAACCTAAACCCTAAACCATAAACCCTAAAACTTTAAAAGCTAAACCCTAAACCCTATAACCCTAAGCCCTAGACCTTAAACCCTAAACCATACACCCTAAACCCTAAACCCTAAAGCTAAACCCTAAGCTACCTAAACCCTAAACCCTAACACTAAAGCTAAACCCCTAAAGCCTAAAAATCCTAAACCCTAAACC
Source organism: Cymbidium sinense (assembly GCA_021442155.1). Classification (NCBI taxonomy): domain Eukaryota; kingdom Viridiplantae; phylum Streptophyta; class Magnoliopsida; order Asparagales; family Orchidaceae; genus Cymbidium; species Cymbidium sinense. The sequence continues at coordinate 14,484,061 of CM038222.1, forward strand.
CTAACTCTAAATCTTAAACCATCAACCCTAAACCTCAAAAATCAAAAAACCTAAACCTAAACCTAAAAATAAAAAAAAATAAAAATAAAAATAAGCTAAAATAAATTAAAGAAAAACCTAAACTACACTAAAATAATAAACCTTAGAATAAAAAAATTTAATATAATAATAATAAACATAAAATAAAAATAAAATAAAAACTAAATAAACCTAAACCTAAAAAATAAACCTAAAAATAAACCCTAAACAACAACAACAACAACAACAACAAGCCTTAATCCCACTAGGTGGGGACGGATACATGACTCCTTCATCCCCATTGTGTCCTATTATGTGTCAAATTCTCATTTAATTCAAGTATACTAAGATCATTTTATACATCTTAACCAAGTCTTTTAGGTCTACCTCTACCTTTCTTAACATAAGGCAAATCTAATGCATCTACTCTCCTAATCCCTATGCTTTATGTGGCCAAACCATCTAAGGCGACTCTCTAATCTTATCTACCACCGAGCTCCAAACTTTTCCTAACATACTCATTTTGCATTCTATCTCTAAGAGTAAAGCCACTCATCTACCTGAGGATCCTCATCTAACACTTAACTTAGTCTTATGCTTCTCTTTATTGGCCAACATTCGCACCATAAGTCATTGCAGGTCTTACCACCATCTTATAAAATTTTCCTTAAGTTTAAGTGGAACTTTTCTATCACAAGATGCATTCCTCCAACCATCCAACTTGAATTCTACTAATAACATCTCCATCTATTTCACCATCATTTTGAACAATAGAGCCTAAATATATGAATCGCTCACTCTTATTAATGACTAAAATAAAAATAAAATTAACAAAATAAACTAAAAGAAATAAATCCTAAACCTAAAATAAAGTAAACCTAAACTAACTAAAATAAAATAAACTAAAAAATAAAACCTAAAAATAAACATAAATTAAAAACCTAAAACCTAAACCTAAAAAAATAAAATAAATATGTAAACCTAAAACTAAAAATAAAAAATAAAACCTAAACCTAAAAAATAAAATAAAAATAAAACTCATCTGAAAAATAAAACTTAACCTAAACCAAAACTTAAACTAAAAATAAAATAAACTAAACTAAAAAACCTGAACTAAAAGAAATAAACCTAAAGTAAATAAAATAAACTAAAGAAAAATAAAAACAAAAAAAACATAAATGAAAAAAAATAAAATAAATTAAAATAAATAAAACCAACTAAATAAACTAAATAAAACTAAACCTATCAGTTTACTTAATTTTTTTTTTTAAAAAAACATTAAACCTTAGATTCTAAATCTTAAACCCTAAACCCCATAACTAACCCTAAACCCTAAACCCTAAAAAACCCTAAACCCTAAACTCTAAAAGCATATACCCAAAAGGCCTAAACCATAAACAGTACACCCTAAACCCTAAACCATAAACTGTGGCCCTAAACAATAAACCCTAAACCTAAACCTAATGTAACTAAATAAATTAAAACATAAACCTAAACCCTAAAACATAATAAACCTAAACCAAACCAAAACCCTAAGAATGGGTAGAACCTTGACGGTAGGAGCATCACCGTCAAACAGGCTTAGTCTAGATCTAGCGATGGAGGCGAAGGCAGAGGTGGCGGCTATCGCAATGGTGGTGAGGGAACTAAAGGTGCTGGTGGATATGGAGGTGGTGGTTATATAAGCGGGAGGAGTGACGGAGGTTACGACCGTGGTGGTGGCGGAGGGAGAGATCGGGGATATGATGGTGGGCTACTCAATAGGCCAGGGTGGTTCTAATGGGAACTAGAGAAACTGAAGAACGACCTATCCGATTTGCTGCTTATGGAGATGTGTCTTTATAGTAAATACAGTTCTAGTTATCTAGGGTCATTGATTTTCTCTATGTGTGCTCATTTTAGATTTATGTCATTGCTTGTATCTTAAAATACTTGGTGTGTTACTTGGTTGATGAAATCGAGAAAAAATGTTAAATCTGAATTTATTCTCTGTTTAAAAAACAAAAACCTTAACCTTAAACTAAAACTTGAATGTTATACCTAAAATCGAAAACCTAAAACCTAAACCCTAAACCCTAAACACTAAACCCTAAAAACCCCAAACCTTAAACCCTAAATTTTGAAACTCTAAACCCAAAAACCTAAACCCTAAACCATAAACCCTACACCCTACACCCCAAACCTTAAAACCTAAAGTAACCCTAAACCCTAAACCATAATCCTTAAACCCTAAACCCTAAAATGCTAAAAAGCTAAACCTAAACTAAATAAAACCTAAAAATAAATAAATAAAAAGAACCTAAACAAAAATAAAATTAAAAAATAATATAAAATGATAACCTAAACTAAAACCTAAAGCTAAACCTAAACCTAAAAAGGAACTAAAATAAAAAAAATAAAAACTAAGTTAAAATAAAATAAATAAAAACCTAAACTAAACTAAAAAATAAAAAGCCTAAATAAAATAAAACTAAAATATACTAAAAGTGAAAAAAATAAAAACTAAATAAAAACCTAAACCTAAAAATTAAACCTAAAAATAAATAAAAAATAAAACCTAAACCCTAAAGTTAAAATCTACTAAACCTATACCTAATTCTAAACCTAAACTAAAAAATAAAACCTAAAAATAAACCTAAAATAAAAAAAAGAAAACCTAAACCTAAAAAAATAAATTAGAAATGTAAACTTGAACCTAAAAATAAAAAATAAAACCCAAACTTAAAAAATTAAATAAAACTAAAACTCAACTAAAAAATAAACCTAAAGCTAAAGCTAAACCCAAAATAAAAATCCTAAACTAAAATAAATAGACATAAAATAACTAAACTAAATTAAATTAAAAAATTAACAGAAATAAAAATAAAATAAACTAAAATAAATAAAAATTACACTAAATAAACCTAAACCTATTGATTTACTTAATTTTTTTTAAAAACACCCTAAACCTTAAATCCTAAACCCTAAAACTAGCACAAAACCTTAAACCCTAAACCTACAACCCTAAACTTACAACCCTAAACACTAAACCCTAAAAACCCTAAAAGACCCTAAATAAACCTAAACCCTAAACTCTAAACCCTAAACCTTAAACCCTAATCCTAAACCCTAAACCTTAGCAGCATAAACCCTAAAATAATAAACCCTAAACCATAAACACTACACCCAAAACCCTAAACCCTAAACCGTAAACCCTAACCCTAAACCCTAAACCTAAACCCCAAACCCCAAAGCTAAACCTAAAGTAACTAAACAAATTAATAAATAAACCTAAATCTTAAAACCTAATGAACGTAAACCTAAACCCTAAGAATGGGAAAAACCTTGACGACAGGAACATCACTGTCAAATAGGCTCAATCTAGATCTAGCGAAAGAGGCGAAGGTGGAGGCGGCGATTATCGCAATGGCAATGGGGGAACTGAAGCTGCTGGTGAATATGGAGGTGGTGGTCAAAGTAGTGTTGGTTATGAAGGTAGGAGGAGCGACGGAGGTTACATCCATAGTGGGGGCGGAGAGAGAGATCGGGGATTTGATCATGGATCCCGTTACTCAAGAAGCCAGGGTGGTTCTGATGGGAACTAGAAAAATTGAAGAATGACCGATCCGATATGCTGCTTATGGAACTGTTTCTTTACATTAAAGTTGATTTTAGTTATCTTGGGTCTTTGATTTGCTCTATGCATGCACATTTTTTATCTATGTCATCGCTTATGTCTTAGAAAACTTAGTGTGTTACTTAGTTGATGAAATAAAAACAAAGAAATGTTGAATCTGAATTTGTTCTCTGTTAAAAAAAAGGCCAAAACCTTAAATCCTAAACTAAAACCTAAACCCTAGGCCTAAACCCTAAACTCTAAACCTTAAATCCTAAACCCTAAACCCCAAACCCTAAAAACCCCAAACCATAAACCCTATATCATAAAACCCTAAACCCAAAACCTAAACCCTAAACCCTAAACCCTAAACTCTAAGCCCTACACCCTAAACCTAAAACCCTAAACTCTAAACCCTTAATTAACCCTAAACCCTAAACCCTAAACCCGAATAAGCTAAAAAGCTAAACCTAAACTAAATAAAACCTAAAAATATAATAAATAAAAGAACATAAACCAAAATAAAATAAAATAATGAAATAAAATAAAAACCTAAACTAAAACCTAAATCTAAAAAGAAACTAAAATAAAAAATAAAAATAAAACTAAAATAAAATAAATAAAAACCTAAACTAAACTAAAAAAATAAAAAACCTAAATAAAATAAAAGCTAAACCTAATATAAAGATAAAATAAAATAAAAACCTAAACCTAAAAAAATAAACCTAAAAATAAAACCTTAAAATAAATAAAAAATAAAACCAAAACCTTAAACCTAAACCTAAACCTAAACCATAAATAAAATAAAAGAAACTAAAAATAAACCTAAGCCTAAATTAGAAAATTAAACTTAAAATTAAACCTAAAAAACCTAAAACCTAAGCCTAAACCTAAAAAAACAAAATAAAAATGTAAACCTAAAGCTAAAAAAAATAAAACCTAAACCTAAAAATTAAAAATAAAACTTAAACCTAAAAAATAAAAATAAAAATAAAATGCAACTAAAAAATAAACTTAAACTTAAACTTAAACTTTAAAAATAAACTAAAACAAAAAACCTAAATTAAAATAAATGAACCTAAAATAAATAAACTAAACTAAATAAAAAGAAAAAATAAACATAAATTAAAATTAAAACTAAAATAAACTAAAATAAATAAAAAATAAACTAAATAAACCAAAACTTATCAGTTTACTTAATTTAAATAAAAAATTCCCTGAACTACAAATCTTAAACCATAAACCTTTAACCCTAAACCTAAAACCCTAAAACTAACCCTAAACCCTAAAGAACCCTAAACCATAAGCCCTAAACCCTAAACATTAATCCTAAACCCTAAACCCTAAAAGCATAAATCGTAAAACCCTAAACCCTAAACCATAAACCCTACACCCTAAACATTAAACCCTAAATGCTAAACCCTAAACCCTAAACCGTAAACTCTAAACCTCAACCTAAAGTAACTAAATAAATTAAAAAATAAACATAAACCCTAAAACCTATTAAACCTAAACCTAAACCCTAAGAATGGGCAGAACCTTAACGGCAGGAACATCACCATCAAACAGGCTCATTCTAGATCTAGCGATAGAGGCAAAGGCGAAGGCTTTTGATAGTCTAACCTTAAAATCTTTTGATAGTCTAACCTTAAAATCTTTCGAGGTGATAGTTATCTACTTTAATTGAGAGTATTCTTAGAAAGTTGTATTTCCTAAGATGTAATTAAATATGGAGGCTTGCCTCCATAGGGAACTTAAGAACCTAGTTTAATATAAACCCTACTTTATTAATCCATGTAAAGTAAGGGAAAAATCTCAAGTACATTCGAAGAACCATCGGGTCATAGGAGTCCTTATTACGTGATTAGGTCCATTGTAGGGCGATGCTTCTATCTTTTGAGATAGTACATCATACCTCAATGTTGTACCCAATCACCTTAAAAAGTACCCCTCCCCCCTTATGATATGTGTGGTGTCCCCTCTCCCCCCCCCGCCCCATACATCTAAAATAAATAAACAAAGGCCTTCTGCCTTGTTCATTGAATCTCTTAACATCATTCTTTCTTTTTGGAGTTTAGAGATGTTGATCCTCGAGTTGGCAAGGGTTCTTAGACTCATATTATTGACTGATACACTTGGGTCAACCATAACTCTGGATAGCCTGTATCTGCTAACATCCACTATAATATAAAAAGGAGGTTATGTTCGGTCAACCCTAGGAGTAAGTCTTCATCACTGAATGTAACTCTTAAGATGTCCTTTGAGTGGCATGCCTCCTCTTTAATAGTGGTCAGCTGAGCTAAGAATATCTATAGATCAAGTAAGGCCTGCTTATTGATTTTCTCATCTTTTTAGATAAGAGAATGGTGTCGTATATGCTTAACTTAGCTGGAAACTTTCTAAGGTGAGCTAAGACATTGTAATCAACTCTAGCTTGGTTCTCCATAAGAATATTCATGGGTGGAGCATCCTCTGGTGGGGCTATCTACCTACTGAAACCAATGGCTTGCTTACCCTTATCAATAAGAATAAAATCAAGAGTATCAGAAGTAGACAATATATAAGTAGAATCAGCTTTCTTCATTAATTTCTCTTTGGGTGGAGGTATATGATAGAAATCAAGTAAAGTAAGCAGAGTAAGAGATTTAGTTCCCTTATTTGCAGATACAATGCTCTTACCGGTAGAAGAGGAGTTAACAAAAGAGGTGGTAGTTGCCACGGTGGAGGGAGTACTGGACTCAGATGGTGGTTGCACTACTAGACTATCCCTGCTGCTGCTACTACTACTAGGCTATCATCCTCCCTGACTTGTCATTTGTAACTAGAAAACCTTCCTTGGTGTTGGAGGTTTGAGATACTTCAAGCACCTGCAAGGAAAGCTTCTTGATCTTAGAAATAATCTTCTTAGAGGTTTGGGATAGGGAGATATCCTAACTTTCTTTGGTCTTAAGAGGATCGCAAGTAACCCCAAGGATTACTCTAATAGAACTCGATGGTTGTTGTAATAAGTGTTCCTTAGGGATAACTATGGATCATAACTTGTAGTTGCACATAAGTTAGTCCTTAAAAGTGATATAATCCTCCATGACATGGCCAAACAAATGGTGCTAGGGGAAATAGCTAGGATTAATGCTCTTGGCCACTTCTTCCAGCCTCTCAGGCTTTTCTAACTGAAAGTCAGGTTTCTTTAAGAGATTCTTAAAGATTTTCCTAACTACCTCCCTCCTAAATGAATATGGTTTATTCAATCTTTCAGCAAGAGTAGGTGGAAAGTAGCTACCTGGCGATGGATATGAATACCGCTGGTGGGTAGGCTGCTAAGGTGGGGGAAATGATCATTATGGAGGTGTGGTAGCTGGTATGATGGCTGAGTTGGTGGAATAAGAGGTGGTAAAGGAGGCTACTGAGCTCGTAGTCTCTCATACTGAACTCTGGTTGGCTGCTTCCCTTCGTCCATTAACACAACTATCCCTGTTTTCTTCTCAAACACTTTCTGCAACTTGGGCCTAGATGATTGGTCACAAAAGGGAAACTATTTGGCTTCCTCTTGTAGGCTAGCCGCCTTGTCAATTAATTTCTTGAATGTTTTGATGGTAAATCCCTTAAGCATGAAGGAGACTGGGCCTTGGATATTCTTCAGAAGAATATCAAAGGCATGCTGTTCGGATAGTTGTGGTTCACATTTCATGCTCAGGTTGAGCCACCTGAGAATGTAATCAATAAGGGACTCGTTGAGTTTCTGTTTCTCTATAATGAGGTCGCCTACAATTACCCTCTGCTGAGCTCTAGTAAACCACTTGATGAAGAGGTGCTCCAACTCAATAAAAGTCTTCACCGAATTGTTGGGCAGTTTACCGTACCAATCAAATGCAACATTTGACGGACTGTTAACGAAAAGGCAGAGAGCAGTGCATTGAAGCCACCCGAGTTGCAATAGCTGATTCTAAATTATGCAATGTGTTATTGTGGGTTCCCACTGCTATCAAAGATCTTGAAGGATGGTGGCACAAAACCCTAAATAAAATAAAAACTAAATAAAAACCTAAACCTAAAATAAATAAAATAAAACAAACATAAACCTAAACTAAAATAAACTAAACTAAAATAAATAAAACCTAAACCAAAACCTAAAATAAACTAAACCTAAACCCTAAACTAAATAAAATAAAATAAACTAAAAATAAACCTAAACCTAAACATAAAAAAACCTATAAATAAACCTAAAATAAAGGATTAAAACCTTAACCTAAAAAAATAAAATAAAAACCTAAACCAAAACATAAAAATAAAAAATAAAACCTAAACCTAAAAAAAAAATAAAAATAAAACTAAACTAAAAATAAACATAAACCTAAACCTAAACCTAAAAAATAAACTAAAATAAAAAATCCTAAACTAAAATAAATAAACCTAAAATAAATAAACTAAACTAAATAAAAAAATAAACCAAAATAAAAATAAAAGATAAATGAACTAAAATGAATAAAAAATAAACTAAATAAAACCTAAACCAATCAGTTTACTTAATTTAAAAAAAAATCCTAAACAAACCATAAATCCTAAACCCTAAACCCTAAACCCTAAACCCTAAACCCTAAACCTTATAAAACCCTAAAGCCTAAGCCCTAAACCATAAACCCTAAACTAACCCTAAATCATAACCCAAACCCTAAGCCCTAAATCCTAAATCGTACAACCCAAAACCCTAAACCATAAACTAACCAGAAATCCTAAACCCTATACCCTATAAATCATAAACTCTAAAGCCTAAACCCATAACCTTAAACTAACCCTAAACCCTAAGCTAACCCTAAACCTTAAGCCCTAAACCCTAAACCTTAAACCCTAAAAACCCCTACTGACCCTAAACCTGACCTAAACTAAACCCTAAACCCTAAAACTACTAAACCTTGTGCCTAAACCCTAACTAAACCTACTAAAAAAACCTAAAAATAAAATAAATACAAAAACTTAAACCTTAATAAAATAATATAATAAAATAAAATAAAAACTAAAACTAAAACTTAAACCTAAACCTTAAAATAAAATAAAATAAAATAATAAAAATATACCAAAATAAAAGAAATAAAACTTAAACTAAATTAAAAAAAGAAAACAAACCAAGGAATAAAAACCTTAAATAAAATAAAAACTAAATGTAAAATAAATATAAAATAATCCAAAAATAAAATAAAAAAAGAAACTAAATAAAAAAACCTAAAATAAACCTTAAAATAAAACCAAAACTAAATAAAAATAAAACCTAAACTAAAAAACAAAACCAAAACCTAAAATAAAAATAAAATAAGCAAAACAAAATAAACCTAAACCTAAACCAAAATAAACTAAACTAAAATAAATAAAACCTAAACCTAATCCTAAAATAAACTAAACCTTAACCAAAGCTAAATAAAATAAAATAAAATCAAAATAAACTTAAACCTAAACTACAAAATAAAACCTAAAAATAAACCAAAAATAAAAACCTGAAAAAATAAAATAAAAACCTAAACCTAAACCTAAAAATAAAAAATAAAATATAAACTCAAAAATTAAAATAAAAATAAAACTCAACTTAAAAATAAACCTAGACCTAAATCTAAACTTAAAAAATAAACTAAAATAAATAAACAAAATTAAATAAAAATAAAAAATTAAGATAAATAAAAAAATAAAATAAACTAAAATAAATAAAAGATAAACTAGATAAAACTAAACCTATCGGTTTACTTAACTTTTTTTTAAAAAAAACTCTAAACAGTAAATCGTAAACCCTAAAACTACAACCCTAAATCCTAAGCCCTAAGCCATAAAAATCCTAAACCCTAAATCCTAACCCTAAACCCTAAAACCCTGAATGATAAACCTTAAACCCTAATCCCTAAATCTAAACCCTAAACCCTAAGCCCCAAATCCTAAACCTAAACCTAAAGTAACTAAATAAATTACAAAATAAACCTAAACCCTAAAACCTAATACACCTAAACTTAAAAAATAAAAAACCTAAATAAAATAAAAACTAAACCTAAAATAATAAGAAAATAAACCTAAAAAAATAAAATAAAAACTAAATAAAAACGTAAACCTAAACAATAAACCTAAAAATAAAACCTAAGAAGAAATTCCTAAACCCTAAACTAAGAAAAAAAATTAAACCTAAGATAAAAATAAAATAAACCTAAACTAAAATAAATATAACCTAAACCTAAACCTAAACTAAAATAAACCTAAACCTAAATTAAATAAAATAAAATAAACTAAAAATAAACCTAAACCTAAACTTAAAAATAAAACCTAAAACTAAACTAAAACCCTAAACCTAAAACTTAACACGAAAATAATAAAGTAAACACCTAAACTTACTTAAAAATAAAAAAATAAACTTAAACCTAAAAATAAAATAAAATAAAACTAAACTAAAAAATAAACCTAAACCTAAACCTAAACCTAAAAAATAAAATAAAGATAAACTAAAATAAATAAATCAAAAATAAATAAACTAAAATAAATAAAAATAAAAATAAACCTAAATCATAATAAAAAATAAAATAAACTAAAATAAATAAAAAAATGAACTAAACAAACCTAATCCTATGAGTTTACTTAATTTCAAAAATAAAAGGAAAAATCTAACCTTAAACCTAAAACTAACCACTAAACCCTAGTGAAAACTAAAAGAACACCCTAACCTAAACTACCCTAAAACCCTAAACCCTAAAGCTCCCTGACCCTAAAACTCCACATACTCTAAACCCTAAATAAACCCTAAAGCTAAATCCTAAACCCTAAAACCCTAAACACTAAATCTAAACTGGCCCCAGGCTAAACTCTAAACCATAAACCATAAAACCTGACCATAATGCTTGACCTAAAGACCCTAAACCCAAAATAATAAACTAACTCCTGTACCTAAATTATAAACCCTAAAAACTAAACCTAAACCTAAACTAAGTTAAACATAAACCCTAAACCCTAAACCCCACAGCCATACACAAAGCAAACACTAAAGCAGATCCTAAACAAAAAACTGACCTAACACCTAAAACCCTAAACCCTAAACTCTAAGCCCTAAAAACCTAAAAACTTAAACCTAAACTAGATAAAACCTAAAAATAAAATTAATAAATAAAATTTAATCAAAAATAAAATAAATAAAATAAAATAAAATAATAATATAAACTAAAACCTAAACCTAAACATAAAAAGAAAATAAAATAGAAATAAAAACTAAACTAAAATAAACTAAATAAAAACTTAACCTAAACTAAAAAATTAAAAAGCTAAATATAATAAGCACTAAAGCAAAAATAAAAATAAAACAAACCTAGAATAAAATAAAATAAAAACTAAATAAAAACTTAAACCTAAAAAATAAATAAAAAAATAAATCCTAGTCATTAAACTAATAAAAAACCTAAACCTAAAATAAAAACAAAATAAACCTAAACCTAAACTAAAAAAAACTAAACTAAAATTAATAAAGCCTAAGCATAAACCTAAAATAAACAAAACCTAAACTTAAACCTAAAAAAAAATAAAATCAAATAAACTAAAATTAAACCAAAACTTAATCTAAAAAATAAAACCTAAACTAAAAACCTAAAACCTAACCCTAAAAAAATAAAATAAAAATCTAAACCTAAACAAAAAAAGCCTTAAACCTAAACTTAAACCTAAAAAATAAACTAAAATAAAAAACCTAAACTAAAATAAATAAAGTTAAAATAAAAAACTAAACTAAATAAAAATAAAAATAAACCTAAATAAAAAATACTAAATAAACTTAAACCTACCAGTTTATTTAATTTAAAAAAAATAACCCTAACCCTAAACCTTAAACCCTAAACTCTAAACCTTAAAATTAACCCTAAACTTGAAACTCTAAACCCTAAACCCTAAAACGTTAAACCCAAAACCCTAAACCCTAAACCCTAAACCCCAAAACCCTAAACCCTAAACCTTAAATCCTAAACTAACCCTAAACCCTAAACCAAAACACCAATGACCTACCCTCCCTAAACCTAAACCCTAAACCACTTTCTAAATCAGCAAACCACAAAACCCCAGGCCAAAGCTGAAACAATAAACTTTAAACTCAAAACCCTAAATAACACTAAACCTGGTAACCTAAACCAAACACTAAAACCCAAACTAAAATCCTAAACCCTAAACCTAAATCCCTAAACACACAACCTAAACCTTAAACAACCTATCCTGACCATAAACTCTAAACCCTAAACCCTAAAAATCTAAAAACCAAAACCTAAACTAAATAAAATCTAATAATAAAATAAAAAAACTAAAGCATAAATAGAAATAATATAGTATAATAAAAACCTAAACTAAAACCTAAACCTAAACCTAAACCAGAAATTAAAATAAATTAAAATAAATTATATGAAAACCTAAACTAAACTAAAAAAATAAAATAAACCTAAAATTAAAAAAACTAAAAAATAAACTAAATAAATAATAGAAGAAATGTTTAATGGTTTGGTTCTCGTTAAAAACCATAAACCATAAACCCTGAAGTAAAACCTAAAACCTAAAACCTAAACCCTAAACCCTAAACCCTAAACCTTAAACCAGAAACCCTAAACCATAAAACCCTAAACTTTAAACCCTAAACCCTAAAACCTAAACTCTAAACCCTAAACCCTAAACCCTAAACCCAAAAAAAAATCCTAAACCCTAAAAAGCCAAAACCTAAACCTAAATAAAATAAAACCTAAAAATAAAATGAATAAAAAATCTAAAACAAAATAAAATAAAAACAAAAACTGGAACCTAATCTAAAACCTAAAAATGAAATAAAAGAAACTAATAAAAAGAAACTATAAATAAATAAATAATAACCTAAACTAAATAAAAAATAAATAAAAAAACCTAAAAATAAAAAATAAATAAAATTAAAATTAAAAGTAAAATAAAAATAAAATAAACCTTAAATAAACCTAAAATAAAAACTAAATAAAATTTACACTTAAAAAATAATCCTAAAAGTAAATAAAAATTAAAACCTAAACCTTAATAAAAAATATTAACTAAACTAAAATAAAATAAATAAAAACCTAAACGAAAGTAAAAAAATAAAAAACCTAAATAAAATTAAAACTATTTTAGATTAAAAATAAAACAAACTAAAAATAAAATAAAATAAAATCCTAAACATAAACAATAAACCTAAAACTAAAACCTAAACCCTAAACTAAAAATTAAAATCATCCTAAATGTAAAATAAAAAAAATAAAATAAACACACACTAAAACTAAAATAAACTAAACTAAATAAAACCTAAACCTAAACCTAAAATAAACTAAACCTAAACCCTAAACTAATTAAAATAAAATAAACTAAAAATAAACCAAAATCTAAACTAGAAGATAAAACCTAAAAATAAACCTGAAATAAAAACCTAAAACCAAAACCTAAAAAAAATAAAATAAAAACTTGAACCTAAACCTAAAAATTAAAAATAAAACTTAAACCTAAAAAATAAAATAAAAATATAGCTAAACTAAAAAACATAGAAACATAAACCTAAACTTAAAAAATAAACTAAAAGAAATAAACCTAAAATAAATAAGTTAAACTAAAAAAAATTAAAAAATAAACCTAAATAAAAAAATAAAATAAACTAAAATAAAAAAAACTATATAATCCTAAACCTACCGGTTTACTTAATTTTAAAAAAAATCCATAAACCACAAAGCTTAAACCTTAAACCATAAATCCGAAACCCTAAACCCTAAACCTTATAACTAACCCTAAACCCTAAAACCTAAAATCTAAACCCTAAAAAACCCTAAACCTTAAGCTAAGCTAAAACCCTATACCCTAAAAACCTAAACCCAAAACCCTAATAAACCCTAAATGCTAAACCCTAACCCTAAGCCCTAAAACCCTAAACCCTAAAATCCTAAACCATAAAACCCTAAACCCTAAACCGTAAACCCTAAATCCTAAACGCTAAACCCTAAACCCTAAACCGACTTCCTCTCCTCTCGGCCGTGGCTCTCTCTAGCAATTTTGTGTTCCTTTCATTTTTCTTATGGTTTGGCCGCTCCTCAGCCTTCCCCGATCGTATTATCTGGTATATTGCTCTCAGTTTGGCCACTTATGTGATTTTTCCTTGATCTTACAATGGTGGAGGCGCCACTTTCCGCGCAACCAAGCTAGTCAAACTTGGAGGAATCAGCTAAGCCTTTCGATCTATAAGGTAATTTGGATCCGACTTCATCCGTTACTGCGCCTGCTGTTAAGTCCTTCAATGAAGCATTATCCGATAAGAACACTTGCTCTAATGCTTTGGTTAACTTAATCTCAACTTCCTTCCATGGAATGCCGATTTTAATGTGCTCAGATCTTGATGTGGAAAAATTATCAAAGCCCTTTGAATTTTCATTAGTTGCAAAATTTTCCTTACGTTGCCCGACTCTTGACAATATCTGATCCTTCTTTCATAGCCTAAAGCTTTCGGGAGTTTTCACTATCGGGTTGATCGATCCTAGGCATATCCTTATTTAGCTATCAAATGATTTAGACTACTCAAGAGTCTTTGCTCATCGCTCCTACTTTGTGTACAATTGTCAAATGAGGCTCTTGAAATGGTCACCTCTTTTTGATGTCAAAGAGGAATCCCCTATTGTTCCTTTATGGCTAGCCTTTCCAAACATGAGGATACATTATGTTACTCATCAAGTCCTATTTGTGGTTGGGGCTCTTTTTGGTACGCCCCTTCAAATTGATCAAGCCACCACCACGAGATCTCGGCCATCAATTGCACGTATCTTGGTTGAGATTGATATTAACAAAAAGTAACCTAAAAAAGTTTGGATCAGTTTGGAAAATTTTGGGTATAATCAGAAAGTGGAATTTGAAAATTTCCCTATTTTTTGCACACACTGTAAGATCCAAGGTCATGATCACTCTGAATGCTTTATGTTTCACCCTAATCTTAAAAGGAATAAATTGTCAGATCCTAATCCCACTCTAGGAAATGAAAAAACCATTAAGTTCACTTATTTGCCTAAAGCTACTCAAAATGGAACTCACCCTCCTATCCCAACTCCTTTACAATCTACTGATTTGCCTATTAAAGAACAATCTGAGCCTGGTAAAAATAATGATATTGAGGTTTATGAGGAAACTAATGATAACTTAATTAACAGTACTCCTACTTGTAATAATTTGGCATCACAAGACAATCCCTTGACTCATATGAATCATAATGATGATTTGAATGGGAATCTCAAGTTGGATCAAAATCTCAAAACTAATTCTAGAATTATTCTGAAAAATGTTGATACTTTGGTGACGGACCAAAATCTGAATAATCATCATGGAAATGAGAATGAAATTTGTGCTATTAATGGTGACACAACCTCCTTCTATCATTAGAGTGATATCCATGCTAATCCAATTTCTCAACCTAACTCTGATATCGAAGAAGGAGAAATAACCATTAGGAATGCTTTGATAGATACTGCTCCTATTCTGAATATCACCAACCACTCCATTTTTGATGGAGATACATTGGACATAGATAGGCCTTTTCAAATTATCATTAAAAAAAACCCTTAATGCTAGAATGTTCACTAATAGCTCCACTAGAATCACTCGATCTTCTCTAACTTCCCACAAATAATTGCTTCATGTTCTCTTTTTCTTCTCCTTCAATTTTTTTGTTATCTCTTTTCTTTTCCTTCCACCTTATTATGATCAATTTTCTTATTTGGAATGTTCGGGGTATTGGGACTCTCACTATTCGCAATCATGTTAGGAGCCTTTGTCGCACTCATAACATAACCTTACTTGTTGTTATTAAGCCATTCATTCACTCTTCTAAGATCATCCATGTTGCTAGAATGCTTGGATTTCAAAATTTCTTTTATAGTATTAGTAATAAAATTTGGTGTTTTTGGAATAATTTAATCAACATTTCTATCCTTGATGATCTCGAATAATTGGTTAATGTTCAAATCTCATTGGGTGAATTTTTGCTATTGGTTCCTTTATCTATGCTTCTTGTAGTGGTAGGAACATCCTTTGGGATCACTTAAGAACCTTAGCCTCCTTAACAAACCCCAGGTTGGTTGAGGGTGAGTTCAATACTATTATCACTTCCTCAGAAAGGAGGGGAGGCTGCTCTCCTAACATCCATTCCATGGAAGATTTCTCTAATATGATCCTCGATTGCAACCTGATTGATATTAGTTTTTCTTGCTCTGACTATACATGGCATAACTCTAGACTTTGGCATCGGCTTGATAGGACCCTCTTTAATTCCCTTTGGATCAATCAATGGCCCCTCACTTCCATTAAGCATTTGAGTAGAACTTTGTCTGACCATGCTCCACTTTTGATCTTTATCAAAACTTCTTCCAATAATCTTTCCTACCCTACTCCTTTTAGATTCCAAAGTATGTGGACCCAACATTGTGATTTCATTAATGTTGTTTCCATTAATTAGATGGCCCCTATTCACTCGAACAATTCCATTAAAGGCATGATTCAGCTTTGGCTTAAGCTCAAAATACTTAAACAAAACCTAAATTGGTGGAACAAGTATCATTTTTAAAATATTTTTGCCAATCTCAAAATTATGGAATAATTAGTTTGCTCCCTTGAAGATGTTGTCTTAACTGATCCTAGTAAGCTTGATGATGAGTTTACCGCTAAAGATAACTTGATAAATTATCAGAATATGGAGGAAACCTATTGGCATCAAAAGGCTGCTAGCAAACATATTGCTGATGGTGATAGAATTACAAGGTATTTCCATGCTCTTTTCAAAAAAAAAGGAAAGCCTTAAACTCTATTCAAAAATCAAAAATATTAACGGTAGTTGGACCATTGATAATAATGAAATTAAAGATTCTATCATACAACATTTTCAAAATTTATTAAACATCAACCCTCCCTTAGAATCCCTCTCCAACACACACCTGATCCCTCTATGATTATTAATGATGAAAATCATTTACTCACTTGCATCCTACGTGAGATTAGTAGCACTCTCAATAGCATGAACACTGACTCTGTTGCTGGCCCTGATGGCTACACGACCCATTTCTTTCAGCATTATTTGCCTTTTATTAAGTCTGGCCTTGTTGATGTTGTTATTGATTTCTTTGATGGAAGCTCTATACCTAGATACTTTTCTAGCACTTTAATTGTCCTCATTCCCAAAACTAATAATCCTGATTCTTGGGGAGATTTTAGACCTATCAGCCTTTGCACTTTCTTTCAAAAACTCATTGCTAAATTAATTAATAATAAGATTAGTCCACTGTTCCCTAAAATTATTTCTCCTAACCAAACTAGCTTCGATAAAAATAGAGCTATATCCGACAATATCCTTCTATCCCAAGAGCTGGTTCATGACATTGATGTTCCTACTAGAGGTGGCAACATCCTCCTCAAACTGGACATCTCTAAAGCTTTTGATAACCTCTCGTGGTATTTCCTCTTTCAAATCTTACATTTTTTTAGGTTTTTTGATAATTTCATCTGCCTCATTAAAAACTGTATTATCAATGTTTGGTTCTGTATTATTATGAATGGTGAGTCCCTAGGTTTCTTTACTTCAAGCCATGGCTTGAGACAAGGAGAACCCCTTTCACCCTCTCTTTTTATTATTGCTAATGAATATCTTTTGAGGAGCCTGAATGATCTTTTGAATAAAAATACTACCATGTTTTTCAAAACTCATAGTGGTCTCCTTGTTTCTCATCTCAGTTTTGCTGATGACTTTATAATCTTTTGCAATGCCTCTATTCAGCACATTAAAACTATTAAGAACCTCTTAAATGAATTTGGAAAAGAAAGTGGTCTCTTTCTCAATGAAGGAAAATGTTGTTTCATTCTTTCCACTAAAATCCCTACTAATAGGCTCAACTAAATCTCCAGAATTACTAATTTTCAGCAACATCAACTTCCTATTAATTATCTCAGGGCTCCGCTTTTTAAAGGTCAGAAAAGATCTCATCTTTTTGATGATCTTATCTAGAAAATCTCTAATAAAATTTCTATTTTGGAATTTCATTTACTCTCTTTCGGTGGTAGGCTCACCTTGATTAAGAGCACTCTTAATTCCATGCCTTTATATCTCATCCAAACCATTGTACCATTTCTATCATAGAATTAGTCTCCTTAACAAATTTTTCTGGGGCTATATTAACTCCTCTAAAAGAATGCACTGGACCTTTTGGTTTAAAAGTTGTGGCACTCTCGCTGAAGGTGATCTTGGATGTAAGCCAATCAAAGAAGCTATCACTGCCTTTCCCTATAAACTCTGGTAGAATTTTAGGAGTAACAATAGTCTTTGGGCTAATTTCATGATGCTAAATATTGTAAGCACCCCTCATTTGTCCCTATAAAGTGGGAGACTCTCCTATTTGAAAAAGACTTTGTTCCATCAGTTGGGATGCATAATCCTTAATTTTTTGGGGGATTAACTTTGGCTCCTCCTTCTTTTGGCAAGATAACTGGAGTGGATGTGGGTCCATTGATGACTTACTCTCTACCCATTCTACTACAGCTATTAAAGTGAAATCTTTCTAGAAGAATAATATGTGGAACAATAGTAAGCTTACTGATTATATTCCTTCTTTTCTCTTGAACAAACTTACTACTATTCCTATCATTCCTACCAATCATGATCAAATCATTTTTAAGCTCTCACAGAATGGTGATTTCAACTTTAAAAATGTTTGGCTTCACATTAAAGAAACATGATTATTCCAATGTGTTTCTCACACTTTAGAATAACACTATCCCTACTTCTTATTCTATTCTTACTTGGCATATTTTCAAAAACTTCATCCCTGTTGACTCCTTATTGTGGCATAAAGGTTTTCAATTACCTTCAAAATGTCAATGTTGCTTTCACATTGAGAATGTGAATCATGTCTTTGTTAACGGGACCATTGCTTCTAAACTTTGGATTTGGTATGATGATCTCTTTAACATTGTCATTTTCAATGGCTCGCTAACTTTATATCAACTTCTTGAAGTTTATTTTGACAACACTATTAAAGGTCACATTAAAGTCATAAGCTATCACTCTTATTTGGTTATATATG
Source organism: Cymbidium sinense (assembly GCA_021442155.1). Taxonomy (NCBI): domain Eukaryota; kingdom Viridiplantae; phylum Streptophyta; class Magnoliopsida; order Asparagales; family Orchidaceae; genus Cymbidium; species Cymbidium sinense. Next base: position 14,502,760 of record CM038222.1, read on the forward strand.
GTAAATGTTGCAAAATATCGTGAGATCCCCATGAACCACATGACAATAATTGCTAGAATTAAAAATAAAATTCATGACTTATTTAATGCCAATCTCATTCACTATAAAAAATTCAAATGTTGTAAATTTGTGACCAATAAACTGGGTCTTAACTTACCGGATCAACCCTACTGTAGAAATGACAAGATTGTTTATTGGGTAAAACCTCATGATCATACTATTAAAATTAACATTGATGGCTCTGTCTCTCATAAAGGTTCAGGTTATGGTGGCATTTTCAGAAATCTTAATGGTAAAGTCCTATGTTCTTTTGCTTAGCCCCTTAATTCTTGCTCTGTTCATTTTGCTGAGCTTATGGCAGTGTATAAAGCACTTGCCTTCAAAATAGTTGGCTCAATATTTGGATTGAGGTGGATGCCCTTCTGCTAATTGATCTTTTGACTTCCACCAAAATGAGCAACACTAAATTGTACTACCTTCTCAAGCAAACTAGAGCTTTTCTTACCCAATTTAATTTTAACATCACTCATGTATGGCATGAGGGTAATGCATGTCGATTACCTTGCCAATCTGAGAGCTAGATTGGATGGTATAATCTTCTTTGATCAACTCACCCTACCCAAACATTTGTGTGGCTTGGTTAATTTGGATGATACTGGGCTCCCTTATCTCAAAAATTAATCTAACCTATGGGATTGATCTGGTTCAATATATGTTTAATTGAATGCCCATTTTATATTCAGTGTTGTTGTTCTCTTGGTTTTTGCTAATGTTTCACCCGAATACTACTTGCTATTTTGATTTCTGTGACATGTGTTGTTGGTTTAATTGCATTTCCTTTAATTGGGGGTTTCCTGCTTTGATTACTTACGCTGATAAAGTGTTGTTGTACCTCTAGAATTTGCTGATGCATCAGTTTAATTCCCCACTTGGTCAATTGCTAAGTTGTGTAACATCTGTTGTTGGTTTACTATCCCCAATCTTGATTGGGGTTTTACTGTCAATGCTGCCTCCATTGTTAATGATAAGGGGTTTACTCATTGCTAGAGGGAGATATACTATTTAGTGCTCTATTTGTTGATGGTGCATTTTTTGATCAACAGGGACATATTTCTTTCCTTTTTTTGGAATTATAATCTGGGATCCTTGCATCAATGCTTAATAGATATCCCTATGTTCAACTTTACAGCTGATCCTAACTTATCTGATATTCTTCTCCTTATTATGGATTAGAATTACCTCCGGATTTCCAATTTTAGTGATGCTATGGGATTAGCTGTTGGCATTAAATTTTTTGTTTTGCTGGTTATCAAAGATGAAACTGCTTGGAACCACTTAGTAACCTATGTTGTATCAATGTTACTTCCTAGTGTTTCTTATGTAGGATGCAATATTTATTCGATGTTTTAATGTTGTTGTATTTTTGGGCCTTTTGTCATGCAGGCTGCTCTTAGGGTTGGTTTGCTGATGGTAATTGCTAATCCCCTCTTCCCATCCTGTATGGGCATAATCAACACTTCCATTGTTGTAATTAATATTTATTTGCAGGCTAACCTTGTGGTTTTGGTCGTTGCTGTTTTTATCTTGACTAACTTTCTTGCGGTCAGCCTAATCACCTAATATGTTGTCTTCTCCCCATTAGCTCTGTTAAAACTGTGCACAACACTATGATTACCCAACTGCATAATTGGATTTTAGCTTATGTTTCTGGGATTTTGGATTGTCTTCATCAGCTATACCTTTTTGAGGATATTGAATGGTTGCTTGCTTTTTCTTTGTTGCTTGTCTCTTTTATTAGCTTTTGGGCTACTGCTGCTCCTTTGTTTCAGCTAGCTTTGGCTTGATCCTTTCCTTATCCTTCTGGGAATTTACTTTTGATTTGTATATTTGCATTGGGGGGTTTTTTGGCCAATTTTCTATTAATTATCATCTTGGTTGTTGGTTGGATCTGGACTTTGCTCCCAGTTATTTCTGGTATGTCCTTCTTATCCATAGGGTGCCTTTGGAGTTGCTTGTCGATTGCTTTGGGTAACCTCTTTCTTCCAACCCGCCGGAGTGTCTTATCTCGTTTATCCTTAACTTCTTGCAAGTTTGGACTTTCTTAATTATTTTTCATTGTGATTTTTGTCAGGGTTTTTTTGTTGGTTCTTTCTGGGTTTTTTCTAAGGCATTATCTATTTGTATTATGTGGTTCTTTGGCCAACTTGCTATTCTTTATTATCTTGTTTGTTGGCTTCTCTAGATCTTTGATTCCTCTATTCAGCACTACTCTTATCTTTCTTGTTAGGGTGTCTGTTTTTGATTGCTTTGGCTAATTTATTTTCCCCTTTCTCAAAAATGTGTTTTCTGTTTATTCTTATCTCCTCAGAGTTTTCATGGTTTCTCGCTTGCCAACCCCCATTGTGGGTTTAGCAAACCTATTTTCCCATTTGGAAGGGATTTTCTATTGCTGTGCAGATTTCATTTCGCATTTTCTACTCGCCTTGCCTGGCCAAGCCATTTCCCTCTTTGGAAAGCATCTTCCATTTTGATGGGGTTGGTTGTTGGTCAACTTGTGTCTATTCTATCTTGGTGGTTGGCTGTTATGGATCATTGAATCTTATGTTCAACCTCCTGCTACTATGGTTGTCTATCTGATTTTGTAGAATGATTTTGATGTTATTTTGCTTAAATTTGGTGGGGGTAATAATTGCATTATTGCTTACATTGATGGCCTTTGGATTTTGGGTCCTTTATCAAGGAGATTTATGGTTCTCTTGTTTTTCGCCCCATTCGATTATGGGCTTTTGGGTTTTTGCTATTATCATATCCCTTTATGTTCTTCTTATCTGTTGTTGTCCTCCCATTTCTGTGGTCATTTATGCTATTTCCCTTATCCAGGAGGTTGTTTTTGTGGTTGTTGGTTGTTTCCTGCATAATTTGATTATTGGCTTTTGGGTTTTCTAGCATTTGGTGACTCAATTTATTTGCTATTTTTTCCCTCTAGCTTTTGTCACATTTATGCAGATCATTATGACTATACTTTTTCCTCTTGATTTTAATCTTTGCATTGTTTAATCTCCTTGGGTGGATTTATGGCCACCTTGCTGGCTATTACTCTCAAGATTGTTGGCTGAACTAGATTAATGAGTTTTATCATAAGGAAACTATTTATGTGGTGTTATCTCTGATTGTCTCTTACTAGATTTGTCTGTGGTGGGGAGTAGCCCTTTGCCAATTTCTTCTTATCTGCTATTGTACTTCCATTTCTTGTGATAATTTGGGCTTGGGGTATGTTGTTTCCCTTTATAATCACTGTTCTCAATTTTCTGAAATAAGGAGGTTGTTAAGAGCTGCATTACTTACATTTTTTGCTTATCTTTTGATGGGAAATAACCTAAGCATCGACTGCTATTTAATGTATATTTATCAATGTCTCTGATTGGAATGGGGTTAATTCCTTGCTCTTGTCTTTGCTGGTTTTGGGTGATTTTGAAATTTACTATTTATTATCCTTTAGATGGTTTCGATGGATGACATTGATGGCTCTCTTTCATTTGAGTTGGGATTATCATACCATGGAGCCTAATATGATGACATATATTTGGCACCCCTTACCCACTTTGTTCTTTCTTTGCTCTTTCCACTTCGTATAAGGCTTTGCCTATTCTTGCGTATTTTGGCTCAAAAGATCTTCATCAAATGGTCGCTATCTGTTTGTTGGCTATGATGATGCCTTCACCCATTTTGGTTTGGTAGTAGTACTTGTGATGTAACCCTTCAAAGTTATGCTCATATTTGCCTCTACTCCAACTTGGTGTGACTGAGCTTGAGCCTCCTCTATCCCACTTCTTTATTATTACCATTTTCAAATTTTGCTGCTCTCACTTATCATTTTCTCTGTACTACTTTAATGCTCTAACTTCTTCCTCAATCTTACACTTTTCTTTTCTCTCTAGGTTGCTCCATAGTGTCATGCATTCTCCCTAACATTGGCCCTCATCCTTCATTTGCTTACTTTTGTTAATCACTTTGTATCTTTTTGCTTTACTCTTTTCTTGTGCCGATGTACTTAGATAGGGGATTTACTCCCTAGGCTGATTATAGCTCTTTGAGCAGTATTCTGGAGTTTATCCCCTTTAAGGACCTTGTAACCCCTTTTTTGTGGCAATGAAATTCCCATTATACAGTGTTTCCCAAGAAAAAAAATGCTAAAGCCTAATCCCTAAATATTTAAAAACCTAACAACCCAAACCTAAACTAAATAAAACCAAAAAATAAAATAAATAATAAAACCTAAACCTAAATATAATATAAAAGTATAATAAAATTAAAACTTAAACTATCACCTAAACCTAAACCTAAAAATAAAATAAAACACACGAAAATAAAACAATAAATAACATAAACTAAACTTTAAAAAAAATAAACCTAAGAATAAAAACCATAAATAAAAGGAAAGCTAAATGTAAAATAAAAATAAAATAAACATAAAAAATTAAATAAAACTAAATAAAAACCTAAACCTAAAAAATAAACCTAAAAATAAAACCTAAAAGTAAAAAAAAAAATTAAACCTACACCCTACAACAACAACAACAAGCCTTAATCCCACTAGGTGGGGTCAGCTACATGAATCCTTCATCTCCATTGTGTCCTATTATGATTCAAATCCTCACTTAATTCGAGAATATTAAGATCATTTTTTATACATCTTAACCAAGTCTTTTTAGGTCTACCTCTACCTTTCTTAACATAAGGCAAATCTAATGCATCTACTCTCCTAATCGGGTCATCGGATGGCACACGCTTTATGTGGCCAAATCATCTAAGGCGACTCTCCCTAATCTTATCTACCACTGGAGCTACTCCAACTTTTCATACTCATTTTGCATTCTATCTCTGGGTAAAGCCACTCATCCACTGAGCATCCTCATCTCAACACTTAACTTAGTCTTATGTTTCTCTTTTATTGGCCAACATTCTGCGCCATAAGTCATTGCAGGTCTTACCACCATCTTATAAAATTTTCCCTTAAGTTTAAGTGGAAATTTTCTATCACATAAAATTTTCCCTTATAGTATAGTATATAAGCACATTGTATACAATAAACTATACTACACTACACTATACAACACACTACATATAATATACATTGTACTACACTACATACAACATATATAATGTACTATTATTATATGCTACATACTATATACACTCTATACTATAATATCTATATACACAACACTATACTATATACATAATATATGCTATAATACTAAAACTACAATATATATATATACTTTTATATGGTATGTTACATATACCCTAAACCAAAAAAAAAAAACCTAAACCTAAATAAAAGTAAAATAAACTAAGAAAAAATATACAACTGAACTAAAATAAACTAAACTAAAATAAATAAAATCTAAGCGTAGACCTAAAATAAACTAAACTTAAACTAAATAAAATAAAATAAAATAAAAATAAACCTAACCTATACTAAAAAATAAAAATTATAACCTAAACCTAAACAAATAAAATAAAAACCTAAATGTAAACCTAAAAATAAAAAATAAAACCTAAACCTAAAAATAAAAAAATAAAACCTAAACCTTAAAACTAAAATAAAAATAAACCTAAACTAAACATAAACCTAAAAAAATACAAAAATAAAAACCTAAAATAAAATAAACAACCCTAAAATAAATAAACTAAACTAATAAAATAAAATAAATATAAATCAAAATTCGATATAATCTAAAATAAAATAAACTATATAAACCTAAACCTGCTTACTTAAAAAAAAAAAACCTAACCTAACTAAACCCTAAAAAAAACTAAAAAAAAAACCTAAACCTACTAGGTTTTTTGAAAATATAATTTAAACTAAACCAAACCCTAAACCTAAACCTAAAAAATAAATAAAAAAAGAATTAAAAAAATAAAAGAACCCTAACCCCCTGGACCCTGGGCTCCTGAGATCTGATGGGAAGAGGCCCTGGGCCCTGAATATGGGGCCACAGGCCCTGGAATGTTAAGGCCTGGGCGCTGGAGTCCTGGGCCACTGAGCCCTGGGCCTACTGGGCCACTGGGCCACAGGCCTGCAGGCCTGCAGCTTGGCCCTGAGGCCCTGGAGTCCTGGAGTCCTGGGCCCTGGGCCCCTGAGCCCTGGGCCGGACTGGGCCTGGGCTGAGAGGCCCTGAGCTAAACTGACTAGATAAAACATAAAATAAGATTAAATTAAAACCCATGGAATTGTGACGGAGGTTACATCTGTGGTGATGGCGTAGAGAGAGATTGAGGATATGATGGTGAATCCCACTACTAGGCGGGTGGTTTTGATCCAGCTGAAGAATGGCCAATCTAATCTACTGATTATGGAACAATTTCTTTACAATAGAGATGGTTCTTATTATCTAGGGTTTTCGATTTGCTCTATGCGTGCTCATTTTTGATCTATGTCATCGCTTATGTCTTAGAAAACTTTGTGTGCTACTTCATTGATGAAATCAAAGAAGAAATATTGAATCTGAATTTGTTCTCTGTTAAAGAAACCAACCAAAAACCCTAAACCCTAAACCTAAAAACAAAATCCTAAATCATAAAGCCAAAAAACCCTAAACTTTAAACCCTAAATGCTAAACCTTAAATCTTAAATGCTTAAACCCTAAACCCTAAACCCTAAAACCCTAACCTAAAAATAAAACCTAAAAATAGATGAAAAATAAAACTTAAACCTAAAATAAAAATAAAATAAACCTAAACCTAAACAATAATAAACTAAACTAAAGTAAATAAAACCTAAGCCTAAACTAAAATAAACTAAACCTAAACCTAAACCTAAACTAAATAAAATAAAATAAACTTAAAATAAACCTAAACCTACTAAAAAAATAAAACCTAAAAATAAACCAAAAATAAAACCACACAACCTAAAACATAAAAAACTAAACCTAAAAAATTAAATAAAAATAAAACTAAACTAAAAAATAAACATAAACCTAAAAAAATATACTGAAAAAACCTAAACTAAAATAAATATACTTAAAATAAATAAACTAAACTAAATAAAATAAAAAATATACCTAAATAAAAATGAAAAAAAATAAACTAAAAAAAAAAATAGTACAACCCTAAACCCTAAACAAACTCTAAATCCTAAACCCTAAACCCTAAACCCTAAAAACCCCTAAACCCTAAACCCTAAAAACCCCTAAATGATCTTAACTAATTTTGAACAACAATTAAGGTTTAATTAATATTTAAGTACAAAGTTTATTAGTTTAATTACTCCTTAATTTTTTGAGCAATTAATCCAAATTTTAGTGGGTTAATTTAATGGGATGACCTCTACCTCTCATGATTTTCTTGGGATTTATTTCTAACTTAATTAGGAAAATTGACTAATTAAATCTTAACTACTCTTTTAAGTTAATTAATGATTAATTAATCCCATGAATAGTAACAAATTGGTTAATTAAATATAATTATCATTGTTCAATAGTAAGTGAACTAAGGAATAGGGTTGGGACCCCTTTCCCTAAGTTCATTTCATCCTTTCTTTAAAATGAAATTAATTAAGATTTAACTAATTAATTTATTCACTTAATCAAATTGAAATCATAGTCACTTCAGACTTTAATTATTTAAATCGTGGAGTAGATCTTTAGGTGTTTAATAACAAAAAGGAGTTTAATGAAATTATGGTTAGTCCACATGTGTGGGAAAACTATAAGAGTAATTAATTAAGTCCCTTAATCTAATTAACTATTAATCACGAGCCAATTGCGTTAGACCTCTTTTATTTCCTAGGATAATTGTAAGTTTATTTTCCATGCATATCATGTTGGCTCATAATTATTTTGTTAATTACCTTAAGGTGACATAAGTAAGGGTAATTAATTCATCTAATTAAGGGTTCAACTTAATTAACCCATAAATTTCCTTATATTAAATAAAATCACTAATGTGGGAATTGGTTTAAAACTACAAGTGATGATTTCTCTTCTCCTCTTTAAATCTAATCAAATCCAAAACTTAATTAATAAAGAAGCTTTGGTTTGCTTTAAATAATCTTATTTGATTTGACTATCCTTAAGAACTAGTTTGGTTGAATGAATCACATGCTCATATTTGATTGTCCTCTTCCTAATCATGTTAAATTTAGTATGTCATTTGGATTCATGCATCCATCTTTTTAAAATCAAGTAAAATGAAATGATTTTCCTTTATGTAAGCTTGCATGTGTTTATTTAATTTAATATATATGTGGCTATTATCACTATTAAATCCAAATGTATTTTTAAAAGCTTATGAATGAATAATAATGTGTTATGATGCTAGTTATAAATACATAAGAAATGCATGTGCTTATGGCTTAAGTGTCTGAATGTTGAGTTCTCTTTCCTCTATTCATGTGTTGATTTATATAAGATTGAATGGTAATGGGTATATAGTCTGGACATCCTGGGAACACGAAGCTTTAGCTAGCCCCAAGGAGGAATACCTCACTTGGTTTAACAATGACACATACCCATTTGATTTCATTCTTATGTATTTCAACATTAAAATTTGGATAGAGCTTTAATTCATATATATAAATAATTCAATAAAAAAATATATTTAATCTTTGCATGATTTTCTTTCCCTCATTTATGCATACATCCATGTGTGTCCAATAAAAGGAAGTATACAGTCTGGACATCTCGGGAATATAAGGATTTAGTTATCCCCAAGGAGGTCATCTGATTACCTCATTTCCCTAGTTTAACAATGATAGGTACTTGCCTATATATTTGTACATGTATATGTATATGTGATTATTAAATTAAAATCCCATTTTACATTTAAAATATATGCATTCATAATAGACTAAGTGGTGTAACTAATTAGCCATATGATTTGGAGTTTATTTCCTATGTTAATGTATACGAATTTACATATGTTTGCTGGCAAAATGGGTATATAATCTAAACATTCTGAGAATACAAGGGTTTAGCTAGCTCCAAGGAGGTCATTTGATTACCTCACTTCCCTTATTTAACAACGAAACATGCCTATTTAATTTAATTCTTATGTCCTTTTTGTATAATAATTTGGATGAAGTTTTAAATAAATATGTTTAAACAATTCAAACAAATAAAATATAAATTCTAAACATACACATACATTCATCATTTAAGTGTGCTAAAATATGTTGCATGCTTAGATACACTTTGGATTAAATCAAATGCATGTTACATGTGATGGAAAGGAATGATTTAATATATGTCATGTGGTAGTAATTCAATCAAATTAATCTTAATATGCCTTTCATTTTGAATAGGATTTATTTAAAGTGAACCTAAACTTATGATTAATTAAATCATTTAATAAGACATTAACTAAAGAGAACTAAATCAAATTAATTTACTTTAGAAAGTGACTTAAGGAAGGGATGAAAGAGGGCAATCCTTTTTTTTTTCTTCTTTTTAAAACACTTAGTTGTGTAATCCAATGAAACAAAATAAAACATAAATTAAAATTCTCAAATCAATTAAACCACTTCAAGTGAATCAACCTTTTATATTAACTTGAATCCTTCTACACTTAGATAATACAACACTAATGCCTAATAAGACTTAGCACATCAGCCTTAATACACACATTAGAATTAAGTCACCACTTATAGCTCTAAGTTAGGATGGTGTATGATGTGATGTATGTTTTGTTTTATGATGTATTAATTTAGATTGGATGTTAGGGTGTATGATTCATAGACTGGATGATAGACTAATATTAGCCTAATCATGTTTTTTGCAGGGGATTATGCTTAAGGAATGCTTAAAAATAAATGTGAATGCTTCTTTTGTAGGTTGCTTAAATCCTTAAGCATAACCCAAGTTAGGATGGGTGGGCTTAGTTACCCATTTGTAGGGTGCTAAGTCAAAATTATAAATACAACTACTTGAGATTATATGTATATTTAGCTAACATCTATTTTGCAAGTGTAGTTAGATTTATTTTTCCCATAAAAATGTACTTTTTGCAATAGGAATTATGATTAGTGCTATGGGAGATTAGGTTGAGCATTGGCCAGAAGGCTCTGTTCTAGGGTACCCTATGATCATTTTAAAGCAAGCACCATCCAAATCAAAGAAAGAACCAAATCAAAAATGGAGATATGAAGAAAGAAGACCCCCATAGCATTTAATATAATTATAATTAATCTTTCATATTCTAGGTTGTATAAGGGTAGAGCTTGGCTTCCAATCTTTTCTCTCTTCGGGTTGTATGGTAGTACCCAACCACACCGGCCTTTTACTCTTTTATGATAGTTTATATAATTGTTTAATGTTATGTTTACATTGTGCATTAGGATGGCATGCTTTTCATATTTTAATAAATGATTGATGCTTTAATGTGTGGCTTGGATATGATTAGGCTCCTAGGATAAAAATAACTTCTCTACCCAACTAATCACTCATAACTAAATTTTAAATAACTTATAACCTCATCATAAAGCCTAAGACATAAATAAGATAATTAAAAGATCTAGCAACCCCTTAGCTGTATGGTTGTATGTTTCACTTCATGCATGTATATTCTATCCCCTTTGAACATGAAGGATCTCCATCCTTGCACAATAAGGGAATGCTTGACTTGTGAGGGCATCCTTTGTGGTGGAGAACACCTTCTTCTAGCTGATTTAACCCATAACCTATTTCATCATGCATTTAGGCATAAGAAATCCTAAAGCCTCAATCAAAATGATGTGTCCAAAATGAAATAAAATTTGGAAAGATTTTGCATCTATAGATTAAGTCATATGCTCATACCACTCATGCTCTAGTCTCTTAATGAGTGTATTCAGGACTTTAGTCTCTTTCTAATTAAATAACTACCCTAGCTATAATGCAATTCAAAAGACCAGACTACATGGTTTCAAAATTGTAGGAGGAGTTAGCTAGCGGCCACTCCAGACACTTATAAGTCCAGAAGTTGAACAATTTATTCTCTCTTATGGAGGTAAACCCTTATGTCCACCTGTCACTTTGATTTAGGTCATGCTATAGCTCGTACTAAAGCTCTCTTGATTTAGGATGTGAGGTAGCTATTTGTTTCAGGCTACGAGCATAATTCCTCACCTCTTAGGTATTCCCACAACCTTATGTTGTTGGATTATAAGCCATAGTAATCTAAATAAATTTCAACTCAAAACATATAATGTAAAGAGGTAATTGTGCTCGATCATCCCAAAGAGTAAGTCTTCATCACTGAATGTAACTACGAAGATGTCCTTTGAGTGGCATGACTCCTCTTTCATAACTGTCAGCTGAGCCAGGCATATCTCTACATTAAGTAAAGACTTGATTAAAGATTCCCTAATCTCTTTGGATAAGTCAAGGGTGTTGTATATGCTTAACTTAGTAGGAAACTTTCTAAGGTGAGCTAGGACATTGTAATCAACTCTGGCTTGGTCCTCCAGAAGCATATCCATAGGTGAACCATCCTTTGGAGGGGCTATCTGCTCTCTGGAACCAATGACCTACTTACCCTTATCATGTGGTGCTACCCTAGGCGGTAGAACTTTGCCACTGCATAGGTTGACTTCAGTGACTACTTGGAATGATGGGCTTGTGGTAAGTTCTACCTTCTCATCAGGCAGACTTACAGCTTCTCTTATGGGATCCTCAGAGTTAGTTGACTCCAAGTCAATCTGAAGAGGTGAACCTAATTGATTTAAAGAAGGATAGTCTGACTCTGATCAAAAAGGAAGGATTGAAACAACTAAAGCAATTAATTTTATTTAGACTCGGCGAGCATTCAATAGGAATAAAATTAGGATCATTAGAAGTAGACAATATATAAGTAGAATCAGCTTTCTTCATTAATGTCTTTTTGGGTGGAGGTACATGATAGAAATCAAGTAAAGTAAGCAGAATAACAGAATTAGTGCCCTTATCTATAGATACAACACTCCTGCCAGTAGAAAAGGAGCTAGCAAAAGAGGTGGTAGCTGCAATGGTAGAGGGAGTATAGAACTCAGACAGTGGCTGTGCTGCTAGACTATCCCGGGCAAGTATGGTGAGATGTTGCTACTATTGGGCTATCACCCTCCCTGAGTTGTCATTTGCAACTAACAAATCTTCCTTAGTGTTGAAGGTTTGAGCTACTTCAGGCACCTGTAAGAAAAGCTTCTTGTTCTTAGAAATGATCTTCTTAGAGGTTCGAGATAGGGAGATATCCTAACCTTCTTTGGTTTTAAGAGGATCGCAAGTATCCCCAAAGATTACTCTAACATAACTGGATGGTTATTCTAATAAGTATTTCTTAGAGATAACTATGGCTCCCAACTTGTAGCTGCACTCATGCTAATCCTTAAAGGTGATAGAATACTCTATGATATGGCCTAACATACGATGGTAGAGGCAATAACTAGGATCATCGCTCTTTCCCACTTCCTCGAGCCTCTTAGGCTCTGGTAACTGAAAGTCATGTTTCCATAAGAGATTCTTAAAGATTTTTCTAACTACCTCCCTCTTGAATGATTATGGCTTATTCAATCTATAGGCAAGAGTAGGTGCAAACTAGATACTTGGTGATCGATATGAATAACGCTACTGGGTAGGCTGCTGAGGTGGTGGAAATAGTCATTATGGGGCTGCGGTGGCAAGTAAGATGGCTGATTTGGTGCTAGAATAGGTCTCAAAGGAGGCTGCTAAACTTGAAACCTCTCTTACTGAACTCTAGCTTGCAACTACCCTCTGTCCCCTAACACAAGCTCCACGGCTTCTTCTCAACACCATACTGCGCTATGATTGGTCAAGAAAGGGCAACTATTTGGTTTCCTTACGTAAAGATTAATTTTCAAATATTTTGATGGTAAAACCCTAAAGCATGAAAGAGAATGGGCTATGGATATTCCTGAGAATAATTTCAATGGCATGTTGTTCGGACAGTTATTGGTTCACATTTCATGCTCAAGTTGCCCCACCTGATAATATAATCAACAATGATCCCGTTGAGTTTCTGTTTCTCTATAATGAGGTCGCCTACAGTCACCCTCTGTTGAGCTCTAGCAAACCTCTTGACCAAAAGGTTCTTCAACTTAGAAAAAGTTTTTACCAAACCGTTGGGCAGTTTGACGTACCAATCAAATGCAACACCTGACAGACTACTAATGAAAAGGCAGAAGAGGAGTGTGTTGTTGTCACCCGTGTTGCAACAGTTGTCTCTAAAGTGTGCAATGTGTTATCGTGGGTTCTCACTGCCATCAAAGATCTTAAAGGATGGTGGAACAAAACCCTAAATAAAATAAAAACTAAATAAAAACCTAAATGTAAAATTTAATCCCAAAAATAAAACCTAAAAATAAATAAAAAATAAAACCTGAGCCCTAAATTAAAAAAAAACCTAAACATAAAATAAACAAAATAAAATAAACATAAACCTAACCGTAAACCTAACACTAAACCCCAAACCCTTAACCAATACCTAAAGTAACTAAATAAATTAAAAGATAAACCTAAACCCTGAAACCTAATAAACCTAAACTTAAACCTAAACCCTAAGAATGGGCAGAACCTTGATGGCAGGAACATCACCATCAACTAGGCTCAGTTCAGATCTGGCGGTGGAGGCGATGGTAGAGGCGGCAGTTATCGTAGTGGTGGTGGGGAATCTAGAGGTACTGGTGGATATGGAGGTGGTGGTCAAAGCAAGTGGTGGTTATGGAGGCAGGAGGAGTGCCGGAGGTTACAACCGTGGTGGTGGCAGAGCGAGAGTTCGGGGATATGATGATGGATCCCACTACTCGGGAGGCCAAGGTGGTTTTGATGGGAGCAGGAGAAACTAAAGAATGATCGATCCGACCTATTGCTTATGAAATTATGTCTTTGTAGTAGAGACAGTTTTAGTTATCTAGGGTTTTTGATTTGTTCTATGTGTGCTCATTTTTGATCTTTATCATCGCTTGTGTCTTAGAATACTTGGTGTGTTACTTGGTTGATGAAATCGAAAAGAAGAAATGTTGAATTTGAATTTGTTCTCTGTTAAAAAAATCAAAACCAAAAACCCTAAACTAAAACCTAAGCCCTAAACTTAAAACCTAAACCCTAAACTATAAACCCGAAAACCTAAACCTTAAACCATAAAACCCTAAACCCCAAACTCTAAATTTTAAAACCTAAACCCTAAACCCTAAACCCTAAAAATCTAAAAACTTAAACCTAAACTAAATAAAACATAAAAAAATAAATAAATAAATCCTTAACCAAAATAAAACAATAAATTAAAATAAAATAAAAACTAAAATAAATAAATAAATAAACTAAGCTAAATAAAAATTAAAAATAAACCAAAATAAAAAATTTAAATAGACTAAAATTAAAAAAGTAAAATAAATAAACTAAATAAACCTAGGCCTCTTGGGTTTGCTTGATTAAAAGGCCTAGATCCTGAGCCTAGGCCACTGGCCCTTGATCCTGGAAGGCCTGACCCTGGAGTCCTGAGCCCAGGGCCAGGCCACAAAGGCCACCAGGCCCTGTCCACGGCCACTGACTGACCCCAGGCCATGAGCCCTGAGGCATGGAATCCAGGCCTGGGCCCCAGCCCCGGGACTCAGGCCCTGAGTCTGGGCCCTGGGCCACTGACCTAGGCCACAGGCCCAGCCAAGGCTGGGGGCAGGCCACAGGCCCCAAGACCCTAGCTCAGGCCCTGGGCGGATCTGTGCCTGGGCCCTGGAGTCCTGGCAGGCTAAGGCACGGGACCTGGGCCACCAAAGTCAGGGGCCAGGCCCTGGCCACTGAGATGTAAAGGCACCCCAGATCATGGGCCAGGCCTGGGGCCACAAAGACCTAAGTGGGCCACCAGGCTGTGCCTGGGCCAAGACCCACTGACTTTGGGCCCTGAGCTGATGGCCAGAGTGCCTGAGCCCCAGACCTCAGGCCTTGGGCCACTGAGCCTGATCACTGAGCCACAGGCCCTCGGGCCTTGAGCTGAGCAATGAGCCCTAGGCCCTGGGCACCCTGACCCAAGATCCTGGGCCAGGCCCTCGGCCATGTGCAGCAGGCCAGCACTAGGCCAACCTGAGTTCTGAGCCATGAGCTGGGCTATAATTAAAAATTGGCTAAGATAAAGATAAATGCTAAGATAAATAAAAGGCTAAATAAAAATAAGAATGGGCTTGGATAAAGATGTAAGATAAAGGCTCCTGAGCCACAGTCATGAGCCCTGACTGGCTTTAGCTCAGGCCCTAAAGACCAGGCCTAAACCCTGAGGCACACTGGGCTTGCAGGCCCTGGGCCCTAGGCCCTGGTAACCCCCAAACCTAAACCTTACCCACTGACACTGAGCCCTGAGCTGGGCTTGGAATACACTACTGACCTCCAGATCCTG
This sequence comes from Cymbidium sinense, assembly GCA_021442155.1. NCBI lineage: Eukaryota > Viridiplantae > Streptophyta > Magnoliopsida > Asparagales > Orchidaceae > Cymbidium > Cymbidium sinense. The sequence continues at coordinate 14,518,120 of CM038222.1, forward strand.
ACCTAACCTGGGCCACTGACTGAGCCCATCCTAAACCTAAACTTGAAGTAACTAAATAAATTTAAAATAAACCTAAAATCCAAAACATAATAACCTAAACTTAAACTGGTAAGAATGGGGGAACCTTGATGAGAACATCACTCAGCCGGCTCAACCTAAATCGGCGGTGGAAGAGATGTGGCATTTATCATAGTGGTTGTTGGGGATATGGTGGTGCCAGTGGTTATGGAGGTGGTGGTCAGAGCAGTGGTGGTTATGGAGGCGGCATGAGCGATGGAGGTTACAACCATGGTGGTGGCAGAGGGAGAGATCGGGGATATGATGGTTGATCCCGCTACACGAGATGTCAGGGTGGTTCTATTAGGAACTGAAGAAACTAAAGAATGGCCAATCTAATCTGTTGCTTATGGAACTATGTCTTCACATTAGAAATAGTTTTAGTTATCTAAGATTTTTGATTTGCTCTATGCGTGCTCATTTTTTATCTATGTCATCACTTATGTCTTAAAAAAGTTGGTGTGTTACTTGGTTGATGAAATCAAAAAGAAGAAATGTTGAATCTGAATTTATTCTCGGTTAAAAAAAACCAAAAAGCCTAAACCATAAAAACTCTAAGCCCTTAACCACAAACCCTAAACCCTAGCCAAACTTAAAACACTCTCTAACCTAAACCTACCCACCCCAGCCCAAAACACAAAATCTTGACCCTACCCTGGGCCCTAAAGCCTCACTAAACCCTGGGCCAGCCAGGCCCTAAACCCCTGATCTCCCCAGCCACCAGGCCCTGAGCCCTAAACTGAGCCACTGGGCCCAGCCCAGGCTAAACTCTAGGCCTGGGCCGGACCCTGGGCCCTAAACTAGGCCCTAGGCTCTTGACTGGCCTACCCTGGGCCCTGACCCTGGGCCTAAACCTGACCACGGACCCTAGACTGCCCTAGGCCCAGGCCGCCACCTGAGCCCTGAGGCTGGGCCACAGGCCCTGAGCCACTGAGCCCAGCCAGGCCCTACCTTTCAGATCACCTCTAAACCCTCCTGACCCTGAGCACCTTAAACTCTAAACCCTAAAAGTATAAACCACAAACACTAAACCACCTAAACTACCAAAACTAAAGTAACTAAATAAATTAAAAAAATTAAACCCACAAACTAATAAACTTAAACCACAGAATGGATGGAACCTTGATGAAATGAACATCACCGTCAACCAGGCACACTCCAGATCTATCGATGGAGGCGAAGGAGTAGGCAGCGGTTATTATATGGTGGTGGGGGATCTGGAGGTGCTAGTATATATGGAGGTGTTGGTTAGAGAAGTCGCAGTTATGGAGGTAAGAGGAGTAATGGAGGTTACAGCTCTGGTGGTCGCGGTGGGAGAGATCGAGGACATGATGGTGGATCCCGCTACTCGAGAGGCCAGAGTGGTTCTGATAGGAACTGGAGAGACTAATGAATGGCAGATCTAATTTATTGCTTATGGAACTGTGTCTTTGTAGTAGAGATGGTTCTAGTTATCTAGAGTTTTCAAATTTCTCTATGCGTGCTAGTTTTTTATTTATGTCATCGCTTGGGTCTTAGAAAACTTAGAGTGCTACTTGGTTGATTAAATCTAAAAGAAGAAATGTTGAATCTAAATTTCTTCTCTGTTAAAAAAAAAACCAAAAACCCTAAATCCTAAACTAAAATGTGAACCCTAGATCAAAATCCTAAACCCAAAACCTTAAAAATCCTAAACCCTAAACCTTAAACCATAAACCCTAAACTCTAAACCCTAAACCCTAAACCCTAAACCCTAAACCCTAAAACCTAAACCCTAAACCCTAAACCCTAAACCCTAAACCCTCAGTAACATAAACAGCAAAAAGCTAAAATTGAAACCTAAAACTAAACAAAACCTAAATAAATAAAAAAACCTAAACCAAAATAAAATAAAAAAATAAAAAAATAAAACTAAAACCTAACTAAACCTAAAAACTAAAGAAAAAAAAACTAAAAATAGATTAAAATAAAATAAACCTAACTAAACTAAAATAAAACCTAAATAAAATAAAAACTAAACCAAAAAGAAAAATATATAAACTTAAATAAAATAAAAAGAAAAACTAAATAAAAACAAAAACCTAAAAAATAAACCTAAAATAAAACCTAAAATGGAAGAATGTTGGATCTGGTTGTTCTTGGTTAAAAGAAAGAAACCCTGAGCCCTAAGGCCACTAGGCCTCAACGGGCCCTGGCCCAGGCCCTAGGCCTGCTGAGGCTCTGGGCCCTGACCCTGAACCCCAGGCCTAAACTAAAGCCAGGCAAAATGTGGGCCCAGGCCAGGCCTCATCACTGGGCCACAGGCCAGCCAGGCCCTGACCTGATCCTGGGCCCACAGGCCTGAGCCCTGGTGACGGCACTGGACCCTAAACCCTAGGCCCTGGGCTGGACCTGACCACAGGCTAGGCTGGGCTCTTGGTGACACTGGAGCCAGGACTGGGCTCAGGCTAAACCCAGGCTGGGAGCCACAGGCCACAAGCCTGAGCCACTAAACTGACTGACAGCCACCTAAACCTGAGCCTAACTAAACTGACTCTGACACTAAATCCCAACTCTAAACCCTAAAACCTAACTAAACACTACCTAAACTCTAAACCTTAAAAGTATAAACCCACAAAACCCTAAACCAAAACTAAAGTAACTAAATAAATTAAAAATTAACTTAAACCCACAAAACCTTAAACTTAAACCACAATGGATGGAAATGATAGGAACAACAGTCAACCAAGCACACTCTAGATCTATCGGTGGAGGCGAAGGCGGAGGCAGTGGTTATTATCGTGGTAGTGGGGATCACGAAGGTCTTAGTAGATATGGAGGTCTTTGGTCCGACAAGTGGTGGTTATGGGCGTAAGAGGTGCAATGGAGGTTACGACTCACGGTGGTGGCGTGGGGAGATCGAGGATATGATTGTGGATCCTGCTACTCGAGAGGCCAGGGTGGTTCTGATAGGAATTGGAGAATCTAATGAACGACAGATCTAATTTACTGCTTATGGAACTGTATCTTTGTAGTAGAGATGGTTCTAGTTATCTAGAGTTTTCAATTTTCTTTATGCGTGCTAGTTTTTTATCTATGTTATCGCTTGTGTCTTAGAAAACTTAGAGTGCTACTTGGTTGATGAAATCTAAAGAAGAAATGTTGAATTTAAATTTCTTCTGTTAAAAAAACCAAAATCCCTAAAACCTAAACCAAAAACCATAAAAATCCTAAACCCTAAACCCTAAACCCTAAACTCTTAACCCTAAACCCTTAACCCTAGACCATAAAACCTAAACCCTAAATGCTAAACCCTAAACCTTAAAAAGCTAAAATTGAAACCTAAACTGAACAAAACCTAAAAATGAATAAAAAAACCTAAACCAAAATAAATTAAAAAATAAAATAAAATAAAACCTAAAACTAAAACCTAAACCTAAACCTAAAACTAAAAAGAAAATAAAATAAAAAAACTAAACAAAAATAAAATAAATAAAAACCTAAACTAAACTAAAAAATAAAAAACCTAAATAAAATAAAAACTAAACTAAAAAGAAAATAAATAAACTTAAATAAAATAAAATAAAAACTAAATAAAAACCAAAACCTAAAAAATAAACCTAAAATACATAGATGGAGAGTGTTGGATGGTTGTTCTCAAAAGAAAAAGGAAAACCCAGGCCACTGAGCCTGACCTGGGCCCTGGGCCCTGAGCCATGAGCTTGCAGGCCCAGGGCTCTGAGCCTGCTGCCCTAGGCCACTGAGCACTGATCCCAGAAGATCTTTAGGCCTGGGCCACTGAGCCCTGATCAGGAGTACTGGGCCAGCCAGGCCCTGACCACTGATCCTGGGCCCCAGGACCTGGGCCCTGGGCCTACTGACGTGATCTGCAGGCCCTAAGGCCCTGGGCCCTGGGCCTGGGCTGGGGACCAGGCCTAGATGAGCTGGGCTCTTGGCTGACCCCAGGCCACACAGGCTGGGGCTGAGGCCACTGGCCCTGGGCCCTGGGCTTGAGCCACAGGCCCTAGCTGATCCAGGCCTGGCAGCCACTGAGCCCTGGGCTCAACCACTTCCTAAATCCTCTCTGGGCCTTAAAACCCTGAGCATTAACCTAAACTCTAAACCTAAGTATAAACACAAAACCCTAAACCTGAAACCTACAAAGGAAACCTAATGTAACCAAAAAAATTAAAAAATTAACTTAAACCCTATAACCTAATAAACTTAAACCATAAGAATGGATGGAACCTTGATGATAGGAACATCACCATGAACCAAGCACACTCTAAATCTATCGGTGGAGGCGAAGGCGGAGGCAGCGGTTATTATCGTGGTGGTGGGGGATCTGGAGGTGCTAGTAGATATGGAGGTGATGGCCAAAGAAGTGGTGGTTATGGAGGTAAGAGGAGCAATGGAGGTTCTGACTCACGGTGTGTGGTGGGAGAGTTGAGTATATGATGGTGAATCAGCTATTAGAGGCGGTAGATGCTGAGAAACTAATGAATGACGGATCTAATTTACTGCTTATGGAACTGTATCTTTGTAGTAGAGATGGTTCTAGTTATCTAGAGTTTTCAATTTTCTTTATGTGTGCTAGTTTTTTATCTATGTTATCGCTTGTGTCTTAGAAAACATAGAGTGCTACTTGGTTGATGAAATCTAAAAGAAGAAATGTTGAATTTAAATTTCTTCTCTGTTAAAAAAAAACCAAAATCCCTAAAACCTAAATCAAAAACCATAAAAATCCTAAACCCTAAACCCTAAACCCTAAACCCTAAACTCTTAACCCTAAACCCTAAACCCTAAACCATAAAACCTAAACCCTAAATGCTAAACCCTAAACCTTAAAAAGCTAAAATTGAAACCTAAACTGAACAAAACCTAAAAATGAATAAAAAAACCTAAACCAAAATAAATTAAAAAAATAAAATAAAATAAAAACCTAAACTAAAACCTAAACCTAAACCTAAAACTAAAAAGAAAATAAAATAAAAAAACTAAACTAAAGTAAAATAAATAAAATCCTAAACTAAACTAAAAAATAAAAAACCTAAATAAAATAAAAATTAAACTAAGAAGAAAAATAAATAAACTTAAATAAAATAAAATAAAAAACTAAATAAAAACCAAATAAACCTAAAATAAAATAAAATGAGAATGTTGATCAGTTTGTTCTCAAAGACCAAAACCATAGCACTAGGCCACTGGGCCTTGACCCTGGCTGAGGCCCTGGGCCATGAGCACACCCAGGACTCTGGGCCTGACCCCTGGGCCCTGGGCTGACCTGATCCCAGGCCAAAGATCTTGGGCCCTGAGGCCACAGGCCCTGATCAGCCCAGGCCCTGGGCCAGGCCTGGCCTGATCCTGGGCCCCACTGGGCCACAGGCCACCCAGGCCCCACCTGATCTGAGGCCACTGAGGCCACTGGGCCCTGGGCTGGGCCCAGGGACCTGGGCCCTGATTAAAGGCTCTGACTGGCCAGGCCCTGGGCCCTCTGAGGCCTATGACCCTGGGCCACAACTTAAACCTCCTAGCAGCAGTCACTGCCCTGACCTTCCACAGGCCCTAAACTCTGCCCTTGGCACTAAATCCTAAAACTCTAAACCTTAAAACCCCTAAACACTAACCCAAACTCTAAACCCTAAGTATAAACCAAAACCACAAACCCTAAACCCCAAGCGAAACTAATGTAACAAAAAAAAATTAAAATTAACTTAAACCCTATAACTAATAAACTTAAACCATAAGAATGGATGGAACCTTGATGATAGGAACATCACCATGAACCAGGGCACACTAAATCTATCGGTGGAGCGGAGGCGAGGCAAGCAGTTATTATTGGTGGTGGTGGGGGATCTGGAGGTGCTAGTAGATATGGAGGTGATGGCCAAAGAAGTGGTGGTTATGGAGGTAAGAGGAGCAATGGAGGTTCTGACTCTGGTGGTGATTGGGAGAGTTCAGTATATGATGGTGAATCAGCTATTGAGAGGCGGGGTGGTTGATAAGCGGAGAAACTAATGAACGACGGATCTAATTTACTACTTATGGAACTGTATCTTTGTAGTAGAGATGGTTCTAGTTATCTAGAGTTTTCAATTTTCTTTATGTGTGCTAGTTTTTATCTATGTTATAAACTTGTGTCTTAGAAAACATAGAGTGCTACTTGGTTGATGAAATCTAAAAGAAGAAATGTTGAATTATATTTCTTCTCTGTTAAAAAAAAACCAAAATCCCTAAAACCTAAACCAAAAACCATAAAAATCCTAAACCCTAAACCCTAAACCCTAAACCTTAAACTCTTAACCCTAAACCCTAAACCCTAAACCATAAAACATAAACCCTAAATGCTAAACCCTAAACCTTAAAAAGCTAAAATTGAAACCTAAACTGAACAAAACCTAAAATGAATAAAACCTAAACCAAAATAAATTAAAAAAATAAAATAAAATAAAAACCTAAATTAAAACCAAAACCTAAACCTAAAACTAAAAAGAAAATAAAAAAAAACTAAACTAAAATAAAATAAATAAAAAGCTAAATTAAAATAAAAAATAAAACCTAAATAAAATAAAATTAAGGAGAAAATAAATAAACTTAAATAAGATAAAGATAAAAAAACTAAATAAACCAAAACCTAAAAATAAACCTAAAATAAAGACATAAAATGGAGAAATGTTGGATCAGTTTGTTCTCAAAACCAAAGACCATAGAAACCACTAAAGACCCACAGGGCCCTAACTCTAACCCTGGGCCCTCCATAGCAGGCCCACAGGCTCTGACCCTGGGCCCTGAGCCTAAACTGATCCCCACCATAGATCTTAGGCCCTGACTGAGCCAGGTCAGCCAGGCCTGGGCCCAGGCCCTGACTGATCCTGGGCCAGGACCCTAGGCCCTGGGCCCTAGGCTAGCCATCTCTGGGCCACAAGCCCTGAGCCTGGGCCCTGAGCCTTGGGACACAAACCTAATGACTGGGCTCTTGACCAGGCCTGAGCCAAGCTCTGAGCCACTGTGACCACAGGCCCTAAAGAAACTGAGCCCTAAACCCAACAATCCTAAACCTAAACCCTAACCACAAACCTGCTCAACCCTTAACACTAAATCCTAAAACTCTAAACCTTAAAACCCTAAACCCTAAACACTAACCCAAACTCTACTAAAAGTATAAACCCAAAACCACCCAAACCCTAAACACAGCGAAACCTAATGTAACCAAAAAATTAAAAAATTAGCAAACCCTATAACCCAATAAACTTAAACCATAATGGATGGAACCTTGATGATAGGAACATCACCATGAACCCGGGCACACTCTAGATCTATGGGTGGAGGAGGCAAGCTGTTATTAATGTGGTGGGGGATCTGGAGGTGCTAGTAGATATGGAGGTGATGGTTCGAGAAGTGGTGGTTATGGAGGTAAGAGGAGCAATGGAGGTTCTGACTCACGGTGGTCTGGCGGTGGGGAGTTCAGTATATGATGGTGAATCATTAGAGGAGGGTGGTTGATTGAAGTGGAGAAACTAATGAACGACGGATCTAATTTACTGCTTATGGAACTGTGTCTTTGTAGTAAAGATGGTTCTAGTTATCTAGAGTTTTCAATATTCTCTATGCGTGCTAGCTTTTTATCTATGTCATCGCTTGTGTCTTAGAAAACTTAGAGTGCTACTTGGCTGATGAAATCTAAAAGAAGAAATATTGAATCTAAATTTCTTCTAAAAAAAAAACCAAAAACCCTAAATCCTAAACTAAAACTCAGACCACAGGCCAATTCCTAAACAGAAACCACGAAAATCCTAAACCCAAACCCTCTAAACCCTAAACTCTAAACCCTAATCCTAAACCTCCTAAAACTGGCCCTAAACCCTAAACCTAAACCCTAAACCCTAAACCTCAACTAACAAACCTAAACCACAAAAGCTAAAATTGAAACCTAAACTAAACAAAACCTAAAAATAAATAGAAAAACCTAAACCAAAATATAATAAAAAAAATAAAATAACATAAAAACCTAAATTAAAACCTAAACCTAAACCTTATTCTAAAAAGAAAATAAAATAAAAAACTAAAACTAAGATAAAATAAATGAAACCTAAACTAAACTAATAAATAAAAAACCTAAATAAAAATAAAACTAGGCCAAAGAAGATAAATAAAATTAAAATAAAATAAAAAGATAAAACCAGAAAAAGATAGCCTAAAATAAAACCTAGGTGGAGAATGTTTAATCCAGTTTGTTCGGGTTAAAAAGAGGCCACTGGCAGTCAGCCCTGACCACAAGACCCTAGCCTAGCCTGGCCTGCCAGGCCTGACCCTGGGCCACAAACACTAGGCCCGAGGCCAAAGATCTGGGCCCTGGCCCTGAAACCCATCCTAGGCCCCACTGAGGCCCTGACCTGATCTTGCCCAAATACAGCCCTAGACTGAGCCTAGGCCACAAAAGGCCCTAGGCCACAAGGCTGAGCCCACAGGCAGGGCCCTGAGCCCTGACTAGGCCTAAACTCTTGGCGGCTGGCCACTGAGCCATAAACCCTAAACCACACAAACTGGCCTGGCCCTAAACCCTAACCACAGCCCAGGCCCTAGGCCACTGAGCCTGAGCAAACCCTAAAGCTGACAAATAAACCCACCTGGGCCCTGAAACCTCCTTAAACCTAAATCACACTCTGGCGCTACCTTAAACCCATACACCCACAAATCTAAAATAAAAGTATAAACCCTAAAATCCTAAACCCTTAACCCTAAACCAAAACCTAAAGTAACTAAATAAATTAAAAAATTGACTTAAACGCTAAAACCTAATAAACTTAAACCCTAAGAATGGATGGAACCTTGATGACATGAGTCAGTCACCGACCACCTTATATAGATCTGTGGAGGAGGTAGGAGGTTATTGTCATGGTGGTGAGATCTGGAGGTTCTGGTAGATATGGAGGTGATGGCGGAGAGGTGGTAGTTACGGAGGTAAGAGGAGTAATGGGAGGTTGACTCACGGTGGTGCGGTGGGAGAGTTAGTATATGATGGTGAATCAGCTATTGAGAGGCGGTGGATAGAAAGTGGAGAAACTAATGAGCAGCGGATCTAATTCTTATGGGCGTGTCTTTGTAGTAAAGATGGTTCTAGTTATCTAGAGTTTTCAATATTCTATATGTGCTTTTATCTATGTCATAACTTGTGTCTTAGAAAACTTAGAGTGCTACTTGGCTGATGAAATCTAAAAGAAGAAATATTGAATCTAAATTTCTTCTATATTAAAAAAAAACCAAAAACCCTAAATCCTAAACTAAAACAGACTGGGCCAGATTCCTAAACCGAGCCAGGAAAATCCTAAACAAACCCAAACCTGACCTAAACCCAAACTCTAAACCCTAATCCTAAACCCAAACCCTAAAACCTAAACCACACCCTAACCCTACCCTAAACCCTCCCTCATGACACTACAACCCTGAGCTAATTGAGCCTAAACTAAACAAAACCTAAAAAATAAATGAAACCTAAACCAATATATAAAAAAAAATAAAATAACATAAAACCTAAATTAAAACCTAAACCTAGGCCCTTGTTCTAAAGAAGATAAATAAAAAAACTAAACTAGATAAAATAAATAACCTAAACTAGGAAAATAACCTAAATAAAAATACTAAACCAAAAAGAAAATAAATAAACTTAAATAAATGATAAAACTAAATAAAAACCAGACCAAAGATAAACCTAAATAACCTTTGGAGAATGTTGGATCAGTTTGTTCGGGTTGAAAGGCCAAGAAACTGAGGCTCACTGACCTAATACACAGAGCCCTAGGCCACTGAGCCAGACCATGACCCACAGGCCTACACTGAGCCTGAGCACTGACCCTGGGCCCAAAGCCCTGAGATCGCAGGCCCTGGGCCTGAGCCACTGATCCCTGGGCCACTGGGCCACAGGCCCTGACCTGATCTTGGGCCCCAGGCCCTGGGCCCTGACAGGCCACTGAGCCTGACACAAGACTAGGCCCTAAAGTGGGCCCTGGGCCCACTGGGCCTAAAAGGCCTGAGCTCAGCCTGACCCCTGGGCCCTGAGCCACTGAGCCACTGAGCCACTGGGCACAAGCCACAGGCCACTGAAACCAGGCACTGGGCCTCACTGAGCCCTGGGCCACTGACTAAACCTAAAGCCTGACCTAAACCCTAAACCCTGGGCTTTAAACCTATCTAAAACTCTTACCTAAAATCCCAAACCTAAATAATAATTAAACCCCAAAATCCTAAAACCACTAAACCTAAAGTAACTAAATAAATTAAAATTGACTTAAGAGCTAAACCTAATAAACTTAAAACAGAATGGATGGAACCTTGACATGAACATCACCGTCAACCAGCCACACTATAGATCTATCGATGGAGGGGAAGGCGGAGGTAGAGGTTATTGTCATGGTGGTGGGGGATCTGGAGGTTCTAGTAGATATGGAGGTGATGGCCAGAGAAGTGGGGGTTACGGAGGTAAGAGGAGTAATGGAGGTTACAGCTCTGGTGGTCGCGGTGGGAGAGTTCGAGTATATGATGGTGAATCCCGCTATTCGAGAGGCCAGGGTGGTTCTGATAGAAATTGGAGAAACTAATGAACGACGGATCTAATTTACTGCTTATGGAACTGTGTCTTTGTAGTAAAGATGGTTCTAGTTATCTAGAGTTTTCAATATTCTCTATGCGTGCTAGCTTTTTTATCTATGTCATACTTGTGTCTTAGAAAACTTAGAGTGCTACTTGGCTGATGAAATCTAAAGAAGAAATATTGAATCTAAATTTCTTCTCTAAAAAAAACCAAAACCTAAATCTAAACTAAAACAGACCCTGGACTTCCTAAACCCAAGCCAGGAAAATCCTAAACCTTAAACCCTAAACCCTAAACCCTAAACTCTAAACCCTAAACCCTAAACCCTAACCCTAAACCTACCACACCCTACCCTAAACCCCACCTCAGACACCCTAAACCACTAAAGCTAATTGAAACCTAAACTAAACAAGACCTAAAATAAATAAAAACTTAAACCAAAATATAAAGATAAAATAACATAAAAACCTAAATTAAAACCTAAACCTAAACCTTGTTCTAAAAGAGAATAAAATAAAAAAAAGAAACTAAAATAGATAAATAAAACTAAACTAATAAATAAAACCTAAATAAAATAACTAAGCCAAGGAAAATAAATAAAGCTTAAATAAAGATAAAATAAACTAAATAAAGAGCCTAAAATAAACCTAAAATAAACCTAAGGTGGAGAATGTTGGATCAGTTTGTTCGGGTTTAAAAACCAAAGCCACTGAGATCAGCCTGACCTAAACCCTAAACCACTGAGCCCTGAGCCATGACCTCACAACCTGACCCTGGGCCCTGACACTGGGCCCTGAGCCCCTACAAGATCTAGCCCTGGTTAGGCCACTGATCCTGAATCCCAGGCCTACTGATCTTGGGCCTGGGCCCAGGCCCTGAGCCCTAAAGGACAGCCAGGCCACAAACTAAGCCCTGGGCCCTGAGATGGGCCCTAGGGGACCCTGAGCTAGGCTGCCTGGGCTCTTGGTGACCTGGTACAAACCAGGCCATGAGGCCCTGGTAAACTAAAGCCTGAGCCTGACTGGGCCACAAGGCCACTGAGCCCTGCCCTGGGCCACTCACTGACCCTGGGCCCTGGGCCCTGGGCCTAGGCTCTTAACCCTAAATCACTCTGGGCCCTCTCCCACTAAACTGACTGACTCCTCATAAGTTATAAACTAAATCCTCCACCCTGACCAAAACCTAAAGTAACTAAATAAATTAAAAATTGACTTAAGCTAAAACCTAATAAACTTAAACCCAGAATGGATGGAACCTTGATGACATGAACATCACCGTCAACCAGCCACTAGATCTATCGATGGAGGAAGGCGGAGGTAGAGGTTATTGTCGTGGTGGTGGGGGATCTGGAGGTGCTAGTAGATATGGAGGTGATGGTCAGAGAAGTGGTGGTTATGGAGGTAAGAGGAGCAATGGAGGTTACTGGTGGTGTGGGAGAGTTGGTATATGATGGTGAATCCATTAGAGGCGGGGAGGTTCTGATAGAAATTGGAGAAACTAATGAACGACGGATCTAATTTACTGCTTATGGAACTGTGTCTTTGTAGTAAAGATGGTTCTAGTTATCTAGAGTTTTCAATATTCTCTATGCGTGCTAGCTTTTTATCTATGTCATAAACGTGTCTTAGAAAACTTAGAGTGCTACTTGGGTGATGAAATATAAAGAAGAAATTTTGAATCTAAATTTCTTCTCAAAAAAAACCAAAACCCTAAATCTAAACTAAAGACCCAGGCCAGAATTCCTAAACCACAAAATCCTAAACCTTAAACCCTAGGCCCTAAACCCCAACTCTAAACCTAAAACCCTACCACACAAACCCTAACCTACCACTAAACCCCCCTAACTCAACTTAAACCAAACTTAAAGCTAAAATTGAGCCTAAACTAAACAAAACCTAAAATAAATAAAAAAAACCTAAAACCAATATAATAAAATAAAATAAAATAACATAAAACCTAAAATTAAAACCTAAACCTAGGCCATTCTAAAGAAAATAAATAAAAGAAAAACTAAACTAAAGATAAAATAAATAAAAACCTAAACTAAACTAATGATAAAACCTAAAATAAAATAAAACTAAGCCAAGAAAGAATAAAGCTTAAATAAGATAAAGATAAACTAAGAAATCAAGACCTAAAAATAACCTAAAAATAAGACCTGGGTGGAGAATGTTGATCACGGTTTGTTCGGGTTGAAAGACCAAGGCTCTGGGCAGTCCCACCCACAAAGACCCTGAGCCTAGGCCCTAGGCCATGGCCATGACCTCCAGGCCTGACAAGGCCTACCCTGACCCTAGGCCCCAAGACCTATCAAGGCCCTGGGCCACCAAGCCACTGATCCCTGGGCCCCAGTCTTAGGCCCCACTGATCTTGGGCCAGGCCACTGGGCCCTGGGCCACTGAGCCTGACTGGGCCACAAGGCCCTAGCCTAGGCCAGACTGGGCCCTGGGCTGGACCTGAGCCCTAGGCTGGGCCTGGGCTCAGCTGACCTGGCCCTGGGCCATGGCTGACCCTGAGCCACTCACAGAGGCCACTGGGCCACTGGTGAGCCCAGGCCCACAGGCCCAGGCCTACCTGGGCCTGACCCTGGGCTAAACTGGGCCTAAACCCTGGGCCCACTGGGCTCTGACCCCAACCCTAAATCCACAAAACTCTAAACCACAAATCTTGAAACCACAAAATACTAAACTCTAAATCATAAAAGTATAAACCCTAAAATCCTAAACCCTAAACCCTAAACCAAAACCTAAAGTAACTAAATAAATTAAAAAATTGACTTAAACGCTAAAACCTAATAAACTTAAACCCTAAGAATGGATGGAACCTTGATGACATGAACATCACCGTCAACCAGCCACACTATAGATCTATCGATGAAGGGGAAGGCGGAGGTAGAGGTTATTGTCGTGGTGGTGGGGGATCTGGAGGTGCTAGTAGATATGGAGGTGCTGGTCAGAGAAGTGGTTATGGAGGTAAGAGGAGCAATGGAGGTTACAGCTCTGGTGGTCGTGGTGGGAGAGATCAAGGATATGATAGTGGAACCTGCTACTCGAGAGGCCAGGGTGGTTCTGATAGGAACTGGAGAAACTAATGAACGACAGATCTAATTTACTGCTCATAGAACAATGTCTTTGTAGTAGAAATGGTTCTAGTTATCTACAGTTTTCAATTTTCTTAATGTGTGCTAGTTTCTTATCTATGTCGTCGCTTGTGCCTTAGAGAACTTAGAGTGCTTCTTAGTTGATGAAATCTAAAAGAAGAAATGTAAAATCTAAATTTCTTCTCTGTTAAAAACAAAACCAAAAACCCTAAATCCTAAACTAAAAGTTGAACCCTAGACTGAAATCATAAACCCAAAACCCTAAAAATCCTAAACCCTAAACCCTAAACCCTAAACTCAAAACCCTAAACCCTAAACCCTAAACCCTAAAACCTAAATCCTAAACCCTAAACCCTAAACCCTCAACTAACCTAAACCACAAACCATGAAGCTAAAGATTGACCACTAAACAAAACCTAAAATAAATAAAAATCCTAAACCAAAATAAATTAAAAAATAAAATAAAATAAAAACCTAAACTAAAACCTACAAACCTAAACCTAAAACTAAAAGAAAATAAAATAAAAAACTAAACTAAAGATAAAATAAATAAAGATCCTAAACTACTAATAAAAAACCTAAATAAAATAATAACTAAAAGGAAGAAATAAATAAACTTAAATAAAATAAAATAAAACAAATAAACCAAAAAAAATGAAATAAAATGGACGTAAAATGGAGAATGTTGGATCAGTTTGTTCTGGGTTAAAGGTGAAAGAAAAGACCTAAGGCCACTGACCTGACCCTGACCACAAGACCCTGGGCCCTGGGCATGAGCCTGCAGGCCTGAGCTCTACAGGCCTGCTGACCCTAGGCCCTGAGCACACTGATCCCAACCACAAAGATCTTAGGCCCTGAGCCACTGATCAGTGAGCCTGGGCCTTGAGCCACTGACCTGACCTGGGCCCCAGGCCTGAGCCACAGGCCCTGGCTGGCCCTCTGAGCCCTAAACCTGAGCCCTGGGCCACAGGCCTTGTGCCTAGCCCCAGGCTAGGCCTGGCTCTTTTGCTGACAGCCCAGGCCCTGGGCCACTGGACCTGACCCTAGGCCAACCTTAAAACCTAAACCCACAAAACTTAAAACCACACCTAAACTAACCTTAAACCACAAACCTAAACCAAAACCTAAAACCTAAATTATGACCAACCCTAAATTCTAAAACTTTAAACCTAAAACACTAAACCCTAACACTAACCTAAACTTTAAACCCAAAACCCTAATCCACACAAACCACAAACCAAAACTAAAGTGGCCAAATAAATTAAAAATTAACTAAACCCTATAACAATAAACTTAAACCCTAAGAATGGATGGAACCTTGATGATAGGAACATCACCGTGAACCAGGCACACTCTAGATCTATCGATGGAGGTGAAGGCGGAGGCAGCGGTTATTATCGTGGTAGTGGGGGATCTAGAGGTGCTAGTAGATATGGAGGTGATGGATAGAGAAGTGGTGGTTATGGCGGTAAGAGGAGCAATGGAGGTTACAGCTCTGGTGGTCATGATGGGAGAGTTCGAGTATATGATGGTGGATCCCGCTACTCGAGAGGCCAAGGTGGTTCTGATAAGAACCGGAGAAACTAATGAACGATAGATCTAATTTACTGCTTATGGAACTGTGTCTTTGTAGTAGAGATGGTTCTAGTTATCTAGAGTTTTTAATTTTCTCTATGCGTGCTAGTTTTTTATCTATGTCATCGCTTGTGTCATAGAAAACTTAGAGTGCTACTTGGTTGATGAAATCAAAAAGAAGAAATGTTGAATCTAAATTTCTTCTCTATTAAAAAAAACCAAAAACCCTAAATCCTAAACAAAAACCTGAACCCTAGACCGAAATCCTAAACCCGAAACCTTGAAAATCCTAAACCCTAAACCCTAAACCCTAAACCTTAAACTCTAAACCCTAAACCCTAAATCCTAAACACTAAAACCCCCAAACCTACAGTAAACCTAAAAGCAAATCCTAAACCCTAAACCCACAAACCCTGGACTCACCTAAATCCTAAACCCCAAACTTACAACCATAAACCCTAAACCTAAACCAAAAAACTCTGAAACCTGGCCCCCCAGAACTGGCTCTAGGCCCTAAATCTTGGACCACATAGGCCCAGGCCAGATCACTGCTTAGGCTAGGCACGGATCCTAGCCAAATCAGGCCAGGCCACAAGGCCTGGAAGAATGTGGGGGGTGGAGCCATGAGCCACAAGACCTAAGGCCCTAAAGACCTGGGCCTGACCCAGGCGGCAGGCTGTGCCTGACCCTGAGCCCTGACCTTGGCCTAGGCCCTGATCCTGGGCTTGGGCCAGTGCCCAGGCACAGGGCCTCAGGCATTGGGCCCTGAGGCCCTGATCAGTGAGCCCTGGGCCCTCCATGAGGCTGAGATGGGCCCTAGGCTGGGCCCTGAGCTGACCCCAGATCCAAGGCCCTGAGATCTGGGCCAAGACCATGAGCCCAGGCCACTGAGCCAGGCTGGGCTCAGGCCATGAGCTAGGCCTGTGGCAAAAGAAAAGATAGGCTAATCAGATGGAGGCCTGATAGATCCTAGCTAGTAAAGATAAAATGGCCTGGATAAAATATAAAATAAAACTCCTCCTTCAAGCCTAAACCCATACCAAACTCAAACCACAAACCCCAAACCACAAACTTACAACACTAAACTTACAACCCTAAACCCTAAACCCTAAACCCTAAACCTTAAACCCTAAAAACCCTAAACCCTAAACACTAAACCCTAACCCTATACCCTAAAACCATAAACTTGAAACCCTAAACCCAAACCCACAAATCCACAACCCTGACCTAAACCCTAAACCCTAAAGCACAAATACTAAACCTAAACTTGAAGTAACTAAATAAATTTAAAAATAAACCTAAAATCCAAAACATAATAAACCTAAACATAAACCTAATAGCTAAAAATGGGCAGAACCTTGATGACAAGAATATCACTGTCAACTAGGCTCAACCTAAATCAGGCGGTGGAGGCGAAGGCCGATGTGGCATTTATCATAGTGGTTATTGGGGATATGGTGGTGCTAGTGGTTATGGAGGTGGTGGTCAGAGCAGTGGTGGTTATGGAGGCGGCAGGAGCGATGGAGGTTAGAACCATGGTGGTGGCAGAGGGAGAGATCCGGGATATGATGGTTGATCCCGCTACTCGAGATGTCGGGGTGGTTCTATTGGGAACTGAAGAAATTAAAGAATGGCCAAATGTCGATGCTTGCTTATGGAACTATGTCTTCACATTAGAAATAGTTCTAGTTATCTAAGGTTTTTGATTTGCTCTATGCGTGCTCATTTTTTATCTATGTCATCGCTTGTGTCTTAAAAAACTTGGTGTGTTACTTGGTTGATGAAATCAAAAAGAAGAAATGTTGAATCTGAATTTATTCTCGATTAAAAAAAACCAAAAACCATAAAATCTAAAAACTCTAAGCCCTTAACCCTAACCTTAAAACCCTAAATCCTAAACCCTAAACCTACAACCCTAAACTCTAAACCTACTGACCTAAAACTAAAAACCCCACAAACCCAAAACCATAAAAATCTTAAACCCTAAACCCAAACCCCCCTAATCCTTAAAACTAAACCTTAAACCCTTGCCTAATCCTCCCCAGGCCCTAAAAACACCACACCTTAAATCCTAAAACCTTAAACAGGCCACACAAGACTAAACCACAGGCCTGGGACCACACACTAAACTAAGCCTAAACTCTTGAGCTGACCTACCAACAGGCCCTAGCCTAAACCTAAAACCACAGACCCTAAGTTGACAAAACCCTAGGCCCTAAACCCACAAACCATGAGCCACAAACACTGGGCCCTGACCTACACTGAGCCCTACTCTGGCTTAACCTAATCTAACTCTCCCTAAACACTAACCCTAAACTCTAAACCCTAAAAGTATAAACCCTAAAACCCTAAACCCTAAACCCTAAACTAAAACCTAAAGTAACTAAATAAATTAAAAATTAACTTAAACCCTAAAACCTAATAAACTTAAACCCTAAGAATGGATGGAACCTTGATGACATGAACATCACCGTCAACCAGGCACACTCTAGATCTATTAGTGGAGGCGAAGGAGGAGGCAGCGATTATTATGTGGTGGTGGGGGATCTAGAGGTGCTAGTATATATGGAGGTGTTGGTCAGAGAAGTGGTAGTTATGGAGGTAAGAGGAGTAATGGAGGTTACAGCTCTAGTGGTCGCGGTGGGAGAGATCGAGGATATGATGGTGGATCCCGCTACTCGAGAGGCAGGGTAGTTCTGATAGGAATTGGAGAAACTAATGAATGGTAGATCTAATTTATTGCTTATGGAACTGTGTCTTTGTAGTAGAGATGGTTCTAGTTATCTAGAGTTTTCAAATTTCTCTATGCGTGCTAGTTTTTTATCTATGTCGTCGCTTGTGTCTTAGAAAACTTAGAGTGCTACCTGGTTGATGAAATCAAAAAGAAGAAATGTTGAATCTAAATTTCTTCTCTGTTAAAAAAAAACTAAAAACCCTAAATCCTAAACTAAAACGTGAACCCTAGATCGAAATCCTAAACCCAAAACCCTAAAAATCCTAAACCCTAAACCCTATACCCTAAAACCTAAACCCTAAACCCTAAACCCTAAGCCCTAAACCCTAAACCCTAAACCCTTAACTAACCTTAAACCCTAAACCTTAAAAAGCAAAAATTAAAACCTAAACTAAAAAAAACCTAAAAATAAATAAAAAAACCTAAACCAAAATAAAATAAAAAAATAAAAAAAATAAAAACCAAAATTAAAAGCTAAACCTAAACCTAAAACTAAAAAGAAAATAAAATAAAAAAAACAAAATTAAAATAAAATAAATAAAAACCTAAACTAAACAAAAAAATAAAAACCTAAATAAAATAAAAACTAAACCAAAAAGAAAAATAAATAAACTTAAATAAAAAAAAGAAAAACTAAATAAAAACAAAAACCTAAAAAATAAACCTAAAAATATAACCTAAAAATAAAGAAATGTTGAATCTGAATTTATTCTTGGTTAAAAAAAAAACCAAAAACCCTAAACCCTAAAACCCCTAAGCCCTCAACCCTAACCCTAAAACCTTAAACCCTAAATCCTAAACCTATAACCCTAAACTCTAAACCTAAAAACCCTAACCCTAAACCTAAACCCCAAACCTAAACCTAACTTTAAACTTAACCTAATCTAAACTCCTAAACTATAACTCCTAACCCCTAAACCCTAAACCCTAAACCCTAAACTCTGAAAACCCTAAACCCTAAAATCTAAAAACCCTAAACCCTAAACTAACCTTAAACCCTAAACCCTAAACCTCAAAACCTAAACCCTAAACTCTAACCCTTAACCCTAAATCCTAAAACTCTAAACCCTAAAACCCTAAACCCTAAACACTAACCCTAAACTCTAAACCTTAAAAGTATAAACCCTAAAACCCTAAACCAAAACCTAAAGTAACTAAATAAATTTAAAAATTAACTTAAACCCTAAAACCTAATAAACTTAAACCCTAATAATGGATGGAACCTTGATGGTAGGAACATCACCGTCAACCAAGCACACTCTTGATCTAAAGGTGGAGGCGAAGGCGGAGGCAGCGATTAATATCGTGGTGGTGGGGGATCTGGAGGTGCTAGCAGATATGGAGGTGCTGGTCAGACAAGTGGTGGTTATGGACGTAAGAGGTGCAATGGAGGTTACAGCTTTGGTGGTCGCGGTGCGAGGGATCGAGGATATGATTATGGATCCTGCTACTCGAGAGGCCAGGGTGGTTCTGATAGGAACTGGAGAAACTAATGAACGACAGATCTAATTTACTGCTTATGGAAATGTATCTTTGTAGTAGAGATCGTTCTAATTATTTAGAGTTTTCAATTTTCTCTAAGCGTGCTTGTTTTTTATCTATGTTGTCACTTGTGTCGTAGAAAACTTAGAGTGCTACTTGGTTGATGAAATCTAAAAGAAGAAATGTTGAATTTAAATTTCTTCTCTGTTAAAAAAAAAAACAAAATCTCTAAAACCTAAACTAGAAACCATAAAAATCCTAAACCCTAAACCCTGAACCCTAAACCCTACACTCTTAACCCTAAATCCTAAACACTAAACCCTAAAATCCTAAACATGAAATCCTGAATATCCTAAACCCTAAACCCTAAACCCTAAACCCTAAACTCTAAACCCTAAATCCTAAACCCAAAACCCTAAACCCTAAACCCTAAACCCTAAACCCTAAACCCTCAACTAACCTTAAACCCTAAACCCTAAAAAGCTAAAATTGAAACCTAAACTAAATAAAACCTAAAAATAAATAAAAAAACCTAAACCAAAATATAATAAAAAAATAAAATAACATAAAAACCTAAATTAAAACCTAAACCTAAACCTTATTCTAAAAACAAAATAAAATAAAAAAAACTAAACTAAAATAAAATAAATAAAAACCTAAACTAAACTAATAAATAAAAAACCTAAATAAAATAAAACTAAGCCAAAAAGAAAAATAAATAAACTTAAATAAAATAAAATAAAAACTAAATAAAAACCAAAACCTAAAAAATAAACCTAAAAATAAAACCTAAAATTGAAGAAATGTTGAATCTGAATTTATTCCCGGTTAAAAAAAAAACCAAAAACCCTAAGCCGTCAACCCTAACCCTAAAACCCTAAACACTAAACCCTAAACCCACAACCATAACCTCTAAACCTACAACCCTAAACCCTAAACACTAAAACCCTAAACCCAAAACCCTAAAAAATCTTAAACCCTAAACCCTAAACCCTAATCCTTAAACCCTAAACCTTAAACCCTAACCCTAATCCTAAACCCCAAACCCTAAACCCTAAACCCTAAACTAACCTTAAACCCTAAACCCTAAAAACCCTAAACCCTAAAGACTAAACCTAAACCCTAAACTAAACCTAAACTCTTAGCTAACCCTAAACCCTAAACCCTAAACCCAAAACCATAAACCCTAAAACCTAAAAGCCTTAAACCCTAAACTAACCTTAAACCCTAAACCCTAAACCCTCAAAACCCTAAACCCTAAAGCCTAAACACTAAACCCTAAACCCTAAACCCTAAACCCTAAACTCTAACCCTTAACCCTAAATCCTAAAACTCTAAACCCTAAAACCCTAAACCCTAAATACTAACCCTAAACTCTAAATCATAAAAGTATAAACCCTAAACCCTAAACCAAAACCTAAAGTAACTAAATAAATTAAAAAATTAACTTAAACCCTAAAACCTAATAAACTTAAACCCTAAGAATGGATGGAACCCTGATGACATGAACATCACCGTCAACCAGCCACACTCTAGATCTATCGGTGGAGGGGAAGGCGGAGGTAGAGGTTATTGTCGTGGTGGTGGGGGATCTGGAGGTGCTAGTAGATATGGAGGTGCTAGTCCGAGAAGTGGTGGTTATGGAGGTAAGAGGAGCAATGGAGGTTACAGCTCTGGTGGTCATGGTGGGAGAGATCGAGGATATGATAGTGGATCCCGCTACTTGAGAGGCCAGGGTGGTTCTGAAAGGAACTGGAGAAACTAATGAATGACAGATCTAATTTACAGCTCATGGAACAGTGTCTTTGTAGTAGAGATGGTTCTAGTTATCTAGTGTTTTCAATTTTCTTAATGTGTTATAGTTTTTTATCTATGCCGTCGCTTGTGCCTTAGAAAAATTAGAGTGCTTCTTAGTTGATGAAATCTAAAAGAAGAAATGTAAAATCTAAATTTCTTCTCTGTTAAAAACAAAACCAAAAACACTAAATCCTACATAAAACTTGAACCCTAGACCGAAATCCTAAACCCAAAACCCTAAAAATCCTAAACCCTAAACCCTAAACCCTGAACCCTAAACTCAAAACCCTAAACCCTAAACCCTAAACTCTAAAACCTAAACCCTAAACCCTAAACGCTAAACCCTCAACTAACCTTAAACCCTAAACCATGAAAAGCTAAAATTGAAACCTACACTAAACAAAACCTAAAAATAAATAAAAAAACCTAAACCAAAATAAATTAAAAAATAAAATAAAATAAAAACCTAAACTAAAACCTAAACCTAAACCTAAAACTAAAATGAAAATAAAATAAAAAAACTAAACTAAAATAAAATAAATAAAATCCTTAACTAAACTAAAAAAATAAAAAACCTAAATAAAATAATAACTAAACCAAGAAGAAAAATAAATAAACTTAAATAAAATAAAATAAAAACTAAATAAGAACCAAAACCTAAAAAATAAACTTAAAATAAGACATAAAAATGAAGAAATGTTGAATCTGAATTTATTCTCACCTAAAAAAAATCAAAAACCCTAAACCCTAAAACCCCTAAGCCTTCAACCCTAACCCTAAAACCCTAAACCCTAAACCATAAACCTACAACCCTAAACTCTAAACCTACAACCCTAAACCCTAAACACTAAAACCCTAATCCCAAAACCCTATAAAATCTTAAACCCTAAACCCTAGACCCTAATCCTTAAACCCTAAACCTTAAACCCTAACCCTAATAATAAACCCCAAACCCTAAACCCTAAACCCTAAACTAACCTTAACCTCTAAACCCTAAAAACCCTAAACCCTAAACCCTAAACCTTATACCCTAAACCCTAAACTAAACCTAAACTCTTTGCTAACCTTAAACCCTAAACCCTAAACCCTTAACCCTAAAAACCCTAAACCCTAAAACTTAAAACTGCTAAACCCTAAACTAACCTTAAACCCTAAACCCTAAACCCTTAAAACCCTAAACCGTAAACTATAACCCTTAACCATAAATCCTAAAACTCTAAACCCTAGAACACTAAACCCTAAACACTAACCCTAAACTCTAAACCCTAAAACCCTAAACCCTAAACCCTAAACCAAAACCTAAAGTAACTAAATAAATTAAAAAATTAACTTAAACCCTATAACTTAATAAACTTAAACCCTAAGAATGGATGGAACCTTGATGATAGGAACATCACCGTGAACCAGGCACACTCTAGATCTATCGATGGAGGCGAAGGCGGAGGCAGCGGTTATTGTCGTGGTGGTGGGGGATCTAGAGGTGCTAGTAGATATGGAGGTGATGGTCAGAGAGGTGGTGGTTATGGAGGTAAGAGGAGCAATGGAGGTTACAGCTCTGGTGGTCACGATGGGAGAGTTCGAGTATATGATGGTGGATCCCGCTACTCGAGAGGCCAGGGTGGTTCTGATAAGAACTGGAGAAACTAATGAACGACAGATCTAATTTACTGCTATCTAACACTTTGTAGTAGATGGTTCTAGTTATCTAAAGTTTTTAATTTTCTCTATGCGTGCTAGTTTTTTATCTATGTCGTCGCTTGTGTCATAGAAAACTTAGAGTGCTACTTGGTTGATGAAATCTAAAAGAAGAAATATTGAATCTAAATTTCTTCTCTGTTAAATAAAAACCAAAAACCCTAAATCCTAAACAAAAACCTGAACCCTAGACCGAAATCCTAAACCCAAAACCTTGAAAATCTTAAACCCTAAGCCCTAAACCCTAAACCTTAAACTCTAAACCCTAAACCTTAAACCCTAAACACCAAAACCTAACCTTAACCCTAACCCTAAACCGTAAACCCTAAAAGCATAAATCCTAAACCCTAAACCACAAACCCTAGACTCTAAACCCTAAATCCTAAACCCTAAACTTACAACCCTAAACCCTTAACTCTAAACCTTAAAAAACTCTAAACCTTAAACCCTAAGCCCCAAACCCTAAACTCTAAACCCTAAACCTTGAACCCTATAACCTAAACCTTAAATCCTATACTTAAACTAAAACCTGAACCCTAAACCTAAAAATCAAACCTTAAACCCTAAACCTAGAAAAATAATAGAAAAAAATTGAAACCATAAACCCTAAAACCTAAAACTAACCCTAAAACCTAAAACTAACCCTAAACCTTAAACCTAATACCTAAAACCCTAAACCCACAACCTTAAACCCTAAACCCTAATCATAAAACTTGAAACCCAATACCCTAAACACAAAACCTCAAACCTTAAACCCTAAACCCTAATCCGTAAACCTTAAAACCCTCAACCATAAAGCCTAAACAATAAACCCTAAACCCTAAACCCTAAACACTAACCCAAAATCCTAAAACCCTAAAACCCTAAACCATAAAACCATAAACCCTAAACCCTAAATCGAAACCTAAACTCTAAACCATAAACCTAAACCTATACTTAAAAAAAAATAAACTAAAATAAAATAAATAAACCTAAAATAAATAAACTAAACTAAGTAAAAATAAAAATAAACCTAGATAAAAATATAAAATAAAAAAACTCCTAAACCCTAAGTCCTAAGCCCTAAACCCTATAACCCTAAACGCTAAACCCTAAAACTAACCCTAAACCTTGAACCCTAAACTTACAACCCTAAAACCTAAACCCTAAGCCCTAAACCTTAAACCCTAAAACTCTAAACCCTAAACCCTTAACCCTAACCCTAAACCCTAAAACCATAAACTTGAAACCCTAAACCCTAAACCCTAAACCCTAAATCCTAAACCCTAACACTAAACCCTAAACCCTAAAGCAAAATTCTAAACCAAAACTTGAAGTAACTAAATAAATTTAAAAATAAACCTAAAATCCAAAACATAATAAACCTAAACTTAAACATAATAGCTAAAAATGGGCAGAACCTTGGCGACAAGAATATCACTGTCAACTAGGCTCAACCTAAATCAGGCGGTGGAGGCGAAGGCCGATGTGGCATTTATCGTAGTGATTATTGGGGATATGGTGGTGCTAGTGGTTATGGAGGTGGTGGTTATGGAGGCGGCATGAGCGATGGAGGTTACAACCATGGTGGTGGCAGAGGGAGAGATCGGGGATATGATGGTTGATCCCGCTACTCGAGATGTCAGGGTGGTTCTGTTGGGAACTGAAGAAACTAAAGAATGGCTAATCTGATCTATTGCTTATGGAACTATGTCTTCACATTAGAAATAGTTCTAGTTATCTAAGGTTTTTGATTTGCTCTATGTGTGCTCATTTTTTATCTATGTCGTCGCTTGTGTCTTAAAAAACTTGGTGTGTTACTTGGTTGATGAAATCAAAAAGAAGAAATGTCGAATCTGAATTTATTCTCGGATAAAAAAACCAAAAACCATAAAATCTAAAAACTATAAGCCCTTAACCCTAACCCTAAAACCCTAAATCCTAAACCCTAAACCTACAAACCTAAACTCTAAACCTACAACCCTAAAACCTATACACTCAACCCCTAAACCCAAAACCATAAAAAATCTTAAACCCTAAACCCTAAACCCTAAACCCTAATCCCTAAACCCTAAACCTTAAACCCTAACCCTAATCCTAAACCCCAAACCCTAAACCCTAAACCCTAAACTAACCTTAAATCCTAAAACCTTAAAACCTTAAACCCTAAAGACTAAACCCTAAACCTTAGACCCTAAACCCTAAACTAAACCTAAACTCTTAGCTAACCCTAAACCCTAAACCCTAAATCCTAAACCCTAAAAACCCTAAACCCTCAAAACCCTAAACCCTAAAGCCTAAACACTAAACCCTAAATCCTAAACCCTAAACTCTAAACTCTAACCCTTAACCTTAAATCCTAAAACTCTAAACCCTAAAACCCTAAACCCTAAACACTAACCTTAAGCTCTAAACCCTAAAAGTATAAACCCTAAAACACTAAACCCTAAACCCTAAACCAAAACCTAAAGTTACTAAATAAATTAAAAAATTAACTTAAACCCTAAAACTAATAAACTTAAACCCTAAGAATGGATGGAACCATGATGACATGAACATCTCCATCAACTAGGCACACTCTAGATCTATCGGTGGAGTCGAAGGAGGAGGCAGCGGTTATTATGTGGTGGTGGGGGATCTGGAGGTGCTAGTATATATGGAGGTGTTGGTCAGAGAAGTGGTAGTTATTGAGGTAAGAGGAGTAATGGATGGCCTGTGGTCATGGGAGAGATCGAGATATGATGGTGGATCCGCTACTGAGAGGATGGTTCGAATAGGAATTGGAGAAACTAATGAATGGCAGATCTAATTTATTGCTTATGGAACTGTGTCTTTATAGTAGAGATGTTTCTAGTTATCTAGAGTTTTCAAATTTCTCTATGCATGCTAGTTTTTTATCTATGTCGTCGCTTATGTCTTAGAAAACTTAGAGTGCTACTTGGTTGATGAAATCAAAAAGAAGAAATGTTGAATCTAAATTTCTTCTTTTAAAAAAATACCAAAAACCCTAAATCCTAAACTAAAACGTGAACCCTAGATCAAAATCCTAAACCCAAAACCCTAAAAATCCTAAACCCTAAACCCTAAACTCTAAACCCTAAACCCTATAACCAAAAACCTAAACCCTAAACCCTAAACCCTAAACCCTCAACTAACCTTAAACCCTAAACCTTAAAAAGCTAAAATTGAAACCTAAACTAAACAAAACCTAAAAATAAATAAAAAAACCTAAACCAAAATAAAATAAAAAAATAAAAAAAATAAAACCAAAACTAAATGCTAAACCTAAACCTAAAACTAAAAGAAAATAAAATAAAAAAACTAAACTAAAATAAAATAAATAAAAACCTAAACTAAACTAAAAAATTAAAAACTAAACCAAAAAGAAAAATAAATAAACTTAAATAAAATAAAAGAAAAACTAAATAAAAATAAAAACCTAAAAAATAAACCTAAAAATATAACTAAAAATGAAGAAAAGTTGAATCTCAATTTATTCTTGGTTAAAAAAAAAACCAAAAACCCTAAACCCTAAAACCCCTAAGCGCTCAACCCTAACCAAAAAACCTTAAACCATAAATCCTAAACCTACAACCCTAAACTCTAAACCTACAACCCAAAACCCTAAACACTAAACCCTAAACCCTAAACCCTAAAACATTAAACCCTAGTCCCTAAACCCTAAACCTTAAACCCTAACCCTAATACTAAATCCCAAACACTAAACCCTAAACCCTAAACTAACTTAAACCTAGACCTAAAACCTAAACCTAAACCTAGATCCTAAACCCTAAACTAAACCTAAACTCTAAACCCTAAACCTTAAACCTAAACCTGACCCTAAACTCAAAACCTAAACCAAAACCTAAACCCTAAACCTAAACTAACCTAAACCCTAAACTCAAAACCTAAACCCTAAACTCTAACCCTTAACCTAAATACTAAAACTCTAAACCCTAAAACCCTAAACCCTAAACACTAACCCTAAACTCTAAACCTTAAAAGTATAAACTCTAAAACCCTAAACCAAAACCTAAAGTAACTAAATAAATCTAAAAATTAACTTAAACCCTAAAACCTAATAAACTTAAACCCTAATAATGGATGGAACCTTGATGATAGGAACATTACCGTCAACCAAGCACACTCTAGATCTAAAGGTGGAGGCAAAGGCAGAGGCAGTGATTATTATCATGGTGGTGGGGGATCTGGAGGTGCTAGTAGATATGGAGGTGTTGGTCAGACAAGTGGTGGTTATGGACGTAAGAGGTGCAATGGAGGTTACAGCTCTGGTGGTCGCGGTGGGAGAGATCGAGGATATGATTATGGATCCTGCTACTCGAGAGGCCAAGGTGGTTCTGATAGGCACTGGAGAAACTAATGAACGACAGATCTAATTTACTACTTATGGAAATGTATCTTTGTAGTAGAGATGGTTCTAGTTATCTAGAGTTTTCAATTTTCTCTATGCGTGCTAGTTTTTTATCTATGTTGTCGCTTGTGTCTTAGAAAACTTAGAGTGCTACTTGGTTGATGAAATCTAAAAGAAGAAATGTTGAATTTAAATTTCTTCTCTGTTAAAAAAAAACCAAAATCCCTAAAACCTAAACTAAAAACCATAAAAATCCTAAACCCTAAACCCTAAACTCTTAACCCTAAACCCTAAACCCTAAACCCTAAAACCTAAACCCTAAACCCTAGACCCTAAACGCTAAACCATAAACCTTAAAAAGCAAAAATTGAAACCTACACTAAACAAAACCTAAAAATAAATAAAAAAAACTTAAACCAAAATAAATTAAAAAAATAAAATAAAATAAAAACCTAAACTAAAACTTAAACCTAAACCTAAAACTAAAAAAAAAAGAAAATAAATAAACTAAACTAAAATAAAATAAATAAAATCCTAAAATAAACTAAAAAATAAAAAACCTAAATAAAATAAAAACTAAACCTAGAAGAAAAATAAATAAACTTAAATAAAATAAAATAAAAACTAAATAAAAACCAAAACCTAAAAAATAAACCAAAAAATAAGACATAAAAATGAAGAAATGTTGAATCTGAATTTATTCTCAATTAAAACCAAAACCCTAAACCCTCTAAAAAAAAAAACCAAACTAACCAACCTAACCCTAAACCCTAAACCCTAAACCTAAATCAAAACCCAACTAAAACTAAATTTAAACCTAAACTAAAACCTCCAAAATCTTAAACAACCTTAACTAAACTTAATTTAAACCTAAACCTAAAACTAAACTTAAACTAAACCCTAAACCTAAACTAAACCTAAAACCCCAACCTAAACCTAAACTCTAAACCCTAAAACCCTAAACCCTAAACACTAACCCTAAACTCTAAACCCTAAAAGTATAAACCCTAAAACCCTAAACCAAAACCAAAAGTAACTACATAAATTAAAAAATTAATTTAAACCCCATAACCTAATAAACTTAAACCCTAAGAATGGATGGAACCTTGATGATAGGAACATCATCGTGAACCAAGCACACTCTAGATCTATGCTGAGGAGGCTAAGGTGGAGGCATGCTATGGTGGTGGTGGTGGGGATCTGAGGTGCTAGATATGGAGGTGATGGTTAGAGAAGTGGTGGTTATGGAGGTAAGAGGAGCAATGGAGGTTACAGCTCTGGTGGTCGCGATGGGAGAGTTCGAGTATATGATGGTGGTCCCACTACTCGAGAGGCCTGGGTGGTTCTGATAGGAACTGGAGAAACTAATGAATGACAGTTCAAATTTACTGCTTATGGAACTGTGTCTTTGTAGTAGAGATGGTTCTAATTATCTAGAGTTTTAAATTTTCTCTATGCGTGCTAGTTTTTTATCTATGTCGTCGCTTGTGTCTTAGAAACCTTAGAGTGCTACTTGGTTGATGAAATCTAAAAGAAGAAATGTTGAATCTAAATTTCTTCTCTGTTAAAAAAAACCAAAAACCCTAAATCCTAAACTAAAAGCTGAACCCTAGACCGAAATCCTAAACCCGAAACCCTGAAAATCCTAAACCCTAAACCCTAAACCCTAAACCCTAAACTCTAAACGCTAAACCCTAAACCCTAAACCCTAAAACCTAAACCCTAAATCCTAAACCCTCAACTAACCTTAAACCCTAAACCCTAAAAAGCTAAAATTGAAACCAAAACTAAACAAAACCTAAAAATAAATAAAAAAGCCTAAACCAAAATATAATAAAATAAAATAAAATAACATAAAAACCTAAACTAAAAACTAAACCTAAACATTATTCTAAAAAGAAAATAAAATAAAAAAAGCCTAAACAAAAATAAAATAAATAAAAACCTAAACAAAACTAATAAATAGAAAACCTAAATAAAATAAAACTAAGCCAAAAAGAAAAATAAATAAACTTAAATAAAATAAAATAAAAACTAAATAAAAACCAAAACCTAAAAAATAAACCTAAAAAAAACCTAAAATTGAAGAAATGTTGAATCTAGATTAATTCCCGGTTAAAAAAAAACCAAAAACCCTAAGCCATCAACCCAAACCCTAAAACCCTAAACACTAAACCCTAAACCCACAACCATAACCTCTAAACCTATAAACTTAAACCCTAAACACTAAAACCCTAAACCAAAAACCCTAAAAAATATTAAACCCTAAACCATAAACCCTAATCCCTAAACCCTAAACCTTAAACCCTAACCCTAATCCTAAACCAAACCTAAACCTAAACCTAAACTAACAAACCTAAACCCTAAAGGCTAAACTAAACTTAACTAAACCCTAAACTAAACTCTAAACTTCTAACCTTAAACCTAAACCAAAACCCTAAACCCTAAAACCTAAAAACCTAAACCTAAACCACAAAACCTAAACCTAAACCTCAAAACCCTAAACCCTAAAGTTTAAACACTAAACCTAAACCCTAAACCTAAACCCTAAACTCTAACCTTTAACCCTAAATCCTAAAACTCTAAACCCTAAAACCCTAAACCTCAAATACTAACCCTAAACTCTAAACCATGAAAGTATAAACGCTAAAATCCTAAACCCTAAACCATAAACCAAAACCTAAAGTAACTAAATAAATTAAAAAATTAACTAAAACCCTAAAACCTAATAAACTTAAACCCTAAGAATGGATGGAACCTTGATGACATGAACATCACCGTCAACCAGCCACACTCTAGATCTATCGGTGGAGGAGAAGGCGGAGGTACAGGTTATTATCATGGTGGTGGGGGATCTAGAGGTCTAGTAGATATGGAGGTGCTGGTCAGAGAAGTGGTGGTTATGGAGGTAAGAGGAGCAATGGAGGTTACAGCCGTGGTCGCGGTGGGAGAGATCGAGGATATGATGGTGGATCCCGCTAGGCCGTGGTAGGAACCTGAGAAACCAAAACCAGATCTAATTTCTGCTTATGGACTTGTCTTTGTAGTAGAGATGGTTCAAGCTATCTAGAGTTTTCAACTTTCTTAAAGCGTGCTAGTTTTTTATCTATGTCGTCGCTTGTGCCTTAGAAAACTTAGAGTGCTTCTTAGTTGATGAAATCTAAAAGAAGAAATGT
Source organism: Cymbidium sinense (assembly GCA_021442155.1). Lineage (NCBI taxonomy): Eukaryota > Viridiplantae > Streptophyta > Magnoliopsida > Asparagales > Orchidaceae > Cymbidium > Cymbidium sinense. The sequence goes on from CM038222.1 coordinate 14,548,633, forward strand.
CGAATCTAAATTTCTTCTCTGTTAAAAATAAAACTAAAAACCCTAAATCCTAAACTAAAACTTGAACCCTAGACCGAAATCCTAAACCCAAAACCCTAAAAATCCTAAACCCTAAACCTTAAACCCTGAACCATAAACTAAAAACCCTAAACCCTAAACCCTAAACCCTAAACCCTAAAACCTAAACCCTAAACTCTAAACCCTAAACCCAAAACCCTAAACCCTAAACCCTCAACTAACCATAAACCCTAAACCATGAAAAGCTAAAATTGAAACCTACACTAAACAAAACCTAAAATAAATAAAACCTAAAATTAAAATAAAATAAAAATAAAATAAAATAAAAACTAAACTAAAATAAAATAAATAAAATTAAAAAAAAAATAAAATAAAATAAAACTAAACCAAAATAAATAAATAAACTTAAATAAAATAAAATAAAATAAAATTAAACCTAAAAAAATAAAACTAATAAAATAAAATAAAACTAAATAAAATTAAACCTAAAATAAATTAAAATAAATAAACCTAAACTAAAAAATAAACTAAATCTAAACCTCAACCTAAAAACACTAAATAAAATAATATAAATATAAACTTAAACTAAAAAATAAAGCATAAAAATAAACCTAAAATCAAAACGTAAAAGCTAAAACTAAAAAAAATAAAATAAAAGCCTAAACCTAATCCTAAAAATAAAAAATAAAACTTAAACCTAAAAAATAAAATAAAAATAGAACTAAACTAAAACAAAAACTTAAACATAAACATAAATCTAAATAAATAAACTAAAACCAAAAAACCTAAGCTAAAATAACTAAACTTAAAATAAATAAACTAAACTAAATAAAAATATAAATAAACCTAAAAAAATGAAAAAATAAAATAAACTAAAATAAATAAAAAATAAACTAAATAAATCTAAACCTATCGGTTTACTAAAATTAAAAAAAAAACCTAAATGTGAAATCCTAAACCCTAAACCCTAAACCCTGAATTCTAAACTCTAAACCCTAAACCCTAAACTTATAACCATAAACGTACAACCCTACAACCTAAATCCTAAACCCTAAAAAACCATAAACCCTAAACCCCAAACTAACCCTTAACCATAAATACTAAACCTTAAACCCTAAACTCTAACCCTAACCTTAAACCCTAAACCCTAAACCCTAAACCCTAATCTCTAAAACTAACCCAAGCCCTAAACCCTAAACCCTAAATCGACATCCCTAAACCCTAAACCCTAAACCTTAAAACCCTAAACCCTAAACCCTAAACCCTAAATCCTAAACCTTAAAACCTACAACCCTAAACTAAATAAACCTAAAAAATAAACCATAAACCTAAACCTAAACCTATAAAACCTAAATCCTAAACCTCTTTATTTAACTTAAAATAATAATAAAAAAATAAAAAACCTAAACTTAAATCCTAAACTAACCTAACCCTAAACCTCAACATAAACCAAACATCCTAAACCTAAACTAACCCTAAAGCCTAAACTAAACCTTAAATCCTATCCTAAAACCATAACCTAAAATAAATAAACCTAAAACAAACCATAAACATAAACTTAAACCTATAAAAAAAACTTAAATAAATACACCTATGAAATTTTAAAAAAAATAAAAATAATAAAATAATGCTAACCCAAAACCCTAAATCCTAAACTAACCCTAAACACTAAACCATGAACCCTAAACCTACAACCCTAAACCATAAACCTTAAACCTTAAAACCCTAAAGCCTAAACCCTAAACACTAAATCCTAAACACTAAACCATAAACCTTAAACCCTAAACCCTAAACCTACAATCCTAAGCCCTAAACCCTAAACACCAAACCCTAAACCCCTAAACCTTAAAAACCTAAAATCCTAAACCTAAATTAAACAAAACCTAAAAATAAAATAAATCAAATACTTAAACCTAAATAATATAAAACTTAACAAAAAATAAAAACCTAAACTAAAACCTAAACTTAAACCTAAACCTAAACCTAAACCTAAACATAAAAATAAAATAAAATTAAAACTAAAAGATAAACTAAAATAAATTAAGTAGAAACCTAAACTGAATTAAAAAAATAAAATAAAACTAAAAATAAAAAACCTAAATTAAATAAAAACTAAATGTAAAATATAAATAAAATAAATCTAAAATAAAATAAAATAAAAACTAAATCAAAACCTAAACCTAAAAAATAAACCTAAAAATAAATAAATAATAAAACCTAAATAATAAACTTAAAAAAAACCTAAACCTAAAATAAACAAAATAAAAGAAACGTAAACCTAAACTAAAATAAACTAAACTACAATAAATAAATCTTGAACCTAAACCTAGAATAAACTAAACCTAAACCCTAAACTAAATAAATTATAATAAACTAAAAATAAATCTAAACCTAAACTAAAAATAAAACCTAAAAATAGACCTTTAATGAAAAGCTAAAACCAAAACCTAAAAATAAAAAATAAAAACCTAAACCAAAACAAAAAAATAAAAAATAAAACCTTAGTTAAAAACCTAAACTAAAATAGATAAACTTAAAATAAATAAACTTAACCAAATAAAAATAAAAATTAAACTTAAATAAAGATAAATAAATTAAATTAAATTAAAATAAATAAAAAATAAACAAAATAAACCTAAACCTACATGTTTACTTAATTTAAAAAAAACATAAATTCTAAAACCTAAACCCTAAACCCTAAATTCTATACCCTAAACCCTAAAACTAACCCTAAACTTACAACGCCAAACATACAACCCTATGCCCTAAACCCTAAGAGCTAAAAAACTATAAACCCTAAACTAACCCTAAGCCCTAAACCCTAAACCTGGCAATCCTAAACCTAAACCTAAACCCTAAACTGACTTAAACCTAAACTAAAATTAAAACTATAAACCCTAAAGTTTGAGCCTAAACCCTAAAATAACCTTAAACACTGTTAACCTAAACTTAAACCTAAACCTCAAAATCCTAAACTTAAAGCTAAAATCTAAAATGCTAAACTTAAACTCCTAAACTCTAATCCCTAACTCTAACCTAAACCTAAACTATAAACCCTAAACTTAAACCCTAAAATAAAACTAAACTTAAACCCTAAACTTAAAACCTAAACCTTAAACTAAACTAAACCTAAACTAAACCTAAATAAACCCTAAACTAAACCCTAAATCAATTCTAAACCTAAACTCCTAAACCCTAAACTTATATAAACTATAAACCTAAATAACCTAAATCTAAACGCTAAAACTATAAACCTAAACCCTAAACTAACTTTAACTATAAATACTAAAACCCTAAACTAAACTTAACCCTAACTAACTTAAACCTAAACCTAAACCTAAACTAAGTCTAAACTCAACCTAAATCGACATCCTAAACCTTAAACCCTAAACCTTAAAACCCTAAACCTAAACTAAATCTTAAACCTAAAAACAACCCTAAACTAAATAAACCTAAAAAAAATAAACCATAAACCTAAACTTAAACCTATAAAACCTAAATACTAGTTTACTTAATTTAAAAAATAATAAAAAAAAAATAAAAAAATGCTAACACTAAACCCTAAATCCTAAAACTAACCCGAACCCCTAAACCCTGAACCATAAACCAACATCCCTAAACCCTAAACCCTAACCCTAAAGCCTAAACCTTAAACCTTAAATCCTAGATCCTAAAACCTAACCTAAAATAAATAAACCTAAAAAAACTAAACCATAAACATAAACTTAAACCTATAAAAAAAACTTAAATAAATCTACACGTATGAGTTTACTTAATTTTTAAAAAAATAATAATAATAAAATAATGCTAACCCAAAACCCTAAATCCTAAACTAACCCTAAACACTAAACCATGAACCCTAAACCTATAACCCTAAACCATAAACCTTAAACATTAAAACCCTAAAGCCTAAACCATAAACCCTAAATCCTAAACACTAAACCCTAAACCCTAAACCCTAAACCTACAATCCTAAGCCCTAAACCCTAAACACCAAACCCTAAACCCCTAAACCTTAAAAACCTAAAATCCTAAACCTAAATTAAATAAAACCTAAAAATAAAATAAACAAATACCTAAACCTAAATAATATAAAACTTAACAAAAAATAAAAACCTAAACTTAAACCTAAACTTAAACCTAAACCTAAACCTAAACCTAAACATAAAAATAAAATAAAATTAAAACTAAAAGATAAACTAAAATAAATTAAGTAAAACCTAAACTAAAAAAAAAAATAAAATAAAACTAAAATAAAAAAACCTAAATTAAATAAAACTAAATGTAAAATATAAATAAAATAAATCTAAAATAAAATAAAATAAAAACTAAACAAAAACCTAAACCTAAAAAATAAACTTAAAAATAAATAAATAATAAAACCTAAATAATAAACTTAAAAAAAACCTAAACCTAAAATAAACAAAATAAAAGAAACATAAACCTAAACTAAAATAAACTAAACTACAATAAATAAATCTTGAACCTAAACCTAGAATAAACTAAACCTTAACCCTAAACTAAATAAATTATAATAAACTAAAAATAAATTTAAACCTAAACAAAAAATAAAACCTAAAAATAGACCTTTAATGAAAAGCTAAAACCAAAACCTAAAAATAAAAAATAAAAACCTAAACCAAAACAAAAAAATAAAAAATAAAACCTAAACCTAAAAAATTAAATAAAAATAAAACTAACCAAAATAATAAGCACAAACCTAAACTTAAATTAAGAAAATAAACTAAATTAAAAACCTAAACTAAAATAGATAAACTTAAAATAAATAAACTTAACCAAATAAAAATAAAAATTAAACTTAAATAAAGATAAATAAATTAAATTAAATAAAATAAAATAAACAAAATAAATCTAAACCTACATATGTTTACTTAATTTAAAAAAAAACATAAATTCTAAAACCTAAACCCTAAACCCTAAATTCCATACCCTAAACCCTAAAACTAACCCTAAACTTACAACGCCAAACCATAAACCCTATGCCCTAAACCCTAAGAGCTAAAAAACTATAAACCCTAAACTAACCCTAAGCCCTAAACCCTAAACCCTGGTGCTAACCCTAAACCCTAAACCCTAAATCCTAAATCTTAAACCTAAGAAAATCAGAAAACTATAAACCTAAACCTAAACTAAACCTAAAATAAATACTAAACTAAACTTAAACCTAAACTTAAAATCCTAAACTTAAAGCTAAAACCTAAAATGTAAACCTAAACCTAAACTAAACTAATAATAAACTAAACTATAAAACTAAACCTTAAATAAACCTAAACCTAAACTCTAAACTCTAAACTAAAACCTAAATTAAACTAAATTAAACCTAAACCTAAACCAAATTAAACTTAAACCTAACTAAATAAACTAACCTAAACCCTAAACTCCTAAACTTATAACTATAAATAAATAAACCTAAATCTTAAATGTTAAAACTAAACCTAAACTCTAAACAACCCTTAACTATAATAAACCTAAACTCCTAAACTCTAATAACTTAAACCTAAACCCTAAACCCTAAACCCTAAAACTAACCCAAGCCATAAATCCTGAACCATAAATCGACATCCCTAAACCTTAAACCCTAAACCTTAAAACCCTAAACCCTAAACCCTAAATCCTAAACCTTAAAACCTACAACCCTAAACCAAATAAATCTATAAAAAATAAACCATAAACCTAAACTTAAACCTATAAAAAAAACCTAAATAAATTTAAACCTACTAGTTTACTTAATTTAAAAAATAATAATAAAAAAACAAAAAATGATAACCCTAAACCCTAAATCCTAAAACTAACCCGAAACCCTAAACCCCAATCCTAAACCCTAAACCTTAAACCTTAAATCCTAGATCCTGAAACCTGCAACCTAAAATAAATAAACCTAAAAAAATTAAACCATAAACATAAACTTAAACCTATAAAAAAAACCTAAATAAACCCTACTAAGTATTTAATTTAAAAAAATAATAATAATAAAATAATGCTAACCCAAAACCTAAATCCTAAAAACCCTAAACCCTAAAATAACCCTAAACCTAAACCCTAAACCTAAACCTAAACATTAAAACCCTAAAAGCCCTAAACCCTAAACCTAAACCTTTACCTAAACCCTAAACCTAAACCCTAAACCTAAATGCTAAACCTAAACCTAAACCTAAACCTAAGCCTAAAACCTAAAAAAAACCTAAACCTAAACCTAAATTAAATAAAACTAAAAATAAAATAAATAAAACCTAAACCTAAATAATATAAATAAAAAAAATAAAAAACCTAAATAAAAATAAATAAATAAATAAATCTAAAATAAAATAAAATAAAATAAATAAAACTAAAAAATAAACCTAAAATAAAAATAAACCTAAACTATAATAAAATAAAAAAAAAAACCTAAAATAAACAAAATAAAAAAATAAACCTAAACTAAAATAAACTAAACTATAATAAATAAATCTAACCTAAACCTAGAATAAACTAAACCTAAACCCTAAACTAAATAAATTATAATAAACTAAAATAAATCTAAACCTAAACTAAAAAAAAAACCTAAAAATAGACCTTTAATGAAAAGCTAAAACCAAAACCTAAAATAAAAAATAAAAACCTAAACCAAAACAAAAAATAAAAAATAAAACCTAAACCTAAAAAATTAAATAAAAATAAACTAACCAAAATAATAATAAACCTAAACTTAAATTAAGAAAATAAACTAAATTAAAACCTAAACTAAAATTGATAAACTTAAAATAAATAAACTAAACCAAATAAAAATAAAAATTAAACTTAAATAAAGATAAATAAAATAAATTAAATTAAAATAAATAAAAAATAAACAAAATAAACCTAAACCTACATGTTTACTTAATTTAAAAAATATATATAAATTCTAAAACCTAAACCCTAAACCCTAAATTCTATACCCTAAACCCTAAAACTAACCCTAAACTTACAAAATTAAACGTACAACCCTATGCCCTAAACCCTAAGAACTAAAAAACCATAAACCCTAAACTAACCCTAAGCCCTAAACCCTAAACCCTGGTGCTAACCCTAAACCCTAAACCCTAAACCCTAAACTGACCTTAAACCCTAAACTAAAACCTAAACTAAAACTATAAACCTAAAGTTTAAACCCTAAAATAACCTAAACCTGTTAACCTTAAACCTAAACCTAAACCTCAAAATCCTAAAACTTAAAGCTAAAACCTAAAATGCTAAACTTCTAAACCTAAACCCTAAACCTAACTCAACTCCTAACCTTAAACTATAAACCTAAACCTTAAACCTAAACCTTAAACCCTAAACTCTAAACTCTACACCTTAAAACCCTAAACCTAAACTCTAAACTAAACTCTAAACTCTAAACCTAAACTAAACCTAAAATACTAAAAACCTTAAACTCTAAAACCTTAAACTAAATTCTAAACTTAAACCTATATATAAAGTTTTAAACATTAAACCCTAAACTAACCCTAAATCCTAAGCTAACCCTATACCTTAAACCCTAAACCCTCAAAATCATAAACCCTAAAGCCGAAACACAAAATGTTAAACTTTAAACCCTAAACCCTAAACCCTAACCCTAACCCTAACCTTAAACCTAAAATAGTAAACCCTAAACCCTAAAACCCTAAACCTTAAACTATAAACCCTAAACCCTAAAGCCTAAAGCCTTAACCGTAAACTAACCCTATACCCTATGCTATCCCTAAACCTTAAACCTGAAACATTAAACCTTAAACCCTTAAAACCCTATACCTTAAAGCCTAAACCCTAATCCTTAAATAATAAACTAACCCTAAACCATTAACCCTAAACCCTAAACCCTAAGCCCTGAACCTAAACCTAAAACCTAAATCTAAACCTAAACATAAAATATTTTAAACATAAAAATAAACTAAAATAAAATAAATAAAAACCTAAACTAAACTAAAAAAATAAAATAAACCTAAGAAAAACCTAAATAAAATAAAATAAACCAAAAATAAAAAACCTAAATAAAATCAATACTAAACGTAAAGTAAATATAAAATAAACATAAAATAAAATAAAATAAAATAAAAACTAAATAAAAACCTAAACTTAAAAAATAAACCTAAAAATGAATAAAAAATAAAACCTAAACCCTAAACTAAAAAAAACAAAACCTAAAATAAAAAAAGTAAAAAAAAAACTAAACCTAAAAAAAAATAAACTAAACTGAAATAAATAAAACCAAAGCCTAAACTTAAAAAAAAACTAAACCTAAACCCTAAACTAAATAAAAGAAAATTAACTAAAAGTAAACATAAACCTAAACTAAAAAATAAAACCTAAAAATAATCCTAAAATAGAAACCTAAAACCTAAACCTAAAAAATTAAAATAAAAACCTAAACCAAAACCTAAACCTAAAAAAGAAACTAAATTAAAAAACCTAAACTAAAATAAATAAACTAAACTAAATAAAAATAAAAAATAAACCCAAATACAAATAAAAAAATAAAATAAACTAAAGTAAATAAAAAATAAACTTAATAAAAAAAAACCTACCTATTTACTTAATTTTTTTTAAAAACCTTAAACTGTCAACACTAAACCCTAAAACCTAAAATGAACCCTAAACACTAATCCCTATACCTATAACTCTAATCCCTAAACCCTATACTATAAACCTTAAAAAACCTTAAGAGCTAAACTTACCCTAAACCCTAAGCCATAAACCCTAAACACTAAACCTTTAACCCTAACCCTGACCTTAAACTCTAAACCCTAAACCATAAACCCTAAATCTGAAACCTAAACCCTAAACCCTATATCTAAAAACCTAAACCCTAAATCCTAAATCCTTAAACCTTAAACACTAAAACCATAAACCTTAAACCCTAAACTGACCTTAAATCCTAAACCCTAAACCCTATAAGCCATAAACCCTAAAGCCTAAAGCCTAAACCCTAAACTAACCCTAAACCCTAAGTTAACCTTAAACCCTAAAACCTAAACCCTCAAAACCCTGAGCCCTAAAGCCAAAACACAGAATGCTAAACCCTAAACCCTAAATCATAAACCCTAACCCTAACCCTAAAACTTAAACCATAAGCCCTAAACCCTAAACCCTAAACTTTTAACCCTAAACCCTAAAAACCTTAAATCCTAAAGCCTAAAGCCTAAAACCAAAACTAAACACTAAACCCTAAGCCCAAAACACTAAACCTTGAATCCTAAAACCCTAAACCCTAAAATCCATAAATCGTAAAGCCTAAACCCTAAACTAAACCTAAACTCTAAGCTAACCCTAAACCCTTAAAATCATAAACACTAAAGCCAAAACATAAAATGCTAAACCTTAAACCCTAAACCCTAAACCGTAAACCCTAACCCTAACCCTAAACCTTAAATAGTAAACCCTAAACCCTAAACCCTAAAAACATAAACCCTAAGCTCTAAACCCTAAACCCTAAAAACCTGAAACCCTAAAGCCTAAAGCCTAAACCCTAAACTAACCTTGAACCCTAAACACTAAACCCTAAGCTAGTCCTAAACCTTTAACCTGAAACACTAAACCTTAAACCCTCAAAACACTAAACCCTACCCTAAATAATAAACTAACCCTAAACCCTTAACCCTAAACCTTAAACCCTAAGCCCTAAACCTAAACCTAAAACTTAAACCTAAACCAAAAAATAAATTAAAATAAAATATATAAAAAACCTTAAACAAAACTAAAAAAATAGACCTAAGAATAAAAACCTAGCAAAAATGAAAACTAAACATAAAATAAAAATAAAATAAAATAAAATAAAAACTAAATAAAAACCTAAACCTAAAAAATAAACATAAAAATAAAACATTAAAATAAAAAATAAAACCTAATCCCTAAACTAAAACAAAATAAACTTAAAATACAAATAAAATATACAAAATAAAATAAACCTAACCCTAAACTAAAATAAACTAAACTAAAAGAAAATAAAACCTAAACCTAAACCTAAACTAAATAAAATATAATAAACTAAAAACAAACCTAAACCTAAACTTAAAAAATAAAACCTAAAAATAAACCTAAAATAAACCCAAAAGATAAACCCTAAAACTAACACTAAACCCTAAAACCAAAACCTACAACACTAAACCTAGAACCATAAAACCTAAATCCTAAATCCTAAACCCTAAACCATAATCCTACAACCCTAAACCCTAAACCCTAAATCCTAAATAATAAATTAACCCTAAACCCTAAACCCTAAACATTAAGCCCATAACCCTAAACCCTAAACCATAAGCCCTAAACCCTTAATCCTAACCCAAATGCTAAACCTTAAACCTTAAACCCTGAACACTAAAGCCCTAAACTAACCTTAAACCCAAAACCCTAAATACTAAACCCTGAACCCTAAACACTAAACCCTGAACCCTAAAAACCCTGAACCCTAAAGCCTAAAGCCTATACCCTAAACTAACCCTAAACCTTAAACCCTCAAAACCCTAAACCCTAAAGCCTAAACACTAAACCCTAAACCCTAACCTTAAACCCTAAACCATAAAACTCTAAACTATAAAACTTAAACCCTAAACCCTAAACCCTAAAAACCTAAAATCCTAAACCTAAACTAAATAAAACCTAATAATAAAATAAATAAAACATAAACATAAATAAAATAATAAAATAAAATGAATTAAAAACCTAAATTTAAACCTAAATCTAAACCTAAAAATAAAGTAAAATAAAAATTAAAATAAACTAAAATAAAATAAATAAAAACCTAAACTAAACAAAAATAACAAAAATAAAACTAAAAATAAAAACCATAAATAAAATAAAAATTAAATGTAAAATATATAAAATAAGCCTAAAATAAAATAAAATAAGAAATACATAAAAACCTAAAACTAAAAAAAAAAAACTTAGAAATAAAACTTAAAAATAAATAAAAAATAAAACTTAAACCCTAAACTAAAAAAATAATCTAAACCTAAAATAAACTAAAATAAACAAAATAAAATAAACCTAAACTTAGAACTAAAATAAACTAAACTAAAATAAATAAAACCTAAACCTAAACTAAATTGATGATAATTCAATGTCAAGGACATGGAGAGAGATCCACTAGGGGATCACACATGCATTGGACATGATATGTGAAGGGTCTATGTCGAGGGCATATAAGAAGAAAATTTGTTTGGGGATAAGGTTTGAATTTGATTTGATTATATGATTTATGGAAATAAGATCCACTAGGGATAAGAATCAATAATCCACCAGGGATTAAGATCAAATTGACTTTAATTTGTTTTAATTATTGGAGGCATATCTAGAGATATGGGCTCGAGTCTTAGGGATTGAGAAGACATGAAACCTCTACTAGGTAGCTGTGTTCGTGCTATTTGTCGGGATTGGGATTCGAAGTTTAATTTCATATATCGATTTGGGAATGTATCTGCCTAGAATAAGAGTTTGGTTGGATTTCTTTGACAAGGAGTTGGTTTAATTTGGCTCCACTGGGAGGTTGGTTTTGAATTTAATTTGTTTGCTTATTTTATATATTATTTGGGGCTCCACCGTAGAAGGGTGTGATTTAACTACGGGAAATCAAAAATTGGGTTTAATTTAATCTGAAGTTATGGACATGGTCGGTGTGTGATGGACCCACTAAGAAGGGGCTATATCATCCTGACCTACCTCATGTTTATAAATCCAAAGGCATAATCTACTGGCTGTGTGGTAGAGCTAGCCAACCTAAGGGGTTGCCTTTTAGTGTGTAATGACTATGCAAGAAAATGACATAGGACTTACATCTTCCAAAGTGAGGAACAACGACATGGATGCACAACAAATTGAACCTAACCTAGGCTTACTATGATGAATTCCACTTAGGACTTATGTCAACTCAAAAGTAGTCAGGATTAATTTTATCTTAATTTCATGTGATTTGATATGGTTTGTTTGATTTAGTTTGATTTTGAATTGAGGGCATATCCATGGAGATGTGAGCTCGATCAAATTTATTAGATTTAATTTATGGACCATGTCGGTGTGCGATGGACCCACTAAGAAGGGGCTATATCAAACTTGTCCTATCTCAAATTTACAAATTCAAAGGGATAGTCCGTAAGTGAGCTAACCAACCTAAGGGGTTGCCTTGGTGTGCAATGGCTATGCGAGAAGAAGGCATAGACTTACATCTTTAAAGCAAGGAATAATCACTGGGTGACTATTGGTAGCAATAAAATCAAACCCAACTTAGGGTGACTACATTGAATGTCTGGAAACTTATATCAACTCAAGAGTAGTCAAGCAATTCTTATAGGAGCTTGACGATACTAGCCTAATGTAGATGATTGCTTTGAAAAGGTATCGCTAGGGTGTCCTCCTAATCAACAAGTGAATATATATTTTATTTATATGTTTGTGTGGACCTTGTTGGTGTGAGGGACCACACCGAAGGGGCTATGCGCCTTGAACTATCTAAGATTTACTGGACAAAGGGAGAATCTGCACATCCACAGAATAAATTCTCCAATCACAGGGGCAGTTATTAAAAAAGGGGAACTATCCAACTTTATAGTAACCTGGGTAGTGTTTAAATGGGGTCGCAAAGGATGTAATCTAAATATAGTGCCCATAGGGGAGGTGCTACTAGGGGCGTTATCCTGAGCACTAAAAAAGAAAGCCTATTGCTGTATGTTGGCTAACTCAAGGAGAAATTGTAGTAGATTTACATCTACCATGAGTGGTGTATCTTAAGGTGTGAGAACCAACCAACCTAAGGTGTATCCATCAGCATGAGTGGTGCATCCATCAGGATAGTGAGAACTAACCAACCTAAGGTGCCTGTCAGTATGCAATGATCAATATGGAAAGAAAGCTTGTAGGCTTGCAACTTTCTAAGAAAAATTGATCATCAAAATAGTCTATCATGACAGGAGATGACCTAGAGTGACTACTTAGGAGCCCGAGGAAGGACTGGACCCGACTAAAAGTAGCCAGGAGGGAAGGAACCGCTAGAAGACTTATTCTGAACCTAAAATATACTGACCTAGTCAAGGTAACAAGGCTAATCCAAGAAGAAAGTGTAGCAGACTCACATCCTCTTAAACAAATCATACATAAGATAGCTTATCGGCCACGCACTAAGACCTATCAAACTATCAAGGTGCTCGTCGGTGTGCAATGGCCAAATAAGAAAAGTGTAGCAGACTTACATCCTCCAAAGCAAGAAGACCACTGACGTGACACACTAGCAGGGTAGCCTGTCAGCATGACCTTGAGCAGCTACTGAGTGAGTGCCACTAAGGGCATTATCTTAACTCAGAGTAGCCCGACATAAAAGATATATATTTATTTTATATGTTTGTGTGCATTTTGTGTTTGTTTTGTGTTAATTGAGGAAAGGACGCCACTTCGATTCTTTACACTTACCCTAAACACATAATGGAAGATTCGTAAACAAGAATACTTTCAGCATGAAAGAGATTGAACTCGAAATGAAATTTTCATTAATGATAATTATTTTCAAACATGATTTATAATATTTCTTTAAGCAGAGTACATTGATTGGAAGAATTGGGTGCTCTCTCTCATGATTAATTAGCTGATAAGTTCCTCCCTGGTAGGCCTTCTCTATGGTAAAAGGGCCTTCCCAAGTGGGTTCAAACTTGCCTCCCATCTTATGATGGGCTATAATCAGTCTCCTTAGAACTAAAATAAGCTCTCCTACTTGAAAAGCAGTAGGATGGACCAAACTTTTATGAGCTTAAATCATTTTGTACAACTCGATATTTTGGGATGCCTGCAAGCATCTCTCCTCCAAACTTTCGAGCTCTTATAACCACAACTTGACGTTCTGCTCTATTGTGATCTTGCTACCCAAAGCTATCCTTAATGATGGGAGTTGGAGGTAGAATGGATTCAAACCCATACACTAAGGAGAAAGGAGTAGACTGAGTTGGAGTTCTATATGTGGTGCGTAGGCCCACAAGGCTTCAACTAACTCATGCCACTATGGCTTATTATTGTCAAAGTGTCTTCTCAGCATTTGGATGAGAGCTTTATTGAAGGCTTCTAAGCCATTTCCCCTGTAGTTGATGGTAGAATATCTCAAATCTATGCTATATCTCCGCAAAGTTGTTGATCTTGATGCTCTTGAATGTAATACCATTATCAGATATAATTCATCGAGGCTCTCCAAACCTATATATGAAATGGTTCCTAAAAACCTAGAGCACATGCTGAGTTGTGACCTCTTTGAGTAGAATCATCTTCACCCATTTGGAAAAGTAGTTAGTGGCAGCTAAGAGGAATCGATGACCCTTGGAAGAAGGAGGATCAATCGAACCCTCTATGTTGGTACCCCAACACTTGAATAGCCATGAGGCCAATGTAGGATGTAGAATGTTGGGTGGTTGGTGTAGGACCACAACATGTATTTGACATTGGTTGCATCGCCTAGCCGTATCCATGCAATCTTTGATCATTGATGGCCAGTAGTATCCTAGCCTCTTGATCTTAGCATTCATCTTTAGACCGGATTAGTTGGCTCCACATAATCTAGAGTGTATCTCAGTCATGATCTTATGGGCTTTGAGCTTGTCTAAATAATGTAATCACATATGATTGAAAGACCGTCGATACAAGACACCATCCACAAGAGTGTAGCAATGTGCTCTACTTTATCTGATAGGCTTGGGACTTCTCTTATGGCAGTTTGCCTTTATTTAGGTAATCCATGAATGGTTGCCCAAACTAACTCATCGTCCTTCATGGCAATGGCAACCTCCCCTTCAAGAGAGTACATTTTGATAAGTTCAATATCAATAAGGGCTAAGACTTTGTCTATTTTGGGCCTTTATTGATATGGACTCATCATCTGGGCATGCCAACTCCTTGGCAAGCTTGGCTAAAGAATACACTATGGTGTTCGCTCCTCAAGGAATCTTATAAAAGGTAACCACTGAAATTTGGGCCAATAGCTCCATGGTGTACTTATGGCAGTGATGGAGCTTGGGCTTTAAAACCTTATAGGATACAATGATTTGGTTGATAACTGGCTGAGAATCCCTGAAGATGTTGATGTTCTGGATGCTTAGAGTAATGACTAACTCTAGATCGGCAATCAGAGCCTCATATTTGGCATCATTATTTGTGCAAGGATTGGACAGATTATATGAGAATCTCATCACATCGTGGTCTGGAGTTAAGAGAACTATTCTTACCCCTGCCTTTCTTGGAATAGTAGATCGGTTCTTCTCCTCTTTGAGAAGAAGCCACACCATCAAAGTACATCTCCCATCGGTGAATGCTAGTATCCCATAAGTTCATGATTTATTCATCGAGGAGATCATCACTAAGCAAAGAGTTAGCAAGAAGTGGGTGTGCTACTAATAAATCTGCTAGCACTTGTCCTTTCACCGCATAGAGGGGTACAAAGGTAATGTTAAACTGTGAGAAGATCATGGACTATCATGCCAACCATCTAGATATCATCGACCGTGTCATGACATACTGTAGTGGATTGATCTGTGAGATTAAGTTTACCTTATTAAAAAGCACGTAGTGATGTGGCATTTGGGATGCAAAGATTAAAGCTAAGAAATATTTCTTAATGAGTGGATAACGGCTGAGGTAGTAGAGTGCATTTTCCTTCACTTCATCATTTGCTTGGAGCAACAAAGCACCAAGGGAGTCATCTAATGCAACAATGTAAAGTATGAGCAGCTTGCTTAGGATAGGTGCTGGAACCAGCGGTGCCATCTGGTAATGCTTGATGTCTTCAAAGGCATGCTAACACTTGTCATCCCACTTGAACGTAGCATCCTTTTTTATAATCCTTGAGAATGGCTGACATCTTCTCGATAGGTTGGATATAAATCATCTTAGATACGCCAACCACCCTTGGAATGATCTGAGTTGAGTTAAACTTTTAGTGGTGTCATTTCTAATATCACCTTGATATTTTATGGATCAATTTTGATTCCACTGTCGAATAATAAACCCAAAGAATTTCCACGAAGCTACTCAAATGCACACTTTATGGGGTTCATTTTGAGGTTAAATTATCTTAACTATTCAAAACTACTCTCAAGTCAAAGAGATGGTCTTCCTTTTCTTTACTTTTGACCATGAGATCATCGACATAGCACTCGACTTGATGATGAATGAGTTCATCAAGATTGAGTCATAGCTCACGGTATGTAGCACATTTTAAGAAAGGCATGACCTTATAGTAATAGATTCGATCAAGGTTCTAAAATCGGTTTCTTTCATCTTGGAGGCCATCTTTATTTGGCTATGTCGGATGAGCCATCTATGAAAGAGAAGACTACATGAAATGAGGGAATGTCCACCATCAGCTCCAAGATTAGTAGTGAAAATTTGACTTTTGGACATGCCTTATTGAAATCCCTAAAATCGATGCATATGTGAATTTGGCCATTCTTTTTTTTAACTAGGATGACGCTAGTCAACCAAATAGGGTATTTTTCTTCCCGAATGAAGCCAACAATGATCAGTTTCTTGACATCATAAATGACCTATTATTTTATGTTTAATTGCATGCATCTAGGAGCTTACTTAATAAGGTTAGCAGTAGGCTCTATTACTAGTTTATGGACCCTACATTAGGAGCCAATCCATGCATCTCTTCATAACCTAATGTAAAGCAGTCCTAAAACATAGTCAATAGCCTAACTATGTCATTAGTTTCA
Source organism: Cymbidium sinense (assembly GCA_021442155.1). Taxonomy (NCBI): domain Eukaryota; kingdom Viridiplantae; phylum Streptophyta; class Magnoliopsida; order Asparagales; family Orchidaceae; genus Cymbidium; species Cymbidium sinense. Next base: position 14,565,348 of record CM038222.1, read on the forward strand.
ATTTCATTCAATAAATAATTGATGTATGTCAAGCATGGATCTTCTTCAATTCTTAAGTTGATTTCTGTGAGCTCATCGATGGTTGACTTGATCTCTTCTTCAAACTCTGGCGGTGCATCTTTGACCTCAAAATCATTTGGATCATCTAAAATTTCTAAGCACAACTCCTCATATGAGTTAATATGATTTCAAAAGAACCTATCAGATTCCAAATGATTGGTGATGACTTAGAAGTAATTGTCATCATCGACTGGACCCACTATACTGAATCCTAGTCCCGGTCTTGATTGAGAGCTTTCAAATTTATTCTTCCATATTCTTTCGAAGTAGTCTGATATGTGCTTTGTCTAAGTGTGTGAGATTAACCCTTTCTATGCTAAATTATGAACATAAGGCAAGTACCAATCAAAAGATAATTTTGTTAAATCTTTATATAAATCATCCTCAAGTTCTACATCAACTTATTGACTTGAGGATGATGCTCCTAGAAAGAACCTCACGAGCCTTCATAACTCTAAATGACTTAGGGGCTTCCTTAACTACCAAACCCTCGACTTTTGAGAGGAAAGTGGGGTTAGAGCTAAGGTTCCCAAGCGATGCCTAATGTTTCACATATAGATGTGGATTCACTTATGCTTTGCTTTGGAGCACCATCTTTATCATTACTAGGCTCAAGTGTCAGCTCCAAGGGAATCCATTGCTAAGAGGAGCTGGCTAGTGTGCTAACCATTTAAAACTCATCCTATTAACTAGATTCTATGTCAATATGGATAGCAGGTGTACTCCTAGTAGCTGAGACATATTCGTTGGGCAGTTCGGCATACCAATCAACTGCAACACCTAACAGACTGCTAATGAAAAGGGCGAAGAGGAGTGCATTGCAGCCACCGGTGTTGAAACAGCCAGCTCTAAAGTGTGTAATGTGTTATTATGGGTTCCCACTGCCATCAAAGATCTTGAAGGATGATGGCACAAAACTCTAAATAAAATAAAAAGCTAAATAAAAACCTGAACCTAAAAAGTAAACCTAAAACAAAAAACCAAAATCCTAAACCTAAACCTAAAATAAATAAAATGAAATAAACTTAAACTTAAACTAAAATAAATCAACCCTAAACCTAAACCCTAAACAAAATAAAATAAAATAAACTAAAAATAAACCGAAACCTAAACTAAAATAAACCTAAAATAAAAACCTAAAACATAAACCTAAAAGAGTAAAATAAAAACCCAAACATAAACCGAAAAAATAAAAAAACCTACCTAAAAAATAAAATAAAAATAAACCTAAAAAAAAAAAACCTAAACCTAAACCTAAAAAATAAACTAAAATACAAAATACTAAAATAAAATAAAACTAAAATAAATAAATAAATAAATAAAATAAAAATAAAATAAACTAAAAATACAAGATAAACTAAATAAACTAATACTTAATGTTCTTTTAAAACCTACACCATAAATAACCCTAAACCCTAAATCATAACTAACTAAACCCTAAACCCTGAGCCTACTGACCACAACCACTGAGCCCCACAAGATCCTAGGCCCTACCCTACCAACCTAACCCTGGGCCTACTACCCTGAGCTTTAATCCTAAATAAATCTAAAATATAAATAAAATAAACCCAAACCTACTAAAAAAAAACATAAAATAGGCTTAAAATAAAGATAAAACCTTAACCTAAAAAAATAAAATAAAACTAAACCTACAGTAAAGATAAACCATGCTTAAAAGATAAAATAAAATAAAACTAAATAAAATAAACTGACTTATAAAATAAACTAGATAAAAACCAAATAGATAAAATAAATAAGATAAAATAAATCTAAACTAAATAAAATAAAGATAAACCCAATAAAATAAAATAAAATAAATTAAGATAAAATAAAAAATAAACTAATTAACTAAACCTAGGTTGACTTGATTTAAAATTCCATAAAGAAACCATGACCCTGAGCCACTGACCTGGGCACTCAAAGATCTGAGCCCTGACCCACCCTAAGACCATAAACCACAAAACTAACCTGAACCCTAAACTGACCTAAACCTAAACTGAGCCTAAACAGGCCTAGGCCCCAGGCCTGGGCACTAAACCCTAGCCTAAACTCAGAGAATATGAAACTAAACACTGAGCCAGGCTGACCTGAAACTGAGCCCCAGACTCTAAACCTAGACCCTGAGCCCCCAGGCACTGGAGCCCTAGCCAGGAGCTGAGCCCCTGGCCAGGGCCTAAACCTGGGCCCCACCCTGAGGCCCTGCTAGAAACCACAAGCTAAAAATAAACTAAATAAAACCTAGAATAAAATGGAATTAAAATCGTTAACCTAAAATAAAAAAAATAAAAAAATAAAACATAAATTAAATAATAAAGATAAGATAAAATAATAAAACTAAACCAAAATACCTAAACTAAAGAAAATAAAATAAACCTAAGAATAAAAACCAAATAAGATAAAACTAAATGTAAAATAAAATATAATAAACCTAAGTAAAAACTAAATTAAAAATGTAAACCTAAAATAAATAATAAATAAAACCTAAATAAAATAAAAAAAACCTAAACTTAAATTAAAAAAAATAAAAAAATAAATAAATACCTAATAATAAACTAAACTAAAATAAATAAAACCTAAAGTAAACCTAAAATAAATTAAATAAAATAAAATAAAAAAATAAACCTAAACTAAACTTGATAAAATAAAACCACAAAACTAAACCTAAAAAATAAAATAAAACTAAAGCTAAACTATAAATAAAATAAAACCTAAAACATAAAATTAAAATAAAATAAAACTCATCTAAAATAAACCTAAAGAAACCTAAACTAAAAAAATAATTTAAATTAAAAACTAAACTAAAAATATAAATAAACTAAATAAAATATAAATAAACATAAATAAAAAAAAATAAAATAAACTAAATAAACAAAGAAGAAATGTTGAATCTAATTTGTTCTCTTAAAAAAACTCTAAAAAATAAAACCTAAACACTAAACCTAAACCAAATCCTAAATCCTAGCACTAAACCTAAACCCTAAATCTTAAACCCAAAAAATAACCACAAATCACCTAAATGATTACAAACTGACCTAAACTAAATAAAACATTAAAATAAAATAAATAAATAAATCTAAACCAAAATAAAATAAAAACATAAACTAAAACATAAACCTAAACCTAAACATAAAAAGAAAATAAATAAATAAAACTAAACTAAAATAAAATTAATAATAACATAAATAAACTAAAAAAATAAAAACCTAAATAAAATAAAAAAACTAAACCTAAAATAAAAAAATTAAACAAACCTAAAATAAAATAAAATAAAATTAAATTAAATAAAATCAAAACCTAAACAATAAACATAAAATAAAACCTAAAATAAATTAAAAAACATAAACCCTAAACTAAATAAAACCTAAACCTAAAATAAAATAAAATAAACCATAAACTAAAATAAACTAAAACTAAAATAAACAAAACATAAACTAAATAAAAATAAAATAAACAAAAAATAAACCTAAACCTAAACTAAAAAAAATCGAAACTAAAAAATAAAACCTAAAATAAAAACCTAATATCTAAACCTAAAAAAATAAAATAAAAACTTAAACCTAAAAATAAAAAATAAAACTCAAACATAAAAAAAATAAAAACAAAACAAAATTAAAAAATCAACTTAAACATAAAAAATAAACTAAAATAAAAAATCTAAACTAAAATAAATAAACCTAAAATAAATAAACTAAATTAAATAAAAGTAAAAATAAACCTAAATTAGAATAAAAAAATATACTAAAATAAAAAAATAAATAAACTGAACTACCGGTTACTTAATTTAAAATAAATAAATAATAATAATAATAATAATAATAATAATAATAATAATATAATAATAATAATAATAATAATAACCCTAAACAAATAACTAACCTGACTAAAACCAAAACCCAAATCTAAAACCACAAAACCTAGTAAAACCACACCACAAACCCAACTGAAACCCTAAACCCTAAAACTAAAACCTAAACTAAATAAAACTAACAATAAAACAAAACAAAAAAACCTAACTAATTATAAAAATTAAAATAAAATAAAACCTAAACTAAAATCTAAACCTAAACCTAAACATAAAACAAAAAAATAAAATAATATAAAATAAATCAAAACTAAATGAAAATAAAATAAATATAAACTTAAACTAAACTAAAAAAAAATAATCCTAAAAAGAATAAAACTTAAATATAATAAAAATTAAACATAAAATAAAAATAAAATAAGCTTAAAATAAAATAAAATAAAAGCTAAATAAACCTAAAAAAATAAACTACTAAAATAAAACACATAAAAATAAAACCTAAACCCTAAACTAAAAAAATACAAACTAAAATAAAAAATAAAATAAACTAAACTAAAAAAAAAAAATAAACAAAATAAATACTGACCTAAAAATAAACAAACTAAACCCTAAATTAAATAAAATAAAATAAACTAAAAATAAACCTAAACATAAACTAAAAATAAAACTTAAAATAAACCTAAAATAAAACCTAAAACCTAAACCAAAGAAATAAAATAAAACCTAAACTAAACTAAAATAAAATAAAACCTTAAAAAAAAAATAAAATAAACTAAATAAAATAAAATAATAAATAAATGTATAAACAAAATAAATAAAATAAAAAATAAAATAAAATAAACTAAATAAAAAATAAAAAATAACATAAAAGATTAATAAAAATAAACTAAATAAAAACCTCTTGGTTTACTTAATTTAAAAACCCTAAAACACAAATAATAAACCCTGATCTAAATCCTGAGCTCTGAAACAAACCAACCACAAGAGCCACAAACCACTTGACCCTAAAGCCTAACCACAAAGTTAAAGCCTAAACCAACCCTAAACCCACCCTAAACCCAAACCCTGACCACAAAACTAAAACTTAAATCTAAACTAAACAAAACTAAAAATATAATAAAATAATAAAAAAATACTAAATAAATTAAAAAAAAATAAAATAAAATAAAAAAACTAAAACTAAACCTAAACCTAAAATAAAATAAATTAAACTAATAAAATATCTAAAATAAAATAAATAATAAAAATAAAACTAAAAAAAATAGATAAACCTATGAATAAAAAAAATAAAATAAAAACTAAATGTAAAATAAAAATAAAATTTACCTAAAATAAACTTGAAATAAAATAAAATAAAAACAAAACTTAAAAAATAAACCTAAAAATAAACCAAAAAATAAATAAAAAATAAAACCTAAACCATAAACTCAAAAAAAACCTAAACCTAAAATAAAAATAAAACAAACAAAAATAAACCTAAACCAAAGGTAAAATAAACTAAACTAAAATAAATAAAACCTCAACCTAAATCTAAAATAAATTAAACATAAACCTAAACCTAAACTAAATAAAATAAAATAAACTAAAATTAAACCTAAACATAAACTAAAAAATAAAACCTAAAAATAAACCTAAAACCTAAACCTAAAAAAATAAAATGAAAACCTAAACCTAAACCGAAACCTAAAAATAGAAAATAAAACCTAAACCGAAAAGATAAAATAAAAATAAAACTCAACTAAAAAAATAAACTGAACTAAACTTGACTAAAAAATAAACTAAAATAAAAAGACTAAAACCAACATAAAATAAAATAAAATTATTAAACTAAATAAAAATTAAAATAAACATAAATATAAATAAAAATAATGTAAACTAAAATAAAAATAATAAAATAAACTAATACTTAATTTAAAATAAACTAAAACTAAACGGACCCTAACCCTACCTGGGCCTAGGCCAAAAATAAAAGATCCTGACCTGAGCCACAAAACTGATCTAAACCTTGACCTAAATCCTAAACCTGACCCAGAGAGCCCCAGGCTTAACTAGCCAAACCCTGAGCCACCCTAAATCTTAAATCTTACCCACCCTAGGCCTTGACCATAGGCCTTGACCTAAACCCTACATACCCCTAAAGATCTTAGACCACTGAGCCCCAGGCAACAAGACCTGGCCTGAACTGGAGTCCTGACCAACTCCCAGGCCACTGAGGCTGGACCTGAGCTCAGGCCAGGAAGGCCAGACCCCAGACCCACTGAGGCTGAGGCCACTGCCACAGGCTCAGGCCACAAGGCCACTGGGCGCAGGCTAAACTAGGCCCTAAACTGAGCTGACTCTGTTAGGGTTTTAAAATAGATAAAAATAAGGCTGGGTGAAAGGCATGAGCTGACTGAGCCAAATAAAAGATAAAGGCCTAAGCTAAGATGGGTGGGCCTAAGATAATGGGATAAGGCTAAATAAAGATGGAGAAAGGCTAGGAGTGGGTGAAACTGAGCTCTAAACTGGGCCTAACTGGGCTCAGGCCACAGGCCACTAGGCCCAGGCCACAGGCCACACTGGGCCAGACTGAGCCTACTGAGCTAGGCACACTGAGCTTAGGCTTGGGCTGGGCCACTGAATACTAGAATGATGAAAGGCCAAGACCATGAGCCCACAAGACCAACTGACCCTAGGCCACAAACTGTGCCCAGGTACAGGACAGAGACCCTGGCTGGGCCACTAAACTGGGCTAAGATCCAAACCCCACCCAACCCAGCCTGCCAGGCCACTAGGCCTGATCCAGGCCACTGACCACTGGGCCCTGGCTGAGCCCTGGGCCACTAACCTGGGCCCTGGGCTGATCTGAGTCAGGAGGCACTGAGCCATGGAGTTCTGAGCCCTGGGCTTTGGGCCACAGGCTGGGCTGAGCTCTGATCATGAGCCTAAACCTGGGCTTAAAAGATGGAAAGATAAAGGCTAAATGATAAAACTAGATAGATAAACTAAAGGCTAAATAAATTAAAGATAAATCTGGATAAAATTATAAAATAAATCCTAAACCTAAATCCTGGGCCCCCCATGGGCTCACCACAACCCACTGACTGCACACTGGGCTTGCAAACCACACCCTAAACCCACCTAAAACCTAAAACCTTAAACCCTAAACCCTACACCCTTAATCCTAAACCACAATCATAAACCCTAAACCCTTAAGCCCAAATCCTAAAATTAAACTAAAGTAACTAAATAAATAAATAAAATAAACATAAATCCCAAAATCTAATAAACCTAAACCTAAACCTAATTGTTAAGAATGGGTAGAACCTTGACGACAAGAACATCCTTGTCAACCAGGCTCAGCTTAGATCAGGCGGTGGAGGCAAAGGCCGAGGTAGCATTTATCACAGTGGTTGTTGGGGATCTAGAGGTGCTGGTGGATATGGAGGTGGTGGTCAGAGCAGTGGTGGTTATGGAGGAGGGAGGGGCGATGGAGGATACAACCGTGGTGGTGGCGGAGGGAGAGATCGGGGATATGATGGTGGATCCATACTCGAGATCGGGTGGTTATTGGGAAGCGAAGAATGGTCGATATGTTTCTTATGGAGCTGTCTTTACATTAGAGGCGGTTCTAGTTATCTAAGGTTTTGATTTGCTCTATCGTGTATTTTTTTTATCTATGTCATGTGTTTGTGTGTTAGAAAACTTGGTGTGCTACTTAGTTGATGAAATAAAAAAGAAGAAATGTTGAATCTGAATTTGTTCTCTGTTAAAAAAAATCAAATACCCTAAACCCTAAAAACCCTAAGCCATCAACCCTAACCCTAAAACCCTAAACCCTAAAACTGCCAACCCTACCTAAACCAAAACCATAAAATCTTAAATCCTAAACCCAAACCCTAATCCTACCCTCCTTAAATAAAACCTAAACCACTAAACCCTAAGCCCAAAATACACCACAAACTCTAAACCCTAAACTAAACATAAACAAACCCTAAGCAAACCCTAAACCCTGAGCCCTAAAAAAAACTAAACCACAAACCCTGCCCAAACCCAAAACCTAAACCAAAACCCCTAACTTAAACCTACCAAATCCTAAGCCCCCCCCTAAAATCCTAAAACCTGAGCCTAAAACTAAACCCTAAACCAAACCCTAAACCCTAAACAAAACCTAAAGCAACTAAATAGATTAAAAAATTAACTTAAACCCTAAGAATGGATAAAACCTTGACGACAAGAACATCACCGTCAACCAGGCTTAGTCTAGATCTATCGGTGGAGGCGAAGGTGGAGGCGGCAGTTATTATCATGGTGGTAGGGGATCTGGAGGTGCTAGTAGATATGGAGGTGGTGGTCCGAGAAGTGGTGGTTATGGAGGTGAGAGGAGATATAGAGGTTATAGCCGTGGTGGTCACGGAGGGAGAGATTGAGGATATGATGGTGGATCTCGCTACACGAGAGGCCAGGGTGGTTCTGATGGGAACTGGAGAAACTAATGAATGACAAATCTAATTTGCTGCTTATGAAACTATCTTTATAGTAGAGATGGTTCTAGTTATCTAGAGTGTTTGATTTTCTCTATGCATACTAATTTTTTATCTATGTCTTCGCTTGTGTCTTAGAAAACTTGGAGTGCTACTTGGTTGAAGAAATATAAAAGAAGAAATGTTGAATCTAAATTTCTTCTCTGTCAAAAAAAAACCAAAAACCCTAAATCCTAAACTAAAACCTGAACCCTAGGCAAAATTCCTAAACCTATTCCCTTAAAATCTTAAACCTTAAACCCTAAACTCAAAATCTCAAACCACATACCCTAAACACTACACCAGACTAAACACACAAACCTCCACAAACCCTGCCCACATGCCCTGAGCCTAAACCCTAAACTTTAAACCCTAAACCCTAACTACCCTAACCTACTTAAACCCTAAACCCTAAACCCCAATCCTACCCCAAATCCTAAACCCCAAACAAACCCTAACCCTCAACCTACTAACCACAAAAGCTAAAATTGAAACCTAAACTAAACAAAACCTAAAATAAATAAAAACCTAAAGCCAAAATAAAAAAATAAAATATAATAAAAAACCTAAATTAAAACCTAAACCTAGGCTAAACTTAAAGAAAGATAAGAAAACTAAACTAAAATAAAATAGATAAAAACCTAAACTAAACTTAAAAAATAAAAACCTAAATAAAATAAAAATTAAACCTAAAATAAAAATAAAATAAACTTAAATAAAATAAAATTAAAATTCAATAAAAATTGAAACAAAAAACACCTAAAAATAAAACCTAAAAATGAATAAAAATTAAAAATTAAACCCTAAACTAAAAAAAAACCTAAACCTAAAATAAAATTAAAATAAATGAAACTAAAATAATTAAAATAAATCTAAAACCTAAACATAAAAAATAAATAAAATAAATTAAATTAAAATAAAGCTAAACCTAAACTAAAAATAAAGCATAAATAATCCTAAAATAAAAATAAAACCTAAACCTAAAACATAAAATAAAAAACTAAAAAACCTAAAAAAAAATAAAATAAACCTAAAAATAAAATAAAAATAAACTAAACTAAAATAAAATTGAACATAAAAAATAAATCTAAAATAAACTAAAATAAAACCTAAGCTAAGATAAATAAAAAAACTGATAAAAATAAAAAAAACTAAACAAAATAAAAATAAAATTAACTAAAATAAATAAAATAAACTAAATAAACCTAAACTTGGGTTTGCTTAAATTAAAACCCCTAGCTGACCACTACCACCCTACCCTTAAACCTAAACCTAAATGAACCCAAACCCGACCTACACTCTCCCACCTGAGCCCTACCCAAGCCACTAAACCTAAATAGCCCTGACCCTAGTGACCCTTGACCCAGAGGCCCTAGGCCATGAGCCCTAGGCTCTGACCTGACAGCCCAGGCCACAGGCACTGAGCCCTGAGCCCTGAGCCAGCAAACTCCAAGATCCTGGGCCCTCCACAGCCTGCGTCCCTGAGCCTAAGGCCCTGATCCTAGTAATTGAGCCAGACCTAGACCCTAAAGTGAGTAAAAAAGAAAATAAACCATAAACTGAGCTGCATAAAACCTAAATAAATCTAAGCCTGGGGTTTGCATTAATTTAAAATAATAATAAAACAAAGAAAATGCTGACCCTAAACCCTGTAAAAGTGGCAGAATCTGAAATCTAAAGACCAGCCTAGCACATACCCAACCCTGAGCCTTAAGACCTGACCCACACAAGGCTTAAATCTTGGATCCTGGACCTGCAACCCTAAACTAAATAGAAATAAACCATAAACATAAATCATAAGTAAACCTAAAAATTTAAATCTGGGGTTCGAATTTAAAAAATAATAATATAAATAAAATGCTAACCCAAAACTACCACAAGCCAGACCCTGACCTGGCCCTAGGCCATGAGACCTACCCACCACTGAGCACTGGCCTGCCCAACCCACTACCACAATCCTAAAACCTGATCCTGCCCTGAGCCCCAACCTGAGCCCTGAACTGACCTTAAAACCTAAGAAACTGAGCTAAAAAAATAAAACCTAAAAATAAAATAAATCAAAATGTAAACCACCTAACATAAAATAACAAAAATTAAAACCTAAACTAACTAAACTGAGACTTGGGAAACCTAAACCTAAATGTAAAAATAAAATAAAATCAAAACTAAAAGATAAACTAAAATAAATTAAATAGAAATTTAAACTAAACTAAAAAATAAAATAAACCTAAAAATAAAAAACCTAAATAAAATAAAAACTAAAGGTAAAATAAAAATAAAATAAATCTAAAATAAAATAAAACTAAATAAAAACCTAAACCTAAAAAGTAAACCTAAAAATAAATAAATAATAAAACTTAAACCACACTTAAAAAAAACTAAACCTAAAATAAAAAATAAATAAAATAAACTAAATAAACTAAACTAAAATAAATAAAACTTAACCTAAACTAGATAAACTAAACTAAACCCTAAACTAAATAAATTATAATAAAAAAAATAAATCTAAACCTAAACTATAAAATAAAACCATAAAATAAACCTAAAATAAAAGCAAAACTAAAACCTAAAAAAAAAAAAATAAAAAAATGAAAATAAAAAAAATAAAATGTAAAAAAATTAAATAAAATAAAACTAAACTAAAAATAAACTAAACCTAAACTAAGAAAATAAACTATTGAAAACCAAAACTAAAATAAATAAACCTAAAATAAATAAACTAAACCAAATAAAATAAATTAAACCTAAATAAAGATAAAATAAAATAAAATAAAATAAACTAAATAAACTAAACCTATGGGTTTACTAATTTTAAAAATATAAAACCCTAAACCCTAAATCTAAATCCTAAACCCAACCACACTAACCCTAGGCACAATCCCAGGCATATGACCTAGCCCAAACTGAGCCCTAAAACCATAAACTAAACTGAACCTAGGCCAAACTAACCCCAACTACCTAACTGACCTGACCCCAGACCCTGACCACTGCCACAAAATCCCTGAGCCTGCAAACCAGGACCCCAGCTAAAATCCAAGCCAAGGCCACAGGCTAAAACCTGAAACCTAAAAAACCTAAAAGTAAAGAAATAATAAAATAAAATAAATATAAACTTAAACCTAAAATAAAAGATAAAATAAAATAATAGCAAAACAAACCTAGGCAAACCTAAACCTAAACAACTAAAAAGCTTAAAAGAATGGATTAAACAAAAATTAAACACTTAAATAAAATAAATAAAGAAACCTAAACAAAACTAAAAAACATAAAATAAACCAAAAAAAACACTAAATAAAATCAATACTAAATAAAATAAACATAAAATAAAATAAAATAAAATAAAACTAAATAAAACCTAAACTGAGAAAATAAACCTAAAAGAAATAAAATAAACCAAAGACCTAAACTAAAAGAAAAATAAAAGTAAAACCTAAACCTTAAATAAATAAAAGCTAAAATAAATAAACCAAAAATAAACCTAAAATAAACTAAACCTAAACCCTAAAATAAAATAAAATAAAATAAAACTAAAATAAACATAAACCTAAACTAAAAAATAAAATCTAAAATAAACCTAAAATAAACCTAAAACATAAACCTAAAATTAAAAACAAAACCTAAACCTAAACTTAAAAATAAAAATAAAACCTAAACTAAAAAAGATGAAATAAAACTAAATTAAAATAAGCATAAATCAAAACCTAAACCTAAAAATAAACTAAATTAAAATCTAAAATAAAATATAAAAAACTAAATAAAAAAACAAAACTAAATAAAATAAAAAAAATAAAATAAATAAAAGATAAAATATAAACTAAATAAACCTAATTTTGATTTAAAAAAAAAAAAAATGAAAACTATAAACCCAAAATCTAAACCCTATCAAAATCCTGAAACCCTAACTAAACATATAAAAAAAACCTTTACCCAAACTAAAAACTAAACCCAGAGCTGACCACTGAGCCTCACTGAGCTTAAACCATGCCCTCAATCTAAACCCTGGGCCAGCCACAGGACTGCCCAAACCCTGACTGAGCCACAAACCCAAACCTTAAAAGCCCTAAAGCTAAACCCTAAGCCTAAATACTAAGCTGATAAACCTTAAATCCACCTGAGCCAAAACCTAAATCAAAACATAAAATGGTAAATACAAATGCTAAACCCACTGACCCCAAACCCTGGCCACAAACCCTAAACCTTAAGGCCTAAACTCCCAGGCCCTAAATCTTAAACCAAACCACAGGTCAGATGCCAAACCCTAATTAAACACTAAATAAAACCCTGGGCTGGCACACTGGGGTTGATAGCAGACTCTGACAGAGGTCTTGGGTTCAGGCCCTGCACAGTTGTGTGGGCAGATTAAATTTGCTCAAATGTCCCAAAGGGGCCTAAGATAAAACCACCTGGCCAGGGCCAAAGAACCTGCAAACCTAGCCACCTAAAGATTATCACATGCCAGAGTAAAGCCTAAATAAACTGAACCAGCAAAATAATAAAGCCTTAAACCCTAAACTAGGCCACTGGGCCGATCATAAAACATGACCCTGAGCCATAAACTGGGCTAGGCTAGGCCCTAAATAAACCACTGAGCCCTAGGCTCTGAGGCCTACCTAAGCCCTGAGCCCTGAAACCTGACCCTGGGCCCCCAGGCCATAGGCTACCCCTCCAAACCCACTGAGGCTTACTAGTAATATTAACCTAGCCAACCACCTGACCACTGACTGGCCCAGGCTAAACTGAGCTGAGCTAAAATAAAATAAAATAAAATAAAATTAACTAAAATAAAATAAATAAAACCTAAACAAAATAAAATAAAATCCCTAAGAATAAAACCTAACTAAAATGAAATAAATGTAAAATAAAATAAAACTAAAATAAAACATAAATTAAATCAATACTAAAGCATAAAATAAATATAAAATAAACATAAAATAAAATAAAATAATTAAATAAAAACCTACTAAAAATAAACCTAAAATAAATAAAATAAAACCTAAACCCTAAACAAAAAACTAAACCTAAAATAAAAAAAAAAAAAACCTAAACTAAACTAAAATAAATAAAATAAACATAAACCTAAAATAAACTAAACTAAACCCTAAACTAAATGAAGAAAATTAACTAAAATAAACATTAACCTAAACTAAAATACCCAAAATAATCCTAAAATAGAGCTTAAAACATAAACCTAACAAATTAAAATAAAACCTGACTAAACCTAAAATAAAATAAAATAAACCAAAATTAGATGAATATAACTAAATTAAAATAAGCATAAACCAAAACCTAAACTAAAAATAAATAAAACTAAACTAAATAAAATAAAACTAAATAAAATAAAAATAAACCAAAATAAAATAAAATAAATAAAATAAATAAAAATAAACTAAATAAACCTAAACATCTGGTTTTCTTACTTTTTTTTTAAAACCCTACTATCGACAGGCCACCATCCAAGATCCTGACCCTAGGCCCAAATGACCCTGAGCCAAACTGAGCCTACTCACAGGCCACTGGGCTTATCCTAAAGGCCCACTAACTGACCCTAAGCCATGGGCCTGGGCCCTGAGCCAGGCCAGCCTAAGGCTCAAGCCCTAGGCCACTGAGTCAAGCCCTAGGCCTGACCCTGAGCCCCTTACAAGACCCTGGGCCAGGCTGGGACTGACCACAAACCTAAAATAGATCTGAAAGGCTGGGCCACCAAACTGACCACTGAGTAAATGAGGCCACCAGACTGGGCCTGATCTGGGCCATGGGCCCTAACTGACCCTGACCTGGGCCAGGCCATGAGCCCAGGCCCAAGGCTACTGGGCTGGGCCTGGTTCCAGGCTGGACTAAGATCTTGAGCCCTGCTGGGCTGAGCACTGGGCAGGCCTGAGCACTGGGCGGACAAGACCAGGCCTGGGCCCTGAGTCAGATCTATGGCAGGCTGAGGCATGGGCCCTAGTGACCCTGGGCCACTGGTGACCCTAGGCCCTCAGATTTTTAGGCCCAAGGGATAGAGCCTGAGATCTGGGCCAGGCCACCTTGACCTGGGCCATGGTGAGCCCTGGGCCCAGGCTAGACCCCAGTACTGGGCCAGGCCAGCCCAAGACCCTGGTGAGGCTGGGCTTTGGGCACTGGTGACTGGACCCTAAACCACTGGTGATCTGGGCCTTGGGCCAAGCTAAAGCTCTAAACCCTAAACCTATTATAACTAACCCTGGGCCATGACCCTGGATCCAGCCCTACTGGGCTGGGCCACACTAAACCTAAACCTAAAATAAAATAAAATAAAAATAAAAATAAACTAAAATAAAATAAAATAAAATAAATAAAAACCTAAATTAAACTAAAAAATAAAATAAACCTTCAATTAAAAACCTAACTAAAATGAAAATTAAACGTAAAATAATAATAAAATAAACCTGAAATAAAATAAAATAAAAACTAAATAAAAATCTAAACCTAAAAAATTAACTTAAAAATAAAAAAATAAAATAAATAAATAAAATAAAACCTAATCCCTAAACTAAGAAAAAATAAACCTAAATTATAAATAAAATAAATAAAATAAAATAAACCTAAACCAAAACTAAAATAAGCTAAACTAAAATAGATAAAACTAAACATAAACCTAAACTAAATAAAAAATATTAAACAAAAAACAAACTTAAACCTAAACTTAAAAAATAAAATCTAAAAATAAACCTAAAATAAAAATTTAAATCCTAAACCTAAAAATGGAAAATAAAAACATAAACCTAAACCTAAAAATGAAAAATAATACCTAAACCTAAAAGATAAAATAAAAATAAAACTCAACTAAAAATTAAACCTAAACCTAAACCTAAAAAAAATAAAGATAAAACTAAACTAAGATAAATAAACATAAAATAAATAAACTATCTATAATAATAAAAATAAACCTAAAATAAATACATAATAAAATAAACTAAGATAAATAAAATAAACTAAATAATCCTAAGCCTACCTGTTTACTTAATTTTTAAAACCCTTCCTAAACCTAAATCAGGCCAAAGCCAAAAACCTGACCAACCTAGGCCACAAACCTAAACTGCAGGCACTGGGACCCTGAGGCTAGATCCTGGAGTCAAATACTGGGCATTAGGCCACAAGATCTGACAGGCCCTATAATGAGCTGACACTGAGCCCAGGCCCTGGGCCTTAGGCCACCCCAGCCCTGGGCCCAGGCCCTGGGCCTGGGCCACAGACCCTGGGCCAGTCACCCTGACTCCCAGGCCCTAGGCCACATTAAGACCCTAAACTGGGCCTGGGCCACAGGCCCCACTAGCATTACCCTGGGTTAATAGGCCACCGGACCACTGGGACTAAAGGCTGTTCACTGACTGATCCTGACCCTGACCTGAGCCCAGTAAAACCACTGAGCCCTGAGGCTGGCTGGGCCAACCCCAAAAGGCCCTGAGCCATAAACTCTAAATATACCCTGAACTAACCTAAGATCATAAACCTAAATGAATAATAAAATAAATAAAAAACCCAAATGTAAATAAGATAATAAAATAAAAAGAATTAAAAACCTAAACTAAAACCTAAACCTAAACCCAAAAATAAAGTTAAATAAAAAATTAAAATAAACTAAATTAAAATAAATAAAAACTAAGCTAAACAAAAAAATTAAAATAAACCTAAGAATAAAAAACATAAAAAAATTAAAAACTAAACAAAAAATAAAAATAAAATAAACCTAAAATAAAATAAAATAAGAACTAATTAAAAACCTAAACCTAAAATATAAACCAAAAAATAAAACTTAAAAATAAATAAAAAAATAAAAACTATACCCTACACTAAAATAAAATCTAAACCTAAAATATAATAAAATAAAACTAAACCTAAAACTAAAATAAATAAAACCTAAACCTAATCTAAATTGATGATAATTCCATGTCAAGGACATGGGAGAGATCCACATGCGTGGACATGATATGTGAGGGGTCTATGTCGAGGGCATAGAAGAAGAAAATTTGCTGGGGATAAGGTTTGAATTTGATTTGATTATATGATTTATGGAAAGAAGATCTACTTGGGATAAGAATAAAAAATTTACCATGGATTAAGATCAAATTGACTTTAATTTGTTTTATTTTAATTGATGTGGAGGCATATCTGCTAAAGATATGGGCTCGAGTCTGCTGGGGATTGAGAAGATGAACCGTCTACTAGGGAAGCAAGTTAAGGGTATCCGCTGGGGATTGGGATTTGAGTTTAATTTCATATATTTATTTGTGGATTTATATGCTAGAAATAAGAGTTTGGTTGGATTTTTTTGATTTAGACTCTGCTGGGGGAGTTGGTTTAATTTGGATCCACTAGGGAGGTTGGTTTTTAATTTAATTTATTTACTTGACTTGTTTATATATTATTTGGGGCTCCACTAGAGAGAAGGGTGTGATTTAACTCCACTTGGGAAAATTAGATTGGGTTAATTTAATATTAGTTAATGTATGGACTCGGTGCGATGGAAGAAGGCTATATCATCACCTACCTGGTTTACAAATCTAAAGGCATAATCTACTTGTGGGGTAGTGAACCTAAGGGATTGCCTTTGGTGTATAATTGCAGGAAAATGACATAACTTACATCTCTTAATGGAGGAACAATCACTGGGTGACCTATTGGATGCACAACAAATTGAACCTAACTAGGGCATTGGTGAATTCCACTTAGGACCTATGTCAACTCAAAAGTAGTTAGGATTAGTTTTATCTTTATTTCATGTGATTTGATATGGCTTATTTAGTTTAGTTTGATTTTGAATTGAGGGCATATCCGCTGCGGATGTGAGCTCGGTCAAATTTGTTAGGTTTAATTTATGGACCATGTCGGTGTGCGATGGACCCACTGAGAAGGGGCTATATCAGACTTATCCTATTTCAAATTTACAAATCCAAAGGGATAGTCTACTAGTCGTGGGGTAGAGCTAGCCAATCAAAGGGGTTGCCTTTCGGTGTGCAAGACTGTGCTAGGAAGAAGGCATAGCAGACTTACATTTTTTAAAGCTGAGAATAACCGTTGGGTGACCTATTGGTAGCACAACAAATTGAACCCAACTTAGGGGCTACTATTAAGTGAATGCCACTGGAGACTTATATAAGCTCAAGAGTAATTAGGCGATTCCTATAAGGAGCTTTACCGATACTAGCCTAAAGTAGGATGATTGCTTAGGAAAAGGTATCGCTAGGGGTGTCCTAATCAACAAGTGAATATATATTTTGTTTATATGTTTGTGTGAACCCTATTGATGTGTGAGGGACCACACTGAGAAGGGGCTATGTCAGCCTTGAACTATATAAGATTTACTAGACCAAGGGAGAATCTACACATCCACAGGACAAATTCTCCAATCACAGTGGCAGTTATTAATAAAGGTGAACTATCCAATCTAATAGTAACCCGGGTAGTGTCTAAATGGGGTCGCAAAGGATGTGATCTAAATATAATGCCCATAGGGGAGGTGCTGCAAGTGGAATTATCCTAAGCACTAGAAAAGAAAGCCTATCGGTGTACGATGGCTAACTCATGGAGAAATCATAACAGATTTATATCTGTCATGAGTGGTGTATCTTAAGGTGCGAGAACCAACCAACCTAAGGTGTATCCATCAGCATGAGTGGTGCTTCCATCAGCATAGGGAGAACTAACCAACCTAAGGTGCCCGTCGGTGTGCAACAATCAATCTGGAAAGAAACCTTGTGGGCTTACATCTTTCTAAGCAGAACTGACCATCAAGATAGTCTATTGTCGATAGGACAGATGCTATCTGACCTAAAGTGACTACTAAGCGAGGAGCCCCGAGGAAGGATTGGACCTAGACTTAAAGCATCCAAGAGGGAAGGAACCGCTACAAGACTTATTCTGAACCTAAAATGTACTCAACCCAGTCAGTGCACAAAGTCTAATCCAAGAAGAAAGCGTAGTAGACTCACATCCTCTTAAACAAATCCAACATAAGGTAGCTTATCGGCCACGCACTAAGGCCTACCAAACTAACAAGGTGCTCGTCGGTGTGCAGTGGCCAAGTAAGGAAGGAAAGAGTAGCAAATTTACATCCTCCAAAGCAAGAAGACCATTGGGGTGACACACTAGAAGGGTAGCTTGTCAACCTAACCTAGAGCAGCTACTGAGTGAGTGCTACTGGGGGCGTTATCTCAACTCAGAGTAGCATGACATAAAAGATATGTGTTTGTTTTATATATTTGTGTGTAGTTTGTGTTTATTTTGTGTTAATGAAGGATAGGATGCCACTACGGTTCTTTACACTTACCCTAAACACATCGTTGCAGATTCGCTAATAAGAATACTTTCAACAAGGAAGAGATTGAATTTGAAATGGAATTTTCATTAATGATAATTATTTTCAAACATGATTTATAATAT
The DNA here is from genome assembly GCA_021442155.1 of Cymbidium sinense. Taxonomy (NCBI): domain Eukaryota; kingdom Viridiplantae; phylum Streptophyta; class Magnoliopsida; order Asparagales; family Orchidaceae; genus Cymbidium; species Cymbidium sinense. The sequence goes on from CM038222.1 coordinate 14,584,113, forward strand.
TTCTTTAAGTATAGTGCATTGATTGGAAGAATTGGGTGCTCTCTTTTGTGATTAATAAGCTGATAAGATCCTCCTTCGTAGGCCTTCTCTACGGTAAAAGGGCCTTCCCAAGTGGGTTCAAACTTGCCTCCCTTCTTATGATGGGTAACAATAGATCTCTTTAGAACTAAAATTAGCTCTCCTACTTGAAAAGCTTTAGGATGGACCAACCTTTTATGAGCTTAAATCATTTTATACATCTCAAGATTTTGGGATCCCCGCAGGCATCTCTCATCCAAACATTCGAGCTCTTATAACCACAACTTGGCATTCTGCTCTATTGTGATGGGAGTTGGACTTTTAATGGTAGAACGGATTCAAACCCATACACTAAGGAGAAAGGAGTAGACTAAGTTGGAGTTCTATATGTGGTGAGTGACAAGTCTTCAACTCTTGCTCATGCCACTATGGCTTGTTATTGTCGAGTGTCTTCTTCAACATTTGGATGAGAGCTTTATTGAAGGCTTTTGCTAAGCCATTTTCCCTCGGGTAGTTGATGGTAGAATATCTACAATCTATGCTATATCTCAGGGCAAAGTTATTGATCTCGATGCTCTTGAATGTAGTACCATTATCAGATATAATTCATCGAGGCTCTTTGAACCTATATGCTAAATGGTTCCTAAAACATGGAGCACATGCTGAGCTGTGACCTCTTTGAGTAGAATCACCTTCACCCATTTGGAAAAGTAGTTAGTAGTAGCTAAGAGGAACCGATGACCCTTGGGAGAAGGAGGATCAGTCAAACCCTCTATGTTGGTACCCCAACACTTGAATAGCCTTGAGGCCAATGTAGAATGTAGAATGTTGGGTGGTTGGTGTAGGACCACAATGGGTATTTGATATTGGTTGCATCGCCTAACCATATCCATGCAATCTTTGATCATGAATGACTAGTAGTATGCCAGTCTTTTGATCTTGGCATTCATCTTCAGACCAGATTAGTTGGCTCCACATAATCCTGAGTGTATCTTGGTCATGATCTTATGGGCTTCATGCTTGTCTAAACAACATAATCACATATGATTGAAAGATTGTTGGTACAAGACACCTTCCACAAGAGTGTAGGAAAGTGCTCTCTTCTTTATCTGATGGGCTTGGGACATCTCTTGAGGTAGTTTTCCTTTATTTAGGTAATCCATGAATGGTTGCCTCCAATCTAATTCCTCGTCCTTCTTGGAAATGGCAACCTCCCCTTCAAGAGAGTACTTTTTGATGAGTTCAATATCAATAAGGGGTAAGACTTTATCTATTTTGGACCTTTATTGATATGGACTCATCATCTAGACATGCCAACTCTTTGGCAAGCTTAGCTAAAGAATACACTACGGTGTTCTCTCCTCAAGGAATCTTATAAATGGTAACCTCTGGGATTTGGGCCAACAACTCCATGGTGTACTTATGGTAGTGATGGAGCTTGGGCTTCAAAACCTTATATGATCCAGTGATTTGGTTAATAACTAGCTGAGAATCCCTGAAGATGTTTATGTTATGGATGCTTAGAGTAACAACTAACTCCAAATCGGCAATCAGAGCCTCATATTCAGCTTCATTATTGGTGCAAAGATTGGACAGATGATATGAGAATCTCATCACATCATGGTCTGGAATTAAGAGAACTATTCTTACCCCTGCCTTTCTTAGAATAGTAGATTGTGGTTCTTCTCCTCTTTAAGAAGAAGCCACACCATCAAAGTACATCTCCTAGCGGTAAAAGCTAGTATCCCATAAGTTCATGATTTATTCATTGGGGAGATCATCACTAAGCAAAGAGTTAGCAATAAGTGGGTGTGCTACTAATAAATCTGCTAGCATTTGTCCTTTCATCGCGCAGAGGGGTATGAAGGTAATGTTAAACTACAAGAAGATCATGGACTATCATGCAACCATCTGAATAACATTGATCATGTCATGAGATATTGTAGTGGATTAATCCTAGAGATTAAGTTCACCTTATTAAAAAGCATGTAGTGATGTAGCTTTTAGGATACAAAGATTAAAGCTAACTAATATTTCTCAATGAGTGGATAATTAGCCTCAACAAGGATTAGATGATGGCTGAGGTTGTAGAGTGCATTTTCCTTCCCTTCATCATTTTCTTAGGGAAACAAAGCACCAAGGGAGTCATCCAATGTAGCAATGTAAAGTATGAGCAGCTTGCCCAGGATAGGGGCTGCTAGAACCAGTGGCATCATTTGGAAATGCTTGATTTCTTCAAAGGCATGCTCACACTTGTCGTCCCACTTGAACTTGGCATCCATTTTTACAACCCCTAAGAATGGCTGACATCTTCTCGTTAGGTTGGATATAAAGCACCTTAGATATGCCAACCACCCTTGAAATGATCTAAGTTGAGTTAAACTTTTAGGGGATGTCATTTTAAAATCACCTTGATATTCTACGAATCAATTTTGATTCCTTGGTGTCGGACAACAAACCTAAGGAATTTTCCTGAAGCTACTCCGAATGCACACTTTATGGGGTTCATTTTGAGGTTAAATTATCTTAACTGTTTGAAAACTACTTCAAGTCAAAGAGATGGTCTTCCTTTTCTTTACTTTTGACCATAAGATCATCGACATAACACTCGACTTGATGATGATTGAGTTCATTGAAGATTTGAGTCATAGCTCGCTGGTATGTAGCACCAGCATTTTTAAGGCTGAAAGGCATGACCTTATAGTAATATATTCTGATCGGGCTTCTAGCAGTAATGTTTCTTCCAGCTTCAGAGGCCATCTTTATTTGGCTATATCTAGATGAGCCATCTATAAAAGAGAAGATTGCATGAAATGAGGCAATATCCACCATCAGCTCCAGGATTGGTAGTGAAAATTTGACTTTTGGACATGCTTATTCAAATCCCTAAATTTGATACATATGTGAATTTGGCCATTCTTTTTCTTAACTAGGACGACGCTGGCTAACCAAGTAGTGTATTTTTCTTCTCAAATGAAGCCAATATTGATCAGTTTCTTGACATCATAAATGACATATTATTTTATGTTTAATTGCATGCATCTAGGAGCTTGCTTAATAAGGTTAGCAGTAGGCTCTATTACTAGTTTATGGACCCTACGTTAGGAGCCAATCCATGCATCTCTTCATAACACCATGAAAAGCAATCTTTAAACTTAGTCAATAGCCTAACTATGTCATTGGTTTCAATTTCATTCAACAAATAACTGATGTATATGCCATTGCTTAGTTAAGTTGATTTCCATGAGCTCATCGATGGTTGACTTGATCTCTTCTTCAAACTCTGGCGGTGCATCATTGATCTTAAAATCATTTGGATCATCTGAAATTTCTAAGCATAGCTCCTCATATGCGTTAATATGATTTGAAAAGAACCTATCAGATTCCAAATGATTGGTGATGACTTAGCAACAATCATCATCATCGACTGGACCCACTATACTGAATCCTAGTCCCGGTCTTGATTGAGAGCTTTCAAATTTCTTCATCCATATTCTTTTGAAGTAGTCTGATCTGTGCTTTGTCTAAGTATGTGAGATTAACCCTTTCTTTTATAAATTATAAACACAAGGAAAGTACCAATCTAAAGGTAATTATATTAAATCTTTATATGAATCATCCTCAAGTTCTACATCAACTTACTGACTTGAGGATGATGCTCCCAAAAAAAACCTCTGAGCCTTCACACCTGTGGATGACTTTGGGGCTTCCTAAACTACCAAACCCTCAACTTTTTGAGAGGAAAGTGGGGTTAGAGCTAAGGTTCCCAATGGATTCCTAATTATTTCACATATAGGCGTGGATACGCTTATGCTTTACTTTGGAACCCAATCTTCATCATTATCTGGCTCAAGTGTCACCTCTCAGGGAATCTACTGCTGAGAAGAGCTAGTTGGTGTGTTAATCATATAAGACTCATCCTATTAACTAGATTATAAGTCTACATGGATAGTAGGTGTACTCCTTGTAGCTAGGACATATCTTATATTGGGTGGCCAATAAGGTGGTTTTCCACCCCTAAGGCGCCTGACGGCCTCTTCCTCTTCACGGTGGAGGTCATCCTACCCATATGTTCAAATGGAGTAATGAGAATGGTGACTAATGTCGCTTCACTTCCTCCAAGTCTATTTCCTCTACCTTCTATTTTCTTTTTCATTTTCTATTTTTTTTCTTTTTCTCTTTCTGTTTCTTTTTATTTTTCTTTTTCTTTTATTTCTAAACTTTGGCCAAATTCACGAGAATAAATCTTGTGAACTATAAATGGCTTGAGACCTCTTTTGACATAGTAGATGATTCCACCTCTCACGAACTTCATACACTAATGTAGAGAGGATGGAATTATGTTATTCTAATATATCCATGGTCTTCCATGCAAAGCATTCAAAGATGTATCCTAGTCTATAATGTGAAACTTGGCTTTAGTCTTCCAATCATCTATCTCCAAGAGCAGCACTATGGAGCCTAAGGCCTGTTGACCTCACTTTTAGAGTGCGGATTCAATCTTTCCATCTTAGACTTAGGAGTTTTCTAAACATTAAGACTCCCCTAGTCATATGACACTTCTAACAATTAGGCAAACACTTAACCTAAGCCTAATGACTTAAAAGGGTTAACCATATGATTAAGATATGCCTTAGGGATTAGGATAATCCACCTACCCTATAACCCAAATCCAAACCATGTTCACCTTCTTAAACTAAACCTTAAGTTCAATTCAAAAATCAAATTTAAATCAAAATCCAAACCCAAATTCCAAAACCAAATGATTGAGGTCCATGATCAAATCCAAACTTGAAACTCTTCCTAAGCCATATGGCCTATCCCATAGACTTAGCCAAATCTTAATCGAAATCAATCCAAAATCAATTGACTTTTTCATAATCAATTTATATCTTCATTCATCTTCTTAAATATAAATCAAATATACATTCAAATGATCAAAACTAAATCAAACTAAATCAAATTAAATCAAAACCCTTCCTAAGCCATATGACCTATCCCATTAACTTAGCCAAATATTAATCCAAATCAATTCAAACTCAATTGAGTTTCTCACAAATCAATCATATTTTCAATCATATTATCAAATTTAAATGAAATATATATTTAAATCATTAAAACTAAATCAAACCATATCATAATCCAAACCTAAGCCACATAACTCAACTCCATGGACTTAGCAAAGTTTCTTCATTACAAAACCCAAATTCAATTGACTTTCTCATGAATCAATCATACCTTCAATCATATTCACAAATATCAATGAATTCTACAATCATTAAGTTAAACCAAAATCAACCTAAGTCAAACCCAACTTAACCCTTTTGACTTGAATTGTTCAAATGAACCAAAACCCATTTTAACCCAAGCTAATTGTAGTTGAATTTATATATCAATCCCAAATCCATATATAAACTCAACTAAATAAACTCAACCCAAAATCATGCCAACTAAACCCGATTGGTCCACTTGACCCAAAGTGGCCAATTTGACCTATTTAAGTGAAGTTCTAATCCTACCCAAATTGGATTGAACGAAGCCCATCAAAACCTCCCATAATGATTGTTGATCACCCTAGGTTGATCCAATTAGGTCAAACCAAGTTAACTTGGTCATTTAACCAAGTCAACCTCTTAACCCATATGAATCCAAACTAATTGCAACCAAGCCAATCCCACAGAAACCAATGATTCATACCAAATAAAAATCAATATTTGAATATGACTTGACTTTCAATTGAGTCAAACCAAACCCAATTGGTCCTCTTGCCCAAGTTGACCCAAATTGTTTTTAAAGACCAAATTGGGTCAAATCAAAATATAAACCAAATTGATTGTAACTAAAGGCTCAAGTTCATTCTAAATTGATTATTGAACTTGATGAAAGCCATGCTTGGACCCAATTAAACCCAATTGATGTACTTAGCCCAAATTGACCTAAAAGTTAAAGTTGGCCTAAATCAAAACTAAATCTAAATTAATTGAAACCAAAGCCTACAATCATCTTCAATTGGTCAACTTAACCCTAACCAACACCCAACCCAAGCCAATTTGGCAAATTTGGTCAAATTGGTCAACTTAATCTATTTGACCTAGATGAATTCAAATGAGCCAAAACTAAATCTAAGCCAAACTAAACCAAACCAATTAAACCAAACATCCCAAATGATCATATAAACATAACCCAACCCTTGGTTTGACTCAATTTGACCAATTGGTCAACTTGACCCAACCTAACCTAATTTGACCTAAATGAGTCAAATTGAGCCAAACCTAACCAAATCAACTCTAATTAACTTGAAACTTGAGCTAACCCACTTTTGGCTCATTTTAAATCTATCCAAATCAAATCTAATGCTAAATGATCATTCTACCCTTGGGTTACGGGCATCACATGAGACAAATCACCCAAGTAAGTGGTCATTTCCATTCCTTGGCCACTTGGTACTCTCCCAATGGTCCACCTAGGCACCTAGGATACTGCCCAATCTAATCCAAGGGGTGGTTGGGTCTGCCATGACCCATGGGAGGTGAAATCACCTCACCCTCTGCATTAGAGCATTTGAAACCCATAAGACACCCATGATTCCTCATAGGTAGCCACCTCCACTCCTTCAACTAACCAAGCTGAGCCAACTCACCTCCTCCCTACCACCCACAACTCCTTGAGATGGTCGGATAGGCACTAGATGCTAAATCCTATCCCACCATCCAATCAAGATGAATGGGGGTATACTCCTACTCATTTCCACTCAAACATACACAAAAATTATTCATCAGAGCTCTAGCTACCATAGAAGAGACACTAGAGACATTTCCTAAGCTCTCAAGCTCATTCTTCGATCAAAAAATGCCATTCTCATCAGTCCTGAAATAGGACACTCCCATTTCTGACCTAACTTACACATTTCTCCATCAAACTGAAATTAACTTTGCATGCACCTTCCTTAGGCCTCATCGAGCAAGAACGAATCATCTCCCAAGCTTCCTGGGCATGTGAGGTGGGACTTCAATCAAAGCTAAACTCCAAATTGTCAGTCCATGGCCTTCAAAGTGAACGTCAAGGAATTGATCCAATTATTGCTCAACAAGGCTTCGTCTACACTAGATAAAGCTTTCCCAATCATTTGAGCCATCGGTCTTGAGCTCCAGCAAAGTATGCTTCCAAAATTAATTCTTAAGCAAAAATGGATTGGAGCTTTTTGAAGAAAACTTGCATCTTGTGTGATCTTGACCATTGGATCCCCCCCCCCCCCGATCGATGTTGTGAAGGTGTGGGATCCTTTTGAAGTTGATCTGAGCTCGAGTAGTTCAGATCAAGTGAGTAATGGTGGATGAACTCCATTCTCCCTCCCTTGAGTGAGGTTAGATCACGCACCATCCATTCCATGTGATCAGAATGGACGGTCATGATTAGATCTGCTAGATCGATCTAATTTAATCCTATTAAGCTATGGGGTTAATCATAGACATTCGATCTTAGATTAGATGTCTATGAATAAATAGTAGTAAATAAATAAAAATAAAAATAATAGTAAATTAGTAGTAAAAAATAAAAATAATAGTAAAAAAATAATAATAATATAAAATAATATAATATACTTTTTATTTCGAGCTAAATCAAGTCGAACACGATCGAACAAATGATTGTTCATGTTTGGCTCATTTATATATTGATCTTGAAATGTCTGTTCATGTTCAGCTCATTTAGTTTACAAACAAGCCAAACATGAGCTATTGAATGAGCCGAACATGAGCTGTTTATAAATAACAAGCCTTTTTGACAGCCCTAGTGATATATCCTAGGGTGCGAGAACCAACCAACCTAAGGTGTATCTGTCAGCATGAGTGGTTTATCTATCAGCATAGTGAGAACCAACCAACCTAAGGTGTCCGGCAGTGTGCAATGATCAATCTAGAAAGAAAGTGAGTTGGCTTACAACTTTTCAAACATAACTGATCATCGAGATAGTCTGTCATCGGTAGGACAGATGCTATCTAACCTAGAGTGACTACTTAGCGGGGAGCTCCGAGGAAGGACTGGACCCAGACTTGAAGCAATCATGAGGAAAGGAGCCACTAGGGGCTTATCCTAAACCTCAAATATAATTGACCCAGTCAGTGCACGAAGGCTAATCTAAGAAGAAAGCGTAATAGACTCACATCCTCTTAAATGAAGCCAACATGAAGTAGCTTACTAGCCATGCAGTAAGGCCTACCAAACTAACAAGGTGCTCATCGATGTGTAGTGTCCAAGTAAGGAAGGAAAGCATAATAGACTCACATCCTCCAAAAGTAGGAAGACCACTGAGGTGACACACTAGTAGGGTAACATGTCAGCTTGACCTAGAGCAGCTACTATGTGAGTGTTGTTGGGGGCGTTATCTCAACTTGGAGTAGCTCGAGACAAAAGATATGTGTTTATTTTATATATTTTTGTGTAGTTTGTATTCATGTTATGTTGATGAAGGATAGGATACCGCTCAGGATCCTTTAACCTACCCTAAATACATCATGGTGGCTTCGCAAACAAGAATACTTTCAACATGGAAGAGATTGAATTCAAAATGGAATTTTCATTGATGACAATTATTTTTAAACATGATTTACAATATTTGATTAAGTAGATCCTGTTGATTGGAAGCATTGGGCACTCTCCCTTATGATTATTAAGCTGATAAGATCCTCCTTGGTATACCATCTCTATGGCAAAAGGGCCTTCTCAAGTGGGTTCAAACTTGTCTCCCATCTTACAATGGGAAAAATAAGTCTCCTTAGTTCTAAAATAAGCTTTTCTACTTGAAAAGCTCTAGGACGGACAAACTTGCTATGAGCTTGAACCATTTTAGCTTTGTACAACTCGAGGTTTTGGCATGCCTGTAGGCATCTCTCTTCCAAACTTTTGAGCTCTTCTAACCACAACTTGGCATTCTGCTCTATTGTTATCTTGCTACTCATAGCTATCCTTAGTGATGGGAGTTGGACTTCTAATGATAGAATGATTTCAGACCCATACACTAAAGAGAATGGAATAGACTGAGTTAGAGTTCTATATGTGGTGTGGTAGGCCCACAAGGCTTCAACTAACTGCTCATGCCAGAATTACTTATTGTTGTAGAGTGAATTCTTTAGTATTTGGATGAGATTTTTGTTGAAGGCTTCTACTAAACTATTTTCCCTTAGGTAATTGATGGTAGAGTATCTCCAATCTATGTTGTGTCTCTTGGAAAAGTTTTTAATCTTGGTGCTCTTGAATATAGTACCATTATCTAATATAATTCATCGACGCACCCCAAACCAATATACGATATGGTTTCTGAGAAAATTTGAGCACATGCTGAGTTGCAAAATTATCTTTTCCCATTTGGAAAAGTAGTTAGTAGTAGCTAAGATGAATCGATGACCCTTAGAAGGAAGAGGATCACTCGGACCACTATGTCAATACCCCAACACTCGAATGGTCATAAGGCTAATGGAGGATATAGAATGTTGGGTTGTTGGTGTAGGACCACACCGTGTATTTGATATTGATGGCATTACCTATCCATATCCATGTAATCCTTGATCATCGATGGCCAGTAGTATCCTAGTCTCTTGATCTTGGCTTTCATCTTTAGACTAGATTGGTTGGCTCCACATAATCTTGAGTGTACCATGGTCACAATATTATGGGCTTCGTGCTTATCTAAAGAATGTAACCATATATGGTCGAAAGATCATCAGTATAAGAAACCATCCATAAGAGCATAAGAAAGTTCTTTTTTTTCATCTAATAGGCTTGGGTCTTCTCTTGAGGTAGTTTTCCTTTATTTAGTAATCCATGAATGGTTGCTCCAATCCCAAACTCCAACCTTCAACAATGGCAACCTCCCCCTTTAAGAGAGTACTTTCAATGAGTCATCACAAGTGGATAAGACTTGTCTATTTTGGAACCATTGATATGGACTCCATCCTCTAAACATGCCAACTCCTCAGAAAGCATGGCTATACAGATGACATTTCTATCCCCCTTAGAATCTTATAAAGGTAAACCTCCTGTGTGGCCCTAAGATTTAAATAAATATGGTGTAAAAATTTATGTTACCGATGAAGCGCTTTTTCACCTTATAAGACTCAATGATTTGGTTAATAACCAGTTGAGGATCCTCAAGATGCTATGTTCTTAGAGTAATGGCTAGAGGCAATTAGAGCCTCTAATACCTCCTACTGTTGGCAAGTGATTGGATTTTACTGAGAATCCTCACCGCATCAAGCACCTGAGTTAAGAGAATTATTCCTACCCCTACCTTTCTTGGGATAGTAGATTGTGGTTCTTCTCCTCTTTGAGAAGAAATCGCACCATCAAAGTACATCTCCCAGTGGTGAATGCAAGTATCCCCTAAGTTCATGATTTGTTCATCCGAGAGATCATCACTAAGCGGAGAGTGAGCGGGAAGTGGGTGTGCCTAGTTTGTGTGGTCAGGCTGATGTTGAAGGCTCAGGTCCAAGCCTAGGGCTAGCCTCAAGGCCTGGAAGGCCTTTGGCTTCAGATCATTTCATGACTCGGCCTGGGGGCCCAGGGCCCAGGGTTCAGGGGGGTGAGCTCAGTGGCCTGGTAGCTTGGATAGCCCAGTTGTAGATAGTGAGCCTAGGTCTCTTTAAACAAAGCAACCCAGATGTTTTGTTTATATTTATCTTTAGTCCATCTTTAGTTTTACATTTATCCCAAGTTTAATATTTTATTTATTATTCTTTTATCTTAGTTTTTTTATTTTATTTAGTATTTATTTATTTAGTATTTATTTTAGCTCATCATTATCTTAGATCATTTTAAGCCTAGGTCATTTTAGCTTGAGTTTATTTTATTATTTAGTCGGCCTTTTTAGTTAGGCCTTCATTAAATCTTATGTTTTAGTGTTTATCTTTATCTTAAGATTATTTTATTTTATTTTATTTTATTTTATTTTTTATGTTATTTAAGTTTTTAATTCTTTAATTTAGTTTAGGTTTTTATATATTTTATTTTAGTTTAGTTTTTTATTTATTATTTTATTTTCATTCTAGGTTTAGGTTTAGGTTTAGGTTTTAGTTTATATTTTTATTTTAGTTTATTTTTTTTATTTTATTTTGGTTTAGGTTTGTTTAGTTATTTTTCTAAGTTTTATTTACATTAGGTTTAGGTTTTTAGCTTTTCAGGGTTTAGGGTTTAGGGTTAGTTTAGGGTTTAGGGTTTAGGGTTTAGGGTTTAGGGTTTTAGGTTTAGGTGGTTTAGTAGGGGTTTAGGTTTAGTTTATAGGGTTTAGGGCTTAGGTTTAAGGTTTTTAACAAAGAATAAATTCAGATTCAATATTTCTCTTTTCGATTTCATCAACCAAGTAGCACCCCAAGTTTTCTAATACACAAGCGATGACATTGGTGAAAAATGAGCACCCGTAGAGCAAATCAAAAACCCTAAGTTCCCATTAGAACCACCCCTTCCTCTCAAGTAGCAGGATCCGCCATCATATTCCCAATCTCGCCCTCCGCCACCACCATGGTTGTAACCTTCGTCGCTCCTCCTGCCTCCATAACCACCACTATACCAACCATCACCTCCATATCCACCAGCACCTCCAGATCCCCCATCACCACTATAACCACACCTCCGCCATCGCCCATCCAGATCTAGACTGGGTGAGTGATGTTCCTACCATCGAGGTTCTTCCCATTCTTAGGGCTTAGGGTAGTTTAAGGTTTAGGATTTTGGGTTTAGGGTTTAGGATTAGTTTAGGGTTTAAGTTTTGGGATTTAGGGTTTAGAATTATAGGTTTTAGGGTTTATGGTTTAGGGTTTACGATTTAGGGTTTAAAGTTTGAGGGTTTAGGACTTAGGGTTTAGGATTTTAGAGTTTAGGGTTTAAGGTTTAGGGTTTTAGGGTTTAGGGTTTAGCTTTAGGTTTAGGGTTTAGGGGGTTGGGTTTTAGGTTAGGGATCTGATTTAGCATTTAGTATTTTTTTAAAGAACTTAAGTAACTGGTAGGGTTTAACTACAACTCATAACTAAACTTTTAAAATAACTCATAACCTAACATAAAGCTTAGGCATTAAATCAAGATAATAAAATATTTAGGAACGCCTTAGCTGGATGTTCAATGGTAATATCATGCATATCATTTTATTTCACTCTTGCTAAGAGAGGGTTTCCATCTTTTATAGATAGTAAAAAGGCTTAACCTTTGAGAGCCTATAATGGAAAGACACCTCTTTCCCTTTTGATTTAGCCCATAATCAACTTCACCATGCATTTAAGAACATAAAATCCTATGGCCTGTGTCAAAAATAAAGTGTCAAAATCAAGTAAAATTTGATAAAATTTGCATTAGACTAAGTAATTATTCATACCACTCATGCTCTAGTCTCTTAGAGAGCGGGTTTAAGGACTTTAGTTTTGTTCTAAATAATAACAATGTAGCCATCTTGCAAAAACATATTTCTTGACCACATGGTTTTAAACTATAGAAGGAGTTAGCTGGTTGCCAGTCCTGGTGACTATAAGTCCAGCAATTGGGTGATTTACTCTCTCTTGTGGAGGTAAACAACATACCCACTTACACCTTAGATTTAGGATGTGCTTTGGCCCTCTCTAAAGCTCCCCAGACTTAGGATATGACATTACTATTTCCCTTTGGGGCTACAAGCATAAATCCTCACCTCTTAAGCATTTTCATAATCTTGTATTGTGGAATTATAAGTCCTATATTTCTAATAAAATTTAAACTCAAACATATAATTTCCTTTAATTTCAAACGTATAAAGCCCAACCATAAGATAGTTTAGGATGGTCACAAAGTTTCCTAGTATCTTCAGCATCCCCTACTCATCTCCCCTTGGCTTCAATAATAAGTATTTCCTTTTGATCTATCCCATTTGTTCTTCCAATTCCAAATATAACCAATTTATTGATTGTCCTATCTTTAATTTCTTTGTTGACAATAATTTCCTACTTTAGTCAAGAGTATGCCTAAGGAATTCACCTTCCTAATGATGTAAGTAAGTATGGGGGCTTTCCCCCATAGGAAACCTTAGAACCCAATTTAAATAAACCTTACTTTATTCATCCATGTAAAGTAGGGGAAAATCTATGGTACATTCGAAGACCATCATGCCTTAGGAGTCCTTATTAGGTGATTAGGTCCATCGTAGGGTAGTGATTTCTGTCTTTCAAGATAGTACACAAATTCTTGATATCGTACCTGGTCACCTCAATAAGTACATCCTCAGATCTACATGGTGTCCCCCCTATACACACACACACAACACATGAACTAAAAATAAACACTAAAATATGGTAATATAATATGATTTAGGGTTAGGGTTTAGGGTATTCAAATCTCTAGTCTTTTGAAGACATTTTCTTTAGCTACCATAAATATGTTAGGATTAGGTCATTCTTTAGATCTACTCCTAATGACATCCTTATTCAAGGTTTAGGGTTATGGTTTAGGGTTAGTTTAGGGTTTAGGATTAGTTTAGAGTTTAGGGTTTAGGGTTGTAGGTTTTAAGGTTTAAGGTTTATGGCTTTTGGGTATAGGGTCTATGGTTTTAGAGTTTAGGGTTTAGGATTTAGAGTTTAGGGTTTTGGGTTTAAGGTTTAGGGTTTAGGGCTTAGGGTTTAGGGTTTAGGGTTTTTAATGTATAGGAATTAGGTTTTTGAGTCTAAGGTTTAGGGTTTAGGGTTTAGGGTTTAAGCTTTTGGTTTTGGGTTTCAACTTTAGTTTAAGATTTATGGTTTAGAGTTTATGTTTTTTTTAATAGAGAACAAATTCATATTCAACATTTCTTCTTTTTGATTTCATCAACCAAGTAGCACCCCAAGTTTTCTAAGACATAAGCCATGTCATAGATGAAAAATGAGCACCATAGAGCAAATCAAAAACCCTAGATAAGAAGAACCATCTCTACTGTAAAGACATAATTTATAAGGAGTAGATCAAATCGATCATTCTTTAGTTTCACCAATTCTCATCAGAACCACCCCCGCCTCTCGAGTAGTGGTATCCCATCATCATATCCCCTCGATCTCTCCTCTCGCCACCACCATGATCAACCTCCATCACTCCTCCCACCTCCATAACCACCTCTGCTCTGACCACCACCTCTATATCCACCAACACCTCCAGATTCCCCACCACCACCACCACTGCAATAATTGCCACCTCCACCTTTGCCTTCGCCTCCTCCACCAGATCTAGACTGAGCCAAGTTAATGGTGATGTTCTTCCCATCATGGTTCTACCGATTGTTAGGGTTTAGGATTAGTTTAGGATTTAGGATTTAGAGTTAGTTTAGGGTTTAGGGTTAGTTTAAGGTTTAGGGTTTAGGATTTAGGGTTTAGGGTTTAGGTTTTGGTGTTTAGTGTTTAGGGTTTTAAGTTTTAGGGTTTAGGTTTTAGGGTTTAAGGCTTTTGGGTTTAGGGTTTATGGTTTATGGTTTAGAGTTTAAGGTTTAGGGTTTAGGATTTAGGATTTAGGCTTTAAGGCTTTAGGGTTGTAGGTTTAGGGTTATAGGTTTATGGTTTAAGGTTTAGTGATAGTTTTAGTGTTTAGGGTTTAGGGTTTCAGATTTAGAGTTTAGGGTCTATTTTTTAAAAAAAATAAAGTAAATCGATAAGTTTTTGGTTTATTTAGTTTATTTTTTTTTGTTTGAGATAAGCGATGACATTGGTGAAAAATGAGCACCCATAGAGCAAATCAAAAACCCTAAGTTTCCATTATAACCACCCCCGCCTCTAAAGTAGTGGGATCCGCCATTATATCCCCAATATTGCCCTCTGCCACCACCATGGATTTAACCTCCGTCGCTCCTCCCGCCTCTTTAACCACCAGTATACCAACCATCACCTCCATATCCACCAGCACCTCCAGATCTCCCACCACCACTATGATAACCACCACCTCCTCCATTGCCTCTATCGCTAGATCTAGATTGAGCCTAGGTGATGGTGATGTTCCTACCATCGAGGTTCCGCCCATTCTTAAGGTTTAAGGTTAGTTTAAGGTTTAGGGTTTAGTGTTTAGGGTTTAGGATTAGTTTAGTGTTTAAAGTTTGGGGTTTAAGGTTTAGGGTTATAGGTTTTAGGGTTTAGGGTTTAGGGTTTAGGGTTTAAGGTTTGAGGGTTTAGGGTTTAGGGTTTAAGGTTATAGGTTTAGGGTTGTAGGTTTAGGGTTTAGGGTTTAGGGTTTAGGGTTCATTTTAGGTTTTAGGGTTAAGGGATTAGGATTTAGGGTTTAGTGTTTTTTTTAAAGAACTTAAGTAAACTGGTAGGGTTTAACTACAACTCATAACTAAACTTTTAAAATAACTCATAACCTCACATAAAGCTTAGGCATTAAATAAAGATAATAAAATATTTAGCAACCCCTTAGCTGGATGTTGAATGCTTAATATCATGCATATCATTTTATTTCACTCTTGCTAATAGAGAGTTTCCATCTTTGCTAGATAGTAAAAAAGCTTAACCTTTGAGAGCCTATAATGGAAAGACACCTCTTTCTCTTTTGATTTAGCCCATAATCAATTTCACCATGCAATTAAAAACATAAAATCCTATGGCTTATGTCAAACATAAAGAGAGAAAATCAAGTAAAATTTGATTAAATTTGCATTAGACTAAGTTTTTTTTCTAAATAATAACAAGATCAAACATATAATTAAATTTGATTAAATTTACATTAGGGTTAGTTTAGGGTTTAGGATTAGTTTAGAGTTTAGGGTTTAGGGTGTGGGGTTTAGGGTTTAGGGTTGAAGGTTTTAAGGTTTAGGGTTTATGATTTTTGGGTTTAAGGTTTATGGTTTTTGGGTATAGGGTTTATGGTTTTAGGGTTTAGCATTTAGGATTTCAATTTTAGGGTTTGGGGTTTAAGGTTTAGGGTTTATGGCTTAGTGTTTAGGGTTTAGGATTTTTAGGGTGTAGGGTTTAGGTTTTCAGGTTTAGGGTTTAGGGTTTAGGGTTTAAGCTTTTGGTTTAGGGTTTCAACTTTAGTTTAGGATTTATGGTTTAGAGTTTAAGTTTTTCTTTAATAGATAACAAATTCAGATTCAACATTTCTTCTTTTTGATTTCATCAACTAAGTAGCACCCGAAGTTTTCTAGGACATAAGCCATGGCATAGATGAAAAATGAGCACCATAGAGAAAATCAAAAACCCTAGATAAGAAGAACCATCTCTACTATAAAGACATAATTTCATAAGGAGCAGATCAAATCAGTCATTCTTTAGTTTCTCCATTTCTCATCAGAAACACCCCGCCTCGAGTAGTGGTATCCGCCATCATATCCTAATCTCTCCTCCCACCACCATGATCAGAACCTCCATCGCCCTCCCTCTCCATAACCACCACTGCTCTGACAACCACCTCTATATCCACCAACACCTCTAGATCCCCCACCACCACTGCAATAATCGCCACCTCCACCTTTGCCTTCGCCTCCTCCGCCAAATCTAGACTGAGCCTAGTTGATGGTGATGTTCTTGCCATCATGGTTCTATCGATT
This sequence comes from Cymbidium sinense, assembly GCA_021442155.1. Lineage (NCBI taxonomy): Eukaryota > Viridiplantae > Streptophyta > Magnoliopsida > Asparagales > Orchidaceae > Cymbidium > Cymbidium sinense. The sequence goes on from CM038222.1 coordinate 14,600,641, forward strand.
CTTAGTGTTTAGGATTAGTTTAGGGTTTAGGCTTTAGAGTTAGTTTACGGTTTAGGATTAGTTTAGGGTTTAGGGTTTAGGGTTTAGGGTTTAGGGTTTAGGGTTTGGGGTTTAGTGTTTAGGTTTTTGGGTTTAGGGTTTAGGGCTTTTGGGTTTAGGGTTTATGGTTTATGGTTTCAGGTTTAAGGTTTATGGTTTAGGATTTAGGATTTAGGGTTTAAGGGTTTAGTAGGTTATAGGGGTTGGGTAGTGATTATTAGGTTTAGGGTTTAGGGTTTAGGATTTAGAGTTTAGGGTCATCTTTTTAAATAAAGTAAATAGATAAGTTTTTGGTTTATTTAGTTTATTTGGTTTATTTTTTATTTATTCGAGTTCATTTTAGTTTTTATATTTATTCAAGTTTATTTTTTATTTTTATTTTGGTTTCTTTTTTATTTTATTTAGGTTTTTTTTATTTTTAATCAGTTTAGTTTATTTATTTTAGGTTTATTTATTATAGTTTAGGTTTTTTATTTTACTTTATTTTTTAAGTCTATGTTTATTTTTAGTTGAGTTTTATTTTTATTTTATTTTTTTGGTTAAGGTTTTTTTTTAGGTTTATGTTTAGGTTTTTATTTAAATTTTTTTAGGTTTAGTTTTAGGTTTTTATTTTATTTTAAGATTATTTTTTTTATTTAGTTCTTATGTTATTTAGGTTTATAATTTTTTAATTTAGTTTAGGTTTTTAGATATTTTATTTTAGTTTAGTTTTTAATATTATTTAATTTTCATTCTAGGTTTAGGTTTAGATTTGAGTTTTAGTTTATATTTTTATTTTAGTTTATTTTTTTATTTTATTTTGGTTTGGGTTTGTTTATTTATTTTATTTTTTAAGTTTTATTTACATTAGGTTTAGGTTTTTAGCTTTTTAGGGTTTAGGGTTTAGGGTTAGTTTAGGGTTTAGGGTTTAGGATTTAGGGTTTGCGGTTTAGGGTTTAGGGTTTAGGTTTTAGGTTTAAGGGCTAGGTTTTAGTTTGGGGTTTAGGGCTTAGGGTTTAAGGTTTTTTTTAACAAAGAAAAAATTCAGATTCAATATTTCTACTTTTTGATTTCATCAACCAAGTAGCACCCCAAGTATTCTAATACACAAGGGATGTCATTGGTGAAAAATGAGCACCCATAGAGCAAATCAAAAACCCTAAGTTCCCATTATAACCTCTCAAGTAGCGGGATCCGCCATCATATCCCCAATCTCGCCCTCCGCCACCACCACGGCTGTAACCTCCGTCGCTCCTCCCACCTCCATAACCACCACTATACCAACCATCACCTCCATATCCACTAGCAGCTCCAGATCCGTCACCACCACTACGATAACCACAACCTTCATCATCGCCTCCACCGCTAGATCTAGACTGAGCCTAGCTGACGGTGATGTTCCTACCATCGAGGTTATGCCCATTCTTAGGGTTTAGGGTTAGTTTAAGGTTTAGGATTTAGGGTTTAGGGTTTAGGATTAGTTTAGGGTTTAAGGTTTGGGGTTTAGGTTTGGGGTTGTAGATTTTAGGGTTTAGGGTTTAGGGTTTAGGGTTTAGGGTTTAAGGTTTGAGGGTTTAGGGCTTAGCGTTTAGGATTTTAGGGTTTAGGGATTAAGGTGGATTTTAGGGTTTAGGTGGTTTAAAGAGTTAGGGTTGTAGAGGGTTTAGGGTTTAGGATTAGTTTATGTAGGTTAAGGGATTAGGATTTAGGGTTTAGTGTTTTTAAAGAACAAGCAAACCTATGATTAGATTTATTTAGTTTAATATTTATTATTTTAGTTTATTTTAATTTTAGTTTTTATTTAAGTTTATCTTTTAATTTTATTTAGTTTAGTTTATTTATTTAGGTTTAGGTTTATCTTTTAGTTGAGTTTTATTTTATTTTATTTTTAAGGTTTAGGTTTAGGTTTTACTTTTATTTTTTTAGGTTTAGGTTTAGGTTTTTATTTTAGGTTTATTTTTAGGTTTTATTTTTTAGTTTAGGTTTAGGTTTACTTTTAGTTTATTTTATTTTATTTAGTTTAGGTTTAGGTTTAGTTTAGGTTTAAGTTTAGGTTTAGTTTATTTTAGGTTTAGTTTTAGGTTTTATTTATTTTAGTCTAGCTTATTTTATTTATTTTATTTTATTTTTATTTTAGGCATAAGTTTTTTTTTCTAGTTTAGGTTTGTTTATTTTTAAGTTTTATTTTTTGGTTTATTTTTAGGTTTAGGTTTTATTTAGTTTTATTTTATTTTATTTAGGTTTATTTTATTTTATTTTACATGTAGTTTTATCATTTAGGTTTTAAGTTTATTATATTTAGTTTAGTTTATGTTTTTATTTATTTTATTCTAAGGTGTCAGTTAGATTTTATTTTATTATTTATTTATTTATTTAGGTTTAGGTTTATTTATTTATTTATTATTAGTTTATTTAGTTTGAGGATTTAGGTTTAGGGTTTAGGGTTGGGCTCAGTGGCCTGGGCTCAGGCCCAAGGTGTGGTAGGCCCAGGGTTTAGGGCCCAGGATCAAGGCCCAGGGCCCAGGGCACAAAGTGTTTAGACTTGTGGCCTATGGTCTTCTGGCCCATAGAGGGAGGTAGTGGGTTTCTGTGGAGGGGAGGTAGGATGGTTGGAGCCTTTACTTTGTGGTTGGTTTGAGTTTAGGAGTGCAATAGGGTTTAGTTTAGGGTATGGGTAGGTAATCAGGGTTTAGTGGATGGTTTAGGTTAGGGTAGGATTTAAGGTAGTGGTCCAGGTTAGTGGGGGTAGTGTTTGTGGTAAGCTTAGGTTAGGTAGGTTAGGGTAGGGGGTTTTAGGGTGGTGGTTAAGTTTAGGAGATTTAGGGTTTAGGGTTTGTTTAAGATTTTTTTTAAAAACAAATTAAGTAAACTGATATGTTTGGGTTTATTTAGTTTAATTTATTTATTTTAGGTTTATTTATTTTAGTTTTGGTTTTTTATTTTAGTTTATTTTTTACGTTTAGGGTTAGGTTTATGATTATTTTTTAGTTTTCTTTTATTTATTTTTTTATTTTTATATTTTATGTTTTTATTTTTAGCTTTTTTAGTTTAGTTTATTAGGTTTTATTTATTTATTTTATTTTTAGTTTAATTTATTTTATTTATTTTATTTTAGTTTATTTTATTTTTATTTTATTTTATTTTAAGTTTAGGCTTTTATTTTATTTTATTTTACTTTATTTAGGTTTAGGTTTTTTATTATTATTTTTATTTAGTTTTGTCAGTTTGAGGTTTATTACTTAGGGCTCAGTGGTTTAGGTTTGAGTGGTCCCAAGATAGTAGGGTGTGGCCCAGGATTTGCCCAGGGTCAGGGTAGGGAGTGTAGTCTCAGGGTCAGTGGTGAGGACTGTGAGCTCAGTTTTGTTTAGGCCCAGTCAGGGCCACTCAGTTTAGGTTAGGCCTGTCTTATTTATGGCTCAGCCTGGGTATGGCTTTATGGCTCAGCAGGTCAGGGTTAGAGGGCGTGTGGCTCAGTTAGTGTGGCCTAGTATGTGGCTTTAGGTCAGATATTTAGGGTCCTGGGTCTGGGGTCAGGTAGATAGGGTCAGTAGGGTTAGTTAGGGTTTAGGGTTTAGGGTGGGTTTATGATCAGTTTAGTTTAGGTAGGTATTTGAAAAAATAAAACCCAGGGTTTAGGTTAATTTAGTTTATTTTTATTCATTTCATTGATTTTATTTTAATCTGTAAGTTTATTTTTATTTTTATTTAGTTTAGTTTATTTATTTTAAGTTTATTTATTTTAGTTTATGATTTTATTTTAGTAGTTTTATGTTTATTTTATGCTTTTTTTTTAGTTTTATTTTATTTTTATTTTATTTAGGTTTAGGTTTAGGTTTTATTTTAATTTTTAAGTTTAGGTTTTAGGTTTTTATTTTATGTTTATTTTTAGGTTTTATTTTTTAGTTTAGGTTTAGGTTTATTTTTATTTTATTTTATTTTATTTAGTTTAGGGTTTAGGTTTTATTTATTTTAGTTTAAGTTTAGGCTTATTTTATTTTGTTTTTTTAGGTTTTGTTTTTTTAAGTTTAGGGTTTAGATTTTATTTTTTACTTATTTTTGGGTTTATTTTATTTTTATTTTATTTTGGTTTTTTATTTTTAGGTTTATTTAATTTTTTATTTTACTTTAGGTTTCTATTTATTTTATTTTAATTTAGTTTTTATATTTTATTTTATTTTATTTTTACATTTTAATTTAGGTTTAGGATTATGTTTTATTTTAGGTTTTATTTTAATTTATTATTTACTTTATTTACATTTAGGTTTATTTATTTATTTTATTTTTAGGTTTTATTTAGTCTAAGTTTAGATTTTTAGGTTTTAGAGTTTAGGGTTTAGTGTGGTAGTGTTTAGTGGCTATTTTAGGGTTTATGGATTGGTTTAGGTGGTTTAGGGTGGTTTTGGCTAGGTTTGGGGCCCAGGGTGGTGGTAGGGTTTAGGGTTTACCATTTAGGTTTAGTTTTTTAGGTTTAGGTTTAGGTTTTTTTAGTTTTATTTTATATTTTATTTTATTTTATTTTATTTGTTTATTTTATTTAAGTTTTTTAGGTTTATTTTATTTTATTAGTTTAGTTTTTATTTTATTTTATTTTCACATTTAAGTTTAGGCTAGGTTTAGTTTAGGTTTAAGTTTTAGTTTAGGACTTTCTTTATTTTATTTTATTTTTATATTTTATTTAGTTTAAGTTTTTATTTATTTTATTTAAGTTTTGGTAGGTTTAGTCTAGTTTTTGCATGGGTCAGTGGCATGGGTTGGGTAGGGTTAGTAGGGCCTGGGGTAGGTTTAGTGTTAGGTTTAGGGTTAGTGGGTGAGTTAAGGTTCTTTTATTTTAATTTTTTTTAAATTATGTAAACTTTTAGGTTTAGATTTACTTAGTTTGTTTAGTTTATTTTTTCATTTATTATAGTTTATTTTATTTTATATTTTTATTTAGGTTTATTTTATTTTATTTAGTTTAGTTTATTTATTTTATTTTAAAGTCTATTTATTTTATTAGTATTTTATATTTTATTTTTTAGGTAAAGGTTTTTTTTTAGGTTTAGGTTTAGGTTATTATTTTATTTTATTTAGGTTTAGCTTTTATGTTTTTATTTTAGGTTTATCATTAGGTTTTATTTTTAGTTTTTACGCTTCTTTATTTTATTTTATTTAGGCTTTAGATTTAAGTTTAGGTTTAGGTTTTTCTTATTTTAGTTTTTTTTATTTTAGTATAAGTTTATGCTTTTTTTTTTAATTTAGGTTTAGATTTTATTTTTAGTTTAGGGTTTAGGTGTTTAATTTTTACATTTTTTTTATGTTACAATTTTAATTTAATTTTTAGTTTATTTTATTTTAAGTTTATTTTAGGTTTAGTTTTTATTTTATTTAGTTTAGTTCAGGTTTTTATATATTATATTTTAGCTAAGTTTTTATTTTTTATTTTAACTTTTTTATGTTTAGGCTTAGGTTTTTATTTGATTTTATTTTTTTATTTTATTTTTGTTTAGGTTTTCTATTTATTATATTTTTAGGTCTAATTTAGTTTAGGTTTATGTTTTTAGGTTCTTTGGGTTTAGGGTTTAGGGTAGGGTTTACGGATTAGGTTTTAAGGTTTTAGGTTGTAGGGTATAGGGTTTTTAGGGTTTAGGGATTCGGGTTTAGGTTTTAGGTCTAGGGTTCAGGTTTTAGTTTAGTGTTTAGGGTTTTTTATTTTTTTTAACAGAGAACAAATTCAGATTCAACATTTCTTCTTTTCGATTTCATCAACCAAGTAAGACACCAAGTTTTCTAAGACACAAGCGATGACATAGATAAAAAATGAGAATACATAGAGCAAATAAAAAACCCTAGATAATTAGAATTGTCTCTATTATAAAGACACAGTTCCATAAATAGCAGATCGAATCATCCGTTCTTAAGTTTCTCCAGTTCCCACCAGAACCACCCCAGCCTCTCGACTAGCAGGATCCATCATCATATCCCCGATCTTTCCCTCTGCCACCACCACGATTATGACCTCTGTCCCTCCTCCCGCCTCCATAACCACCAGTTCTCTAACCACCACCTCCATATACACCAGCACCTCCAAATCCCCCATCACCACTATGATAACTACTGCCTCCACCTTTTCCACCACCCCCAGATCTTGACTGAGCCAGGTTGATGGTGATGTTCTAGCCGTCAAGGTTCTACCCATTCTTATGGTTTATGTTTATTAGGTTTTAGGGTTTAAGTTTATTTTTTAATTTATTTAGTTACTAGGTTTGTCTGGGTCAGGTTTGGTTGTTAGGGTTTAGGTTTAGGGTTTGGGTTTAATTGTGGGTTTGGGTTTCCTTTAGGTTTAGGTAAGGGTTTAGGAGGGTTTGTAGGGTTTTAGGACTTTAGGGTTTTAGGTTTTGGTTTAGGGTTAGGTTTTATGTGGGGTTTGTAGTGTTTTAGGCTTTAGGATTAGGGTTGATAGTTTAGGTTGTGGTTGAGCTCAGTTTTAGGGTTTAGGCTTTGTGGTAGGGGTTTGTAGAGGGCCCAGGTTTAAGGGCCTAGGGTCAGTTAGGGTCTGGTAAGTTTAAGGCCCAGTGGTCAGTTTGGCTTAAGTTAGTTTAAGGGAAGGGTTTAGTTTGGGTTTAGCCAGGAGGTTTTAGGGTCACTTTTAGTAGGTTTTAGGGTCGATTTAGGGTTTAGGTTTAGCATTTAAATTTTTTAAAGATAAGTTTAGGTTTATTTAGTAATTTTATTTATTTAAATTTATTTTATTTATTTTTATTTAAGTTTAATTTTATTTTATTTTATTTATTTATTTTAGTTTAGGTTTTTTATTTTAGTTTATTTTTTAGGTTTAGGTTTAGGATTATGCTTATTTTTTACTTTACTTTATATTGTATTTTATTTTTTATGTTTATTTTTTTTTTGTTAGGTTTAGTAGGTTTTATTTTATTTTTTAGATTTAAGTTTAGGTTTTATTTAGGTTTAGGTTTTAGATTTAGTTTATTTTGTTTAGTTTTACATTTTAGTTTAGTTTGTTTACTTTAGGTTAATTTTATTTTTATTTTATATTTTTATTTTAGGTTTAGGTTTTTTTAGTTTAGAGATTTGGTTTTATTTATTTTAAGTTTATTTTTTTAGGTTTAGGTTTTATTTAGTTTTATTTTATTTGATGAGAGTTTATATTTTGCATTTAATATATTTAGGTTTCTAGGTTTTATTTAGTTTAGTTTAAGTTTTGTTTGTTTATTTTAGTTTATTTTAATTTTATTTTAGGTTTGGTTTAGGATTTGATTAGGTTTTATTATTATATTTTGATTTAGGTTTATAATATTAGTGCCTTTAGGTTTTAGTAGTTTAGATATCAGTGCTCAGGCTTTATGGCCCAGGGCACGTGTGTCATGATGGGCACAGTAGGGCTCAGGGTTTGTAGGGCTCAGTGGGTAGGGTGACACCCAGTGGCCTGGGACTCAGTGTAAATTTAGATTTAAGCTTTAGGGTAGGCCTGTTTTAGGTCCCAGGGGTCAGGCTCAGGAGTTTAGGCTAGGGCCAGTCAGGCCTGATTATCATTATTTATTTAATTTTATTTTCATTATATCCAGGGTTTATTTTGGGCCTGGGTTTATGGTTTGAGGGTTTAGGGTTTGGGTCAGGATTAAGGGTGCAGGGCTTTAGGGCTTGTGGGATGATTTAGTGTAGGGTTTAAGGTTTAATGTTTAGATTTTTTAAATTAGTAAGATTTAGGTTTAGGTTTATTTATATTTTTATATATTTATCTTATTTTATTTATTTATATTTTATTTTTATTTTTATTTAGTTTTTTATTTTATTTTAGTTTATTTTATTTTTTTTTATATTTTATTATTTAAGTTTAGGTTTAGGTTTATGCTTATTTTTTAGTTTAGTTTTATTTTTATTTCGTTTCTTAGGTTTTGGTTTTATTTTAAATTTTTATGTTTAGGTTTATGTATTTATTTTGGTTTAGGTTTTAAGTTTTTATTTTAGGTTTTATTTTTTAGTTTAGGTTTAACATTATTTTAAGTTTATTTTATTTTATTTAGTTTACGGTTTAGGTTTAGTTTATTTTATATTCAATTTTAGGTTTTATTTATTTTAGTTTAGGTTCAGGTTTATTTTATTTTTTTATTTTAGGTTTAGGGTTTAGGTGTTATTTTTAATTTATTTTTAGGTCTATTTTTTAAGTTTTGGTTTTTATTTAGTTTTTATTTTATTTTTATTTAGGTTTATTTTATTTTTAATTTTGGTTTAGTTTTTATTTTATTTATGTAAAACTTGTCGAATTAATCATGACATGAATCCTTTAAAACACTATGTTAATGCTAGGGCATCTCGCTGTATGGCCTGAATATAGTGAAAAATGTACAAGGGTCACTGCATCAATGTTTGGGTGCAGTGTTAAATAAGCAAGGGTTCCCACATTATGGATGGATGCGAGCAAATAAGTTAGTCCATGAAACCAGAGTTAGGTTAGGAACTTGGTATATTTGTACACTTATAGGTAAACTAATGGAATTAATAGATATTATGGTTCATAGGAAGATAAATATTTTATGTGTTCAAGAAACTAAATGGGTTGGGGAGAAAGTCAAGGAGATTGATAGTTTTGGTTTTGAACATTGGTATTTAGGTAGAAGTAAAATTAGAAATGGTGTAGGTGTGATTATAGATAAAAGTTTGAAGGATAATGTTATAAATATTAATAGATGCGGAGATAGAATTATAGCTTTAAACATTATTATTGATACTAAGATTATCAATGTTATAAGTGTTTATGCTCCTCAAGTAGGTTTGGATGTAGGTTGAAAAGTAATTTTTTGGAATGAATTAGAGGGATTAATACAAAAGATACCTCTTGAAGAAAAAGTATTTATTGGTGGAGATTTAAATAGACATGTTGGTAGAGTGGTAGAAGATTTTAAAAGTATTCATGGTGGTTATAGATTTGGAGTGCCTAATGAAGAAGGTAGGACTATATTAAATTTTGCTTTAGCTTATGATTTTGTAGTTGCTAATACATTATTTATGAAAATAGATGAACATATTATTACTTATAAAAATGGATCTAGTAAAACACAAATTGATTATTTTCTGATAAGAAAAATAGATCGTTTAGATTGTAAAGATTGTAAACTCATTCCAAGTGAAAGTTTAAATACCCAACATCGATTTTTAGTCTTAGACTTTAAGATGAAAGATTGGAAGATGAGAAATAAATCAAAGTCCTAGGATTAGATGGGGCACTTAAAGAGCACTAAAAAAATATTTTTAAGAGCAAGCTACAAGAGCTTAGAATTTGGGATGTTCATAAGGAAGCTAATGTTATGTGGGAAAAAGTAGCAAGTGAAATTAAGCAAGTTGCTCAAAATGTGCTTGGAGAATCAAAAGGAAAAGCTTCTTTTAATAAAAATAGTTGGTGGTGGAGTTAGAATGTGCAAGAAAAGATAAAAAATAAGAAGTGTTGTTATAAAAGTTGGTTTAGGTGTAAAAACTCAAAGAATTGGGAAAAATATAAAGTGGCATGTAGAGATTCTAAGAAAGCAATATATGATGCAAAAAAATTTAGCTTTTAGTGATTTATATAATATATTATATACCAAAGAAAGTGAAAGATGTATGTATAAGTTAGCTAACCAAATCGATTGGATAAGTAAAGATCTAGCTCAACTGAGGTGTATTAAAGATGAAAATCATAGTGCTTTTCTTATAAAAGGATAATGAATATAAGTGGATGAGGTATTTTGATAAACTTTTTAATGAACGATCTGAAAATATGATTGACATTGGAAACCTTAATACCTTAAACAAAAAAAATGAATTTTTTTATCATCGTATTAGTAAATCTGAAGTTAGAGAAGCTTTAAGGAAAATGAAATGTGCAAAAACAGTAGGACCTGATGATATTCCAATAAAAGTGTGGAAATGTTTAGGAGATCAAGGAATTTCATGGCTTACAAATCTTTTTAATGTTATTTAAAGACTAAAAATATACCAGATGAGTGGTTAAAGAATTTGTTGATTTTTTTTATTTAAGAATAAAGGTGATGCACAAGAGTGTGCAAATTATAGAGGAATTAAATTACTGTGTCACACATTAAAATTATGGGAGAGAGTAATTGAGCATAGGTTATGATGTTATACAAAAGTTTCTCACAATCAGTTTGGTTTCATGCCAGGTAGATCTACTATTGATGCTTTACATTTGTTAAGAGGTTTGATGGAGAAGTATAGAGAAAGCAAGGAGGATCTATATATGATATTTATTGATTTAGAGAAAGCTTATGATAAAGGTTCAAGAGATGTTCTTTGTAGAGTTCTAGAAAATAAATGAGTTAATATTGGTTATATTCAAGTCATTACGGATATGTATACTAGAGTCACATTTGTGTCCAAGCATAAGGAGGATTGATAAAATATTTTCCTATTTCAGTTAGATTACATCAAGGATCAGCTTTAAGCCCTTATTTTTTTGCTTAAGTTATGGATGTTCTTACTAGGCATTTACAAGAAGATGTACCTTGGTCTATGCTTTTTATTGATGACATTCTTATTGTTGATAAGACTAGAGAGGGAGTCTAAGAAAAATTTTAATTATGGAGGTCGACTTTAGAGTCTAAAGGTTCTTATTTAAGTAAATCTAAAACTAAATATATGGAGTGTAATTTTAGTTGTAGAAGTTATAGTGGTAGTGTTATGACATTAGGTTAAGAAGTCATTAAAAAGAGTGAGCGATTCAGATATTTAGACTTTATTGTTCAAAATGATGGTGGAATAGATGGCGATGTTATTAATAGAATTCAAGTTGGATGGTTGAAGTGGAAGAATGCATCTGGCCTGTTGTGTTATAGAAAAGCACTGCTTCAACTAAAGGAAAATTTTTATAAGATGGTGGTAAGACCTACAATGATTTATGGTGCAGAATGTTGGCCAATAAAGGAGAAGCATGAGACTAAGTTAAGTGTTGTAGACATGATGATGGTCAGGTGGATTAGTGGCTTTAGTCTTAGAGATAAAATGTTAAATGAGTATGTTCGAGAAAAAGTTGGAGTAGCTCCACTGGCAGATAAGATTAGAGAGTGTCTCCTTAGATGGTTTGTCCATATAAAGCGTTGGACGTCCAATGACCCAGTTAGGAGAGTAGATGCATTAGATTTTCCTTATGTTAAGAAAGGTAGAGGTAGACCTAAAAAGACATGGTTAATATGTATAAAAAATGATATTAGTATACTTGAATTAAATGAGAATTTGACACATAGTAGGGCACAATGGAGACGAAGGATTCATGTAGCCGACCCTACGTAGTGGGATAAAAGCTTGTTGTTATTATTGTTGTTGTTGTATGTTTTTTATTTGTTAGTTTAGTGTAGGTTTTTATTTAATTTATTTTAGTTTAGTTTTTATTTTTTATTTTATTTTCTTTTTAGGTTTAGGTTTAGCTTCAGCTTTATTTTTAGGTTTTTATTTTATTTTATTATTTTTATTTATTTTATTTTGGTTTAATTTTTTTTATATTTTTTATTAATTTTATTTTATTTTATTATTTTTAGGTCATTTGATTACCTCACTTCCCCGATTTAACAAAGACACGTACTTGCCTATATCTTCGTACATGTATATGTATATGTGATTAGTGAATGAAAATTCCATTTTACATTAAAATTGCATGCATTCATAATTGACTAAGTGGTTGAATTAATTAGCCATATGATTTGGAGCTTACATCCTATGTTCATGTATACGAATTTACGTATGTTTGAATGCAAATGGGTATATAGTCTGGACATCCTGAGAATATGAGGCTTAGCTAGCTCCAAAGAGGTCATTTGATTACCTCACTTCCCTAGTTTAACAATGGCACATACCTATTTAATTTCATTCTTATGTCCTTTTTGTTTAGTAATTTGAATAAAGTTTTAAATTAATATGTTTAAATAATTCAATCAAATAAAATATAAATTCTAAACATATATATACATTCATCATTTAAGTGTGCTAAAATATGTTGCATATATAGATACACTTAAGATTAAATCATATGCATGTTACATGTCATGGAAAGGAATGATTTAATATATGTCATGTGGTAGTAATTGAATTAAATTAATCTTAAGATGCCTTTCATTTTGAATAGGATTATTTAAAGTGAACCTAAACCTAGGATTAATTAAATCATTTCATAAGACATTCATTAAAGAGAACTAAATCAAATTAATATACTTTAGAAAGTGAGTAAAGGTAGGGATGAAAGAGGGCAATCCTCTTTTCCTCTCTTTATAACACTTAGTTGCTAAGTGTAATCAAATAAAACAAAAGAAAACAGAAATTAAATTTGTTAAATCAATTAAACTACTTCAAGTGAAATCAACTTTTTATGTTAAATTGAATCCTTCTACACTTATAAAATACAACAATAATGCCTAACAAGACTTACCACACAAGCCTTAATACACACGTTAGAATTAAGTCACCACTTCAAGCTCTAAGTTAGATGTGTGATGTGATGTTTTATTTTATGATGTCTTATTTTAGATTAGATGTATGCTTCAGAGACTAGAATATAGGCCAATATTAGCCTAATCATGTTTTCAGCAGGAGATTATGCTTAGGGGATGCTTAAAAATAAATGTGAATGCTTTTTTTGATTAGTTGCTTATATCCTTATGCATAATCCAAGTTAGGATAGGTGGGCTTAATTATTTATGTGTAGGGTGCTAAGTACAAATTATAAATACAACTTCTTGGGATTATATGTATATTTAACTAACCTCTATTTTGCAGGTGTAGTTATATTTACTTTTCCCACATAAATGTAATTTTGTAATAAGAATTAGGATTATTATTACTGGGATTAGGATGACCAGCAGCCAGAAGGCTTTGTCTTGGGGTCAACCAGAACTCTAGATAGCCGACCGCCAACATTCACTGTAATGTAAAGAGGGTCTCCGATCATCTCTAAGACTGAGTCTTCATTGTAGAATGTAACTCTTAAGATATCCTTCAAGTGGCATGCCTCCTCTTTAGTAGCGGTCAGCTGAGCTAAGCATATCTCTAGATCAAGTAAGACCTTGATGAGATTCCCTCATCTTTTTGGAAAAGACAAGAGCATCGTATATGCTTAACATAGCTGGATACTTTCTAAGGTAAGCTAGGACATTGTAATCAACTCTGGCTTGGTCATCCACAAGCATATCCATGGGTGGAGTATCCTCTAGAGGGGCTATCTACTCACTAGAGCCAATGACTTATTTACCCTTATCCTAAGGTGCTACCTTAAGTGGTAGAACTTTGCCACTACGTAGGTTGACTTCAGTGACTTCTTGGAATGATGAGGTTGTTGCAAGTTCTACCTCTCATCGGGAAAACCTACATCTTCTCTTATGGGATCCCCAGAGTTAGTTGACTCCAAGTCAATCTCAAGAGGTGAACCCAATTGATTCAGAGAAGGATAGTCTGACTATGAATCAGAAAAGAAAGGATTGTAACTATTGAGCTATTATTTTTATTTTAACTTGGAGAGTTTTCAATAAGAATGAAATCAAAAGCATCAGAAGTAGACAATATATAAGTAGAATTAGCTTTCTTCATTAATTTCATTTTGGGTGGGGGCACATGATAAAAATCAAGTAAAGTAAGCGGAGTAAGGGATTTAGTTCCCTTATCAGCAGATATAATGGTCTTGCTGGTAGAAGAGGAGCTAGCAAAATAGATGGTAGCTCCATCGGTGGAGGGAGTACTGGACTCAGACGATGGCTGTGCTACTGGATTATTCCGGGCAAGCATGCAGAGCTGCTGCTGCTGCTGGGCTGTCACCCTCCCTGAGTTGTGTTTTGCAACTAGCAAACCTTCTTTAGTGTTGCAACAGCTGGCTCTAAAGTGCGCAATGTGTTATTATGGGTTACCACTGCCATCAAAGATCTTGAAGGATCGTGGTAGAAAACCTTAAATAAAATAAAAAATAAATAAAAACCTAAACCTAAAAAAATAAAACTATAAATAAATAATAAATAAAATCTAAACCTTAAAATAAAAAAAACCAAAACCTAAAATAAACTAAAAAAAACCTAAACCTAAACTAACAAAAAACCTAAAAATAAACCTAAAAAAACTAAACCTAAAAAGATAAAATAAAAACGTAAACAAAAACCTTAAAATTAAAAATAAAACCTAAACCTAAAAAATAAAACAAAACTAAAATTAAACAAAAAATAAACATATACCTAAACCTAAACCTAAACCTAAAGTAAGAAACCTAAACTAAAATAAATAAACCTAAAATAAATAAACTAAACTAAATAAAAATAAAAAATGTGCCTAAATAAAAATAAAATAAAAATTAACTAAAATAAATAAAAAATAAACTAAATAAATCTAAACTGTTTACTTAATTTAAAAAAAAAACCTAAATCCTAAACCCTATACCCCAAATACTAAACCCTAAACTATAAAACTAACCCTACACCTACAACGCTATACTTACAACCCTAAATCCTTATTCCTAAACCCTAAACCCTAAACCCTAAACTAACCTTAAATCCTAAAACCTAAACCGTAAATAAAAATAAAACTAAACTAAAAAATAAACATAAACTTAAACATAAACCTAAAAAGTAAACTAAAATAAAAAACCTGAACTAAAATAAATAAACCTAAAACAAACTAAATAAAAATAAAAATAAAAAATAAACATAAATAGAAATGAAATATAAAATAAACTAAAATGAACAAAAAAATAAACCAAAAAAAATTAAAGAGCAAAAAACTTTAAACCGTAAACTGTAAACCCTATATTCTAAACCCTAAACCCTAAGCCCTAAACCCTAAAATTAACCCTAAATCATGAACACTAAACATACAACCCTAAACCTATAACCCTAAACCTTTAAACTCACTCCTAAACCAACCTAAACTAAACCTAAACCCTAAACCCTATACCTTATACCTAAACTAACTATCCTAAACTAGACTAAACTTAAACCTAAAACCCTAAACCTAAACCTAAAACTCTAAATACTAAAGATATAACCTAAGTCCTAAGTTAAATCAACCCTAAACTGAACCTTAAACTTAAACTTAAACTCAAAACCTAAACTGAACACTGACTAAACCTAAACTTAAACACTAAACTTAAACCTGAAACTTAAACCCTAAACCCTAAACCTTAAACCCCAAAACCCTAAACCCTAAATCTTAAAACATAAATCATAAACTCTAAACCCTAAACCCTAAACCCTAAACCCTAAACTAAAACCTGAACCCTAGACCTAAAACTTAAACCTTAAACCCTAAAAACCATAAACCCTAAACCCCAAACCCTAAACTTGAAACCCTAAACCCTAAACTATAAGACTTAATCCCTAAACCCTAAACCCTCCACCCTAACCTTAAACTTTAAACCCTAAAATCATAAACTCTAAAACCCTAAACCCTAAACCCTATTCCTTAGTTCATTTACTATTGAGCAATGATTAATAAACTTAATTAATCAATTTATTACTATTCATGGGATTAATTAGTCATTAATTAACTTAAAAGAGTAATTAGGGTTCAATTAGTCAATTTTCTTAATTAACTAAGTAATAAATCCCTAGAAATCATGGGAGTCAGAGGTCAACCCATTAAATTAACCCATAAAATTTGGGATTAATTGCTCACTTAATCTTAACCCTAAACTAAAACCTTAACCCTAGACCTAAACCCTAAACTAAAACCTGAATCCTAAACCTAAAACCTAAACCCTAAACCCTAAACCCTAAAATGCTAAAACCCTAAATCAAAACCTAAACCTATAAAACTCCTAAAACCCTAAACCTTAAAACCTTAAACCCTAAACCTTAAACCCAAAATCATAAACCCTAAACCCTAAACCCTAAACCTAAATCCTAAATCCTAAACGTAAATAAAACCTATACCTAAACCTAAACTCTAAACCTTAAATCCTAACTAACCTAAACTCTAAACCCCAATCCCTAAACCTATACCTAAAGTAAATAAATAAATTTTAAAATAAACCTAAACCCTAAACCCTAAACCATAACCCGAAACCCTAAACCCTAAACCCCAAACCCTAAACCAAATCCTAAAGTAATTAAATAAATTAAAAATCAAACCTAAAGCCTAAAACCTAATAAATCTAAATTGAAACCTAAACGCTAAGAATGGAAATAACCTTGATGACTAGAACATCACTGTCCACCAGGCTTAGCTTAGATCTAGAGGTGGAGGCAAAGGCAGCATTTTTTACAGTGGTGGTGGGGGATCTAGAGGTGCTAGTGGATATCAAGGTGGTGCTCAGAGTAATGGTGGTTATGGAGGTGGGAGGAGTGATGAAGGTTACAGCCATGGTGCTAATGGAGGGAGAGATCATGGTTATGATGGTGGATCCCGCTACTCAAGAGGCTAGGTTGGTTCTAATGGGAATTAGAGAAATAAAGGAATGATCGATCTGAACGACTACTTAAGGAATTGCCTTTACAATAGAGATGGTTCTAGTTATCTAGGGCTTTTTATTTGCTCTATGTGTCGTCATTTTTTATCTATGACATGACTTGTGTCTTAGAAAACTTAGTGTGTTACTACTTGGTTAATGAAATCAAAATGAAGAAATATTGAATATGAATTTATTCTTTGCTAAAAAAACTATAAACCTTAAACCCTAAACTAAAACTTATACCCCAAACCTAAAATCTAAACCCTAAACCCTAAACCCAAAACCCTAAAAATAAAAAAAGAAAAATTAAAAAACTTTTAATGAATTACCCTAAACCATAAAACTAATCGTAAACCCTAAACCATAAACCCTAAAACCCTTAACCTTAAATCCAAAATCCTAAACCCTAAAACCTAAATACTAAACCCTAAAACCCTAAACCCTAAACCCTAATCCCTAAACCCTAAAACTTAAACCCTAAACCCTAAAACCTAAACCCTAAACAAAAACTTGAACCTAAGACCTAAAACTTAAACCTTAAACCCTAAAAACCATAAACCCTAAACCCCAAACCTTAAACCCGAAACCCTAAACCCTAAACCCTAAGCCTTAATCCTTAAACCTTAAACCTTAAACCCTAAAATCATAAAATCTAAAACCCTAAACCATATTCCTTAGTTCATTTACTATTGAGCAATGATTAATAAACTTAATTATTCAATTTATTACAATTCATGGGATTAATTAGTCATTAATTAACTTAAAAGAGTAATTAGGGTTCAATTAGTCAATTTTCTTAATTAAGTGAGTAATAAATCCCTAGAAAATCATGCGAGGCAGAGGTCATCCCATTAAATTAACCCATAAAATTTGGGATTAATTGGTCAGTTAATCTTAACCCTAAATTAAAACCTTAACCCTAGACCTAAACCCTAAACTAAAACTTGAATCCTAAATTGAAAACCTAAACCCTAAACCCTAAAACCCTAAAACCCTAAACTGTAAACCTTAAAACATAAACCATAAACCCTAAACCAAAAATACTAATCCCTAAAGTCAAACATGAATGCTAGACCAAAAACTTAAACCCTAAACCCTAAACCCTAAAACCCTAAACCCTATACCAAAAACCCTAAACCTTAAAACCCTAAATCCTAAACCCTAAACCCTAAACCTAAACCCTAATCCTAAATCCTAAACCCTAAAAGTATAAACCCTAAAACCCTATACCCTAAACCCTAAATCCTAAACCTTAAACCCTATACCCTAACCCTAACCCTAAACCCTAAACTCTAAACCCCAAACCCTAAACCTAAACCTAAAGTAAATAAATAAATTTAAAAATAAACCTAAACCCTAAACCCTAAACCCTAAACCCTAAACCCCAAACCCTAAACCTAATCCTAAAGTAATAAAAAACCAAAGCCTATAGCCTAATAAACCTAAACTGAAACCTAAACCCTAAGAATGGACATAACCTTGATGACTGGAACAACATTGTCAACCAAGCTCAGCTTAGATTTAGAGGTGGAGGCGAAGGCGGCGATTATTACAGTGGTGGTGGGGGATCTAGAGGTGCTAGTGGATACCGAGGTGGTGGTCAGAGTAGTGGTGGTTATTTAGGAGGAGCGATGAAGGTTATAACCGTGGTGGTGATGGAGGGAGAGATTGGGGTTATAATGATGGATCCCGCTACTCGAGAGGCTAGGGTGGTTCTGATGGGAACTAGAGAAATAAAGGAATGACCAATCTAAACTGCTACTTAAGGAACTGTGTCTTTACAGTAGAGATGGTTCTAGTTATCTAGGGCTTTTTATTTGCTCTATGCGTCCTCATTTTTTATCTATGTCATCACTTGTCTTAAAAAACTTAGTGTGCTACTACTTGGTTAATGAAATCAAAAAGAAGAAATGTTGAATATGAATTTATTCTTTGTTAAAAAAAACTAAAAACCTTAAACCTTAAACAAAAACCTGAACCCCAAACCTAAAACCTAAACCTAAACCCTAACTAGAAAACCCTAAACCCTAAAAATATAAAATATAAAAAAATAAAAATTTAATGAATTACCCTAAACCATAAAACTAACCCAAAACCCTAAATAATAAACCCTAAACACTAAACCCTAAATCCTAAAACCCTAAACCTTAAACCTTAAACCCTAAACCCTCAAACCTAAACACTAAACCCTAAAACCCTAAACCCTAAACCCTTAACCATAAACTCTAAACCATAAAACCTGCAACGTTAAACACCAAACCATAAACCCTAAACCCTAAACCCTAAAAACCTAAAAACCTAAATTTAGGCTAAATAAAACCTAATAAATAAAATAAATAAAAGAACCTAAACCTAAATAAAATTAAATAAAATTAAATATGAACCAAAACTAAAACCTAAAACTAAACTTAAACCTAAACATAAACCTAAAAATAAAAGAAAATAAAAAAACAAAAATTAAACTAATATAAAATAATTAAAAACTTAAACTAAACTGAAAAAATAAAATAAACCTAAATATAAAAATCTTAAATAAAATAAAAACTAAAATAAAATTAAAACCAAAATAAACCTAAAATTAAATAAAATAAAAACTAAAGAAAAACAAAACCTAAAAAAATAAACTTACAAATAAGTAAAAATAAAATAAATAAAAAGTAAAATAAATTAAAAATTAAATAAAAACCCAAACAAAAAATAAACCTAAAATAAATAAAAAGTAAAACCTAAACCTTAAACTAAAAAAAACCTAAACCAACAATAAATAAAATAAAATAAACTTAAACCAAAACTATAATAAACTAAACTAAAATAAATAAAACCTTAAACCTAAACCTAAAATAAATTTATCCTAAACCCTAAACTAAATCAAATAAAATAAACTAAAAATAAACCTAAACTTAAACTAAAAAATGAAACCCTAAAATAAACCAAAAATTAAAGGCTAAAACCTAAACCTAATTAAATAAAATAAAATCTTAAACCTAAACCTAAAAATAAAAATTAAAACCTAAACCTAAAAAAAATAAAAATAAAACAAAACTAAAAAATAAACTTAAACCTGAACCTAAACCTAAAAAATAAACTAAAATAAAAAACTTTACCTAAAATAAATTAAATAAAAATAAAAAATGAACTTCAATAAAAATAAAAAATAAAATAAAAGAAAATAAAATAAAATACATAACAAATAAACTAAATAAACTAAATAAAACCTAAACCTACTAGTTTATCAAATTAAAAAAATCCCGTAAACCTTAAACTCTAAACCCTAAACCCTAAATCCTAAACCCTAAACCCTAAACCTTAAACCCTAAACCCTAAAGTAACCCTAAACCCTAAACCATAAACTGTAACCCTAACCCTAAACCTAAAACCATAAACCCTAAACTAACCCTAAACCATAAACCCTAAACCCTAAAACCCTAAACTTTAAACCCTAAACCCTAAATCCTAAAATAACTATAAACCCAAAGCTAACCCTAAACCCTAAACCCTAAACTCTAAAGCCTAAACACTAAACCGTAAACATTAAATCTTAAACCCTAAAATATAAACCCTAAACACGAAGCCTTAAACCCAAAAAAAAACTTAAACATAAATAAATCCTAAAAAAATGAATAAAAAAACATATATCTAAATAAAATAAAAAAATAAAATAAACTAAAAACCAAAACTAAAACCTAAACCTAAACCTAAAAATAAAATAAAATAAAAACCTAAATACACTAATATAAAATTAAAAAGACTATACTAAATTGAAAAAATAAAATAAAATAAAAACCTAAATACCCTAAAATAAAATTAAAAAAACTATACTAAAATTAAAAAATAAAATAAACCTAAGAATAAATAACCTAAAAAAAAATAAAAAGTGAATGTAAAATAAAAATCAATTAAACATGAAGTAAAATAAAATAAAAACTAAATGAAAACCTAAACCTAAAAATTAAACCTAAAAATAAATAAAAAATAAAATGAAACAATAAACTAAAAATAAAAACTTAACCTAAAATAAAAATAAAATAAACAAAATAAACTTAATCCTAAACCTAAACCTAAACTAAACTAAACTTAAACTTGAACAAAAACTAAATAAAGTAAAAATAAACCTAAACCTAAACTAAAAAATAAAACCTAAAATAAAAACCTAAAACCTAAACCTAGAAAAATAAAATAAAAACCTAAAGCTAAACCTAAAAATAAAAAATAAAACCTAAACCAAAAAAAAAACTCAACTGAAAAATAAACATAAACTTAAACCTAAACCCAAAAAAAACTAAAAGAAATAAACCTCAAATAAATAAACTAAACTAAATAAAAATAAAAAAAATAAAATAAACTAATAAACCTAAACCCACCAGTTTACTTAATTTTAAAAAATAAATATAAAAATAAACAAAAATATAAAAAATGCTAAACCCTAAACCCTAAATCATAAAACCCTAAACCCTAAACCCTAAACCATAAACCCTAAACCCTAAAAACCCTAAACCTTAACCCCTAAACCTTAACCCTTAAACCCTAAAGCCTAAACTAAAACCTCATTGTGAACCTTGATGTAAAACATCATGGAACCACTACATTTTGGCAAAGGGAGGAGAAGGCTAAGGCAAAATCATCAAGTGGTGAGGGGGATCTGGATATGGAGGTGGTGGTCAGAGCAGTGGTGGTTATGGAGGTGGGCGGAGCAATGAAGGTTACAGCCATGGTGGTGGTAGAGGGAGAGATCTGGGATACGATGGTGGATCCCACTACTCAAGAGGCCGTGTTGTTCTGATGCGAACTCGAGAAATTGAAGAACGACCAATCCGATCTACTACTTATGGAACTGTGTATTTATAGTAGAGATGATTCTAAGGGTTTATTATTTGCTCTATGCTCATTTTTTATCTATGTCACTTGTGTAAAAACTTGGTGTGTTATTTTGTTGATGAAATTGAAAAGAAGAAATGTTGAATCTAAATTTGTTCTCTATTAATATAGAAAACCAAAAACACTAAACCCTAAACTAAAATTCGAACCCTAGACCTAAAACCTAAACCCTAAACCCATAAACCCTAAACCCTCAATCCTAAAACCTAAACCATAAACCTTAAACCCTAAATGCTAAACCCTAAACCCTAAACCACAAACCGTAAACCCTGAACCCTAAACCCTCAACTAACCTTAAACCCTAAACCCTAAAAAGCTAAAAATGTAAACCTAAACTAAATAAATCTTAAAAATAAAATAAATAAAAAACCTAAACCAAAATAAAATAAAATAGAAACCTAAACTAAAACCTAAACCTAAACCTAAACCTAAAATGAAAATAAAAGAAAAAGTAAAAACTAAATTAAAATATAATGCATAAAAACCTAAACTAAACTAAAAAAACCTAAAAATAAACCTAAAATAAAAACCTAAAACCTAAACCTAAAAAAATAAAATAAAAACCTAAACCTAAACTTAAAAATAAAAAATAAAACCTAAGCATAAAAAAATAAAATAAAAATAAAACTAAACTAAAAATAAACCTAATATTAAAATAAGAAAATAAACTAAAATAAATAACCTGAATGAAAATAAATAAACCTAAGAAAAAAGATAAAATAAAATAAACTAAAATAATAAATAATAAATCAAATAAACTAAATAAACCTAAACCAACAAGTTTTCTTAATTAAAAAAAATTCCAAACCCTAAATCCTAAATCCTAAAACTAAACCTAAACCCTAAACCCTGAACACTAAACCTACAACCCTAAGCCTTAAACCCTAAACCTTAAAACCTAAACTAAAATTTAAGCCTAAACCTAATCCTAAACTTAAAAGTAAAAATAAAGTAAAATAAAGAAAATAAAGTAAAATATAATAAATAAAAACCTAAACTAAATTAAAAAATAAAATAAACCTAAAAAACCTAATTAAATAAAAACTAAACAAAAAATAAAAATAAAATAAACCCATAATAAAATAACATAAAAACTGAATAAAATCCTAAACCTAAAAAATAAACCTAAAAATAAATAGAAAATAAAACTTAAACCCTAAACTAAATAAAAACTAAACCTAAAATAAATAAAATAAAATAAATCTAAACCTAAACTAAAATAAATAAAACCTAAACCTAAACTAAAAATAAACTAAACCTAAACCATAAACTAAATAAAATAAAATAAACTAAAAATAAACTTAAACCTAAAAAAAAAAAATTAAACCTAACAATAAAACTAAAATAAAAACATAAAACCTTTACCAAAGAAAATAAAATAAAAATCTAAACCTAAACCTAAAAATAAATAATAAAAACTAAACCTAAAAAATAAAATAAAAATAAAACTAAATTCAAAAATATGCATAAAGCTAAAACTAAACTTTTAAAACTAAATTAAAATAAAAAATCTAAATAAACATAAAATAAATAAACTAAACTAACTAAAAATAAAAAATAAATCTAAGTAAAAATAAAAAATCTTATAAACAAAAATAAAGAAAAATAAATTAAATAAACAAAAACCTATTGGTTTACTTAATTTTTTAAAAAAAACCCTAAACCCTAAAAAACCTTAAACGCTAACCCCTAAACCCTAAAACCTAAACCCTAACCCGAACCCTAAACCCTAAACTTTAAACCTTAAACCTTAAACCATAAAACCCCTAAAGCCTAAGCTTAAACACTAAACCCTAAACCTTAAACCCCAAACCTTAAACCTTAAAGACTAAATCCTAAACCATAAACCTTAAACACAAAACCATAAAAAAAACTTAAACCTAAAAAGAACTTAAAAAAAAACATAAATAAAAAAACATAAACCTAATTAGAATAATAAAATAAAATAAAATAAAAACCTAAACTAAAACTTAAACCTAAACCTAAAAATAAAATAAAATAAAAAATAAAAAACACTAAAATTAAATAAATAAAAACCTAAACTAAACAAAAAATTATAATAAACCTAAGAATAAAAAACCAAAATAAAACAAAAACTAAATGTAAAATAAAAATAAAATAAAATTTAAATAAAATAAATTCAAAACTAAATATAAACATAAACCTAAAAACTAAACCTAAATATAATTAAAAAATAAAACCCAAACCTTAAACTAAAGTAAAAGCTTAACCTAAAATAAAAATAAAATTAAAAAATAAACTTAATCCTAAACCTAAACTAAAATAAACTTAACTAAAATAAATAAAACATAAAATAAACTAAACTTAAACCTATACCTAAACAAAATAAAATAAAATAAATTAAAAATAAAACTAAACCTAAACTAAAAAAATAAAACTTAAAAATAAACCTAAAATAAAAACCTAAAACATTAACCTAAAAATAAAATAAAAACCTAAAGCTAAACTTCAAAGTAAGAAAAATAAAACCTAAACTTAAAAATAAAATAAAAATAAAACTCAACTAAAAAATAAACCTAAACATAAACCTAAACTTAAAAAATAAACTAAAATAACTAAACCTTAAATAAATAAACTAAATAAAATAAAAATAAAAATAAACTAAAATAAATAAAACATAAACTAAATAAACATAAACTTACCAGTTTACTAATTTAAAAAAAATTAAAAATAATAATAATAAGAACAAATAAAAAAACCCTAAACCTTAAACACCAAACACTAAACCCTAAACCCTAAACTTTAAAACCCTAAAACCTAAACCCTAAATCCTAAACCCTAATCCTTAAAACACTAAACCTTATGCCTTCAACTCTAAACCCTAAAACCTAAAACCCAAAACCCAAAACCCAAAACCCTAAACCCCAAACCTTAAACCTTAAACCCTAAACCCTAAAAACCTAAAAACCTAAACCTAAACTAATTAAAATTTTAAAATAAAATAAATAAATAAAGCTAAACCTAAATAAAATAAAAAATAAAATAAAAAAAACTTAAACTAAAACCATAACCTAAACCTAAACCTAAACATAAAAATAAATAAAATAAAAAATAAAAACTAAAGTAAAATAAAACAAATAAAAAGCTAAACTAAAATAAAAAATAAAATAAATCTAAAAGTAAAAAACTTAAATAAAATAAAAACTAAATGTAAAATAAAAATAAAATAAACTAAAAATAAATTAAAATAAAAACTAAACTAAACTTAAACCTAAAAAGTAAACCTAAAATAAAACCTAAAAATAAACCTAAAAAATAAACACTAAACCCTAAATCATTAACTAATCCTAAACCTTAAACCCTATACCCTCAAAACCCTAAACACTAAAACCTAAACACTACACCCTAAACCCCAAAGCCTAAACCCTAACCCAAAACCCTAATCCCTAAAAGCATAAACTGTAAAACCCTAAACCCTAAACCCTAAAATCTAAACCCTAAACCCTAAGCCCTAAACCCTAACCCTAAATACCAAACCCTAAACCTAAATCTAAAGTAACTAAATAAATTAAAAAATAAACCTAAACCATAAAACTTAGTAATTCTAAATCAAGAATGGGAACCTTGATGCAGAACATCATCACAACCCAGCTCGCTTAGATAAGGTGGAGGTGAAGGAGAAGGCAGCAGTTATCACAGTGGTGGAGGGGTATCTGGAGGTGATGGTGGATATGGAGGTGGTGGTCTGAGCAGAGGTGGTTATAAAGGCAGGAGGAGCGATGAAGATTATAGCCATGGTGGTGGTGGAGGGAAAGATCTAGGATACGATGGTGGATCCAACCGGGTGGTTCGATGGGAACTAGAGAATTGAAGAATGGCCAATCGATCTTCTACTTTGCAACGTGTCATATAGTAGATAGTTCTAGTTATCTGGGTTTTGATTTGCTCTATGTCTCATTTTTTTATCTATGTCATCACCAACATAGAAAACTTAGTGTGTTATTTGGTTGATGAAATTGAAAAGAGGAAATATTGAATTTGAATTTATTCTCTGTTAAAAAAAAATTAAAAACCCTAAATTCTAAACTAAAACTTAAAAATAAAATAAAAACCTAAACCTAAAAAAATAAAATAAAACTAAACTAAAAAATTAACCTAAACCTAAACCTAGAAAATAAACTAAAATAAAAAACCTAAACTAAAATAAATAAACCATAAATAATTAAACTAAATTAAATAAAAATAAAAATAAACCTAAATAAAAATAAAAAATAAAATAAGCTAAACCAAATAAAAATAAACTAAATAAACTTAAACCTACAAGTTTACTTAATTTTAAAAAATAACCCCTAACCCTAAACCCCAAACCCTCAACTCTAAACCCTAAACCTACAACCATAAACGCTAAACCCTAAAACTTAAAACCCTAAACCCTAAACCTTAAACCCTAAACCCTAAACCCTAAAACCTACAACCCTAAAAGCTAAACCCTAAACCCCAAACCCTAAACCCTAAACCCTAAACCCTAAAAACCTAAAAACCTAAAAACTTAAACTAAATAAAACATAAAAAATAAAATAAATCATAAAAACCTAAACCTAAATATAATAAATAAAATAAAAATATAAACAAAAACCTAAACATAAACCTTAACCTAAACCTAAATGTAATATTATAATAAAATAAAAAAATTAAACTAACATAAAATAAATAAAAACCTAAACTTAACTAGAAAATAAAATAAACCTTCAAATAAAAAACCTAAATAAAAAAACTAAACATAAAATAAAAATAAATTAAACTTAAAATAAAATAAAGTAAATACTAAATGAAAAGTTAAACCTAAAAAATAAAAATAAAACATATACATAAAAAATAAAATAAAAAAAAAACTAAACTAAAAAATAAACATAAATCTAAACCTAAACATAAAAAAATAAACCAAAATAAAAAACCAAAACTAAAATAAATAAACATAAAATAAATAAACTAAACAAAATAAAAAATAAAAAAAATTAAAATAAAAATGTAATAATTAAAACTAAACCTACTTTTAATTTAAAAAAAGAAAGCTAAACTTTAATCCTTAAACCCAAAACTCTAAAACTAACCATAAACCGTAAAACCTAAAACCTAAAAAGCCTTAAAACCTAAAACCTAAAAAACCTTAAACCCTAAAACCTAAACCCTAAACCCTAAACCCTAACCTTAACCCTAAACCCTGAACCCTAAAATACTAAACCCTAAACCCTAAACCCTAAACCTAAACCTAAACCTTAAGCCTTAAACTAACCCTAAACCCTAAACCCTAAACCCTAAAACCCTAAACTCTAAAGCCTAAACCTTAAACCCTAAACTAACCCTATACCCTAAGCTAATCCTAAACCCTAAACCCTCAAAACCCTAAACCCTAAATTATAATCACTAAAACATAAACCCTAAATCCTAAACCGTAACCCTAAACCCTAAACCCTAAAATCCTAAAACCTAAAACTCTAAACCCTAAACCCTAAACCCCAAACCCAAAACACTAAACCCTAAACCATAAAATCCTAAAAAACTAAACTAAACAAAATAAAACCTAAAAATAAAATAAATAAGAAAAGCTAAACCTAAATTGAATAATAAAATAAAATAAAATAAAAACATACACTAAAACTTATACCTAAATTTAAATGTAAAAAAAAGTAAAATAAATAAATTAAAATAAACCTAAACCTAAACATAAATAAACTAAACCAAAATAAGTAAACCAAAACCTAGACCTAAACCCTAAACTAAATAAAATAAAATAAACTAAAAGTAAACGTAAACCTAAATAAAAAAATAAATCCTAAAAATAAACCTAAAATAAAAACCTAAAATAAATCCTTAAAGCTAAACCTAAAAAAAAATTAAAAAAATAAAAACTTAAACCTATTCCTAAAAATAAAAAATAAAACCTGAATAAAAAAAATTAAAATTAAAATTAAAATAAAATAAAAAATAAGCATAAACATAAAAAATAAACTAAAATAAAAAACCTAAACTAAAATAAATAAACTAAACTAAATATAAATAAAAATAAACCTAAATAAAATTTAAAAAATCTAATAAACTAAAATTAATAAAAAATAAACTAAATAAACCTAAACCTACCGGTTCACTTAACTTCTTTTAAAAAAAACCTTAAACCCTAAACCCTAAACCCTAAATCTTAAACTCTAAACACTAAAACTAACTGTAAACCTTAAACCCAAAACCTACAACCTATAACCCTAAATCCTAAAACCAAAAAATCCTTAAGCCTAAACCCTAAACTAGCCGTAAATCCTAAACCCTAAACCTAACCCCAAACCCTAAACCCTAAACCCTATACCCTAAAATCCTAAACTCAAAACCCTAAACTAACCCTAAACCCTAAACCATAAACCCTAAACAGTAAAACCTAAACCTTAAACCCTAAACTAACCCTAAACCCTAAGCTAAGCCTAAACCCTAAACCCTAAAGCCTAAACACTAAATCCTAAACCTTAAACCCTAACACTAAACCCTAAACCCTAAAACCCTAAAATTAAAAGCCCTAAACACTAAACCCTAAACTCCAAACCCTAAACCCTAAAACCTAAAAACCTAAATAAGAAAAATAAATCCTAAAAATAAAATAAATAAAAAAAACTTAAACCTAAATAAAATAAAATAAAAAATAAAATCAAAACATAAATTAAAACCTAAACCTAAATGAAAAAATATAATAAAATAACAAACTAAAATAAAATAAATAAAAACCTAAATTAAAATAAAAAATAAAATAAATCTAAAAATAAAAAACCTAAATAAAATGAAAACTAAACATAAAATAAAAATAAAATAAACCTAAAATGAAATAAAATAAAAGCTAAATAAATACCTAAACCCAAAAAATAAACCTAAAATAAAAACCTAAAAATAAATAAAAAATAAAAACTAAACCCTAAATTTAAAAAAAAAACCTATGCCTAAAATAAATAAAATAAAATAAACCTAAACCTAAACTAAAAAAAATTATACTAAAATAAATAAAACCTAAACTTAAACCTAAACCCTAAACTAAATAATACAAAATAAACTAGAAATAAACCTAAACCTAAACTGAAAAATAAAAACTAAAAATAAACCTAACATAAAAACATAAAGCGTAAACCTAAAAAAATGAAATAAAAACTTAAACCTAAAAACAAAAAATAAACTAAAAATAAAACTAAAGTAAAAAAATAAACATAAACCTAAACTAAAACCTAAAAAATAAGGTAAAATAAAAAACATAAACTAAAATAAATAAACTAAACTAAATGAAAATAAAAAATAAACCTAAATATAAATAATAAAAATAAAATAAAATAAAATAAATAGAAAATAAAATAAATAAACCTAAACCTACCTGTTTACTTAATTTTTTTTAAAAAAACTATAAATCCCAAACCCTAAAATTAACCTTAAAGTCTAAACCCTAATCTTACAATCCTAAACCTACAACCCTAAATCATAAACCCTAAACCCTAAAAAACCCTAAAATAACCCTAAATATTAAACCATAAAGCCTAAACCCTAA
The DNA here is from genome assembly GCA_021442155.1 of Cymbidium sinense. NCBI lineage: Eukaryota > Viridiplantae > Streptophyta > Magnoliopsida > Asparagales > Orchidaceae > Cymbidium > Cymbidium sinense. The sequence goes on from CM038222.1 coordinate 14,629,467, forward strand.
AACCTAAACACAAAACCCTAAATCCTAACCATAAACTCTAAACCATAAACTCTAACCATAACCCTAAACCCTAAACCCTAAACCATAAACCCTAAACACTAAACCCTAAACCCTAAAAACCCTAAACCCTAAATTAACCCTAAACCCTAAGTTATCCCTAAACCCTAAACCCTCAAAACTCAAAACCATAAAGCATAAGCACTAAACCTAAACCCTAAACCCTAAACTCTAACCATGAACCATAAACCCTAAAACCCTAAACCCTAAAACACTATACCCTAAAGCCTAAACCCTAAAAATCTAAAAACCTAAACCTAAACTAAATAAAACTTAAAATAAAAAAATAAAAAACCTAAACCTAAATAAATTAAAATAAATCTAATGAAATAAAAGCCAAAACTAAAACCTAAACTAAAACCTAAAAATAAAATTAAACAAAAAATTAAAATAAAATAAAATAAAATAAATAAAAACCTAAACTAAACTAAAAAATATAATAAACCTAAGAATAAAAAACCTAAATAAAATAAAAACTAAAAATAAAATAAACCTAAAATAAAATAAAATATAAACTAAATAAAACTTAAATCAAAAAAATAAACCTAAAAAAAATTGAAAAATAAATAAAATATAAAACCTAAACCCTAAACTAAAAAAAACCAAACCTAAAATAAAAATAAAATAAACAAAATAAATAAACCTAAACCTAAAATAAAAACCTAAACCTAAACCTAAATTAAATAAAATAAAATAAGCTAAAAATAAACCTAAACCTAAAATAAAAAATAAAACCTAAAAATAAACCTAAAATAAAAACCTAAAACCTAAACCTAAACCTAAAAAATAAGATAAAAACCTAAACCTAAACCTAGAAATAAAAGATAAAACCTAAACTTAAATAATAAAATAAAAGTAAGCTCAACTAAAAAATAAACCTATACCTAAAAAATAAACTAGGATAAAAAACCTAAACTGAAAAAAAAACTAAACAAAATAAAAAAAAATAAACCTAAATAAAAATACAAAATAAACTAAACTCAAATAAATAAAAAATAAACTTAATAAACTAAATAAACTTAAAGCTACCGGTTTACTTAATTTTAAAAAAAAAATCCTAAACCTTAAACCCTAAACCTTAAACTAAACTTAAACCCTAAACCTTAAACCCTGGACCCTAAAACCCTAAACTCTAAACCCTAAACCTTAAACCCTAAAGCGTAAACTCTATACCTAAAACATAAACCCCTAAACACTAAAACCTTAAAGCTTAAACTCTAAACCCTAAACCCCAAACCCTAAACCCAAAACCCTGAACTTTAAACCCCAAAACCTACAATACTAGGCCCAAAACCCCAAACACTAAACCCTAAACTAACCCGTAAACCCTATACCCTAAGAATGTGAAGCTTGACGTAGAACATCATCAACAATTTAGTCTAGATCTATGTGGAGGTGAAGGCCAAAGCAATAAATTCATAGTGGGGGGATCTGAGCAAGTGGATATGGAGGTGGTGGTCAATGCAGGGCATGGAGGCAAGAGAGCAAGATTATAGCTCGTGGTGGGAGGGAGAGATCGAGATATGATGGCGATCATGCTACTTGAGAGGATGCTTCATGGGAACTAGAGAAACAAGAAATGATCCAACCGCTACTTACAAATGTCTTTATAAGAAGATTTTTCTTATCCTTTTGATTTTCTATGGGTGCTCATTTTTAATCTATGTCTTTCCTTGTGTCTTATAAAACTTGGGCTACTATTTGGTTGATGAAATCAAAAAGAAAAAATGTTGAATCTGAATTTGTTCTCTATTAAAAATTAAAAATAATCTTAAACCCTAAACCATAAACTAAAACTTAAAACCTATACCTAAAACATAAACCCTAAATAGTAAACCCTAAACCCTAAAAACCCTAAATCCTAAATAATAAACCCTAAACACTAAACCCTAAATCCTAAATCCTAAACCCTAAACCTTAAACCCTAAACTCTAAACCTTAAACCCTAAACCCTAAACCCTAAAAAAATAAACCCTAAACCTTAAAACCTAAATCGTAATCCTTAAAACTTACAACCCTAAAACCTAAACCTTAAATCCCAAACCCTAAACTATAAACCCTTAACTAACCTTAAACCCTAAACCCTAAACCAACCCTAAAATAAAAAGCCTTGAATAAAGATGTCATTAGGAGTAGATCTAAAGAATGACCTAATCCTAACATAGTTATGGTAGCTAAAGAAAATATCAATGACATGTGAGGGGTATTAATGAGAGTTCCAAATTTACAGTTTTATTTGAAGGTTGAGATTTTATGAGAAGATTGTGAGGGGATAAGAATCAATATAATACATGCATTGGACATGACATGTGAGGGGTCTTTATCGAAGACTTATAAGAAGAAAATATGTTGGGGTTAAGGTTAGAATTTGATTTGATTATATGATTCATGGAAAGAAGATCCATTGGGGATAAGAATCTATAATCCATTGAGGATTAAGTGAAAATTGGCTTTAATTTGTTTTATATTAATTGATGTGGAGGCATATCTACTAGAGATATGGGCTTGAGTCTGCTGGGGATCAACTATATGAACCTTCCACTAAGAAAGTAGGTTCGGGCTATCTGCTGAGGATTAAGATTTGAGTTTGATTTCATATATTTATTTGGGGATGTAGGGATGTAGTTTGGTTGGATTTGATTTAGACTCACCGGAGAGTTGGTTTAATTTGGTTCCACTAGGGAGGTTGGTTTTGAATTTGATTTGTTTGCTTGACTTATTTATCTATGATTTGGGGCTCCCCTAGGGAGATGGCTTTGGTTTAACTCCAGTGAGAAAAATTAAATTGGGTTTAATTTAATCTGAGTTAATGTATGGACCGAAAGGTGGACCCAGAGAAGCTATATTAGCAACTACCTTAAGTTTACAAATCCAAAGGGATAGACTATTGGCTGTTGGGTAGAGCTAGCCAACCTAAGGGGTTTCCTTTCAGTGTGCAATGGCTGTGCTAGGAAGAAAGTGTAGCGGCTTACATCTTCCAAAGCGAGGAATAACTGCTGGGGTGACCTATTGGATGCACAATAAATTGAACCTAACCTATGGAGACTACTGAGTGAATGTCGCTGGGGACTTATGTCAACTCAAAAGTAGTCAGGATTAATTTTATGTTAATTTCATGTGATTTGATATTATTTATTTGTTTGATTTTAAATTGAGGGCATATCGGGATGTGAGCTCGATCAAATTTAATAGATTTATTTTATGGACCATGTGTTGTGATAAACCCATTGAGAAGGGGCTATCGACTTGTCCTATCTCAAATTTACAAATCCAAAGAGATAGTCTATGTGTAGAGCTAACCAACCTAAGGGGTTGCGGCAACGATGCTGGGGAAAAGGCATACAGACTTACATCTTCTAAAGCAGGAACAATCAGGGTGACCTGTTGGTAGCACAACAAATTGAACCTATATAATACAGTGAATGTCGTTGGGGACTTATATCAACTCAAGAGTAGTCAAAAGATTCGTATAGGGAGTTTTACTGACACTGCCCTAAAGATAGGATACCTACTTGGGAAAAGGTACCACTAGGGGTGTCCTCCTAATCCATAAGTGAATATATATTATATTTATATGTTTGAGTGGGCCTTGGTAGTGTGTGAGGGACCACACTGAGAAGGGGCTATGTCAGCCTTTACCTATCTTAAATTTAGTGGACCAAGGGAGAATCTGCAAATCCATAGGATGGATTCTCCAACCACAGGGGTGGTTACTAGGAAAGGGGAACTGTTCAATCTGGTAGTAACCTGGGTACTGTCTAAATGTGGTCGTAAAGGATGTGATTCAAATATAATACCCACAGGGAAGATGCTTCTAGGAGCCTTATCCTGAGCCATGGAAAAGAAAGTCTATAGGTGTATGGTGGCCAACTCAAGGAGAAAGCATAGCAGACTTACATCTACCATGAGTGGTGTATCTTAAGGTGCAAAAACCAACCAACCTATAGTGTATCCATAAAGAAAGTGAGAACCAACCAACCTAAGGTGCGGTGTGAAACGACATCTAGAAAGAAAGCATGTAGCTTACAACTTTCTAAAGAACGATCATCGGATAGTCTATCGGTGGTATGCTATCCGACCTAAAGTGACTACTATGGGGAGCCTCTGGAAGGATTCTGGACTTGAAGCGCCAAGAGGGAAGGTGCCACTAGGGTACTTATCCTAAACCTCAAATATACTCAACCCAGTAAGTACACGAAGGCTAATCTAAGAAGAAAGCATAGCAGACTCACATTCTCTTGAATGAAGCCAACATGAGGTAGTTTACCGGCCACATAGTAAAGCCTACAAACCGATAATGCGCCATCGCAGGCAAAGTGTGTAAGGAAGGAAAGTGTAGCTTACATTTACATCCTCCAAAGAAGACCACTAGGGTGACACACTAGGTGGTAGCACGTCACACCTGAGTAGCACCGAAAGTGACCAGGGGGTTATCTCAACTCAGAGTAGCCTAAGATAAAATATATGTGTTTATTTTATATATTTGTGTCTAGTTTATATTTATGTTGTATCGATGAAGGATAGGATGTAACTCGAGTTCCTTACACCTTCCCTAAACACATTATGGCAGATTCACAAACAAAAATACCTTCAACATGGAAGAGATTGAATTCAAAATGGAAATTTTAATGGATGATGATTATTTTCAAACATGATTTATAATATTTCATTAAGTAGAGCTCATTGATTAAAAGAATTGGGCACTCTCCTTATGGTGTACTTATGGTAGTGATGGAGCTTGGGCTTGTCAATTTCATTTTTAGAATGAGCTTAACCCCTCCATCTTAGACATAGATTCCTCTTAGACTTTAAGGGTTCCTTAGTCTTAAGATACATCTAGTGATTAGGTGGACACTCAACCTAGCCCTAGAGACTTATAAGAGTTAGCCATAGGAACAGGTCATGCCTTAGGGGTGTTAGGAAAACTTGCCTACCCTTAGCTTGAGCAATTCCTCACCTTCCTTCCTTCAAGTTAAACTCCAAGTCAATCTTATTTGATTTTCTCCAAACTCAAATCAACTCAATGTGATTGAAATTCATAATTGAAATCCATGATTGAAACTCATGAATGAATTTCCTAAATCCAAAAATTTCTTAAGTCCTTAAATTTGCCTTTAAGGACTTAACCTAAATTATGATCAAACCAATTAAAACTCATAAGATTTTCTCATAATTCATTTATATTCTCATTTATATTCACATATATATGTGAAATATAGATTCAAACCAATCAAACTAAACTCAAAACTCAAAATCAATTCATGAAATTTTTTTAACTCCTTTAAGTTCTCCCTTAAGGACTTAACCTAAATCATGATCAAACCAATTCAAATTCATGATATTCTTTCAAAACTCATCTATATTCTCATTTATATTCGCATATATAAATGAAATATAAATATAAATAAATCAAACCCAATTCAAAAATTCAATCTTCAAACTCCAAAAATTTCTTAAGTCCTTTAAAATTCCATTTAATGGACTCAAAATCATGACCAAAACCACTTCAAATCCTTGAAATTTTCTCTTGATCCATTTATATTCTCTTTATATTCACATATATAAATGAAATATAATTCAAACAATCAAAACCAATTCCAAAATCAAACTCAAATCTATTCAAAATCTAACTTAAGCCTTTCAAGTCAAAATCTTGAACTTAGCCAAATCAATTTCAAAGCTAAACTTGATTTTCCTTCATGATTCAATCAACCCTACAATCATGAATCCAAATATAAATGCGACTTCTATCACCAAATGAAAATCTAATTCAAAAATCAAACCCTAAATCCTTTCATATTCTTCCTTTGAATATGAATCAAATCATCAAAGCCCATTTGACTTCTAACCACTTGCAAATGGATTTATATTTTAATCATAAGTCCATATGCAAGTTTATTCAACCTCAAATCAAGCTTTGACCAAGCCATTTGACCCACTTAGGCTCACTTGACCCAAAGTGACCTAAAGTACCCTTATGAGCCAAATTCTAATCCTAACCAAATTGGATTGAATCAAACTCACTTACACCTCTCATCATGATCAACAATCATCATGGGATGATTAATCAATCAAATTAGGTCAAACCAAGTCAAACCTAAGGGTTGACCAAGTCAACACTTAGCCCAAAATGAAACCTAACATAGCCAAATTCCATCATAAGCCAAATTGATTCAAACCAATGGATCAAGTTCATTCCAAATCACTTGTTGAACTTGACCAAAGCCTCAACTGGCCAACTAGACCTAACCTAGCCCAATTGACCTTAGACCCAACTTGACCTAAAGGGGTCATGTTGAGCCAAATTTAAACTTAATCAAAATTGATTGGAAACAAAGATACCAATCCACTCCATATGACTAACAAAACCTAAACCTACCCATGACCTAGCCCAAATAGGTCAAATGGGTCAAATAGATCAACTTGACCCATTTGACCTAAATGAAGTCATATGAGCCAAATTCAAAACTAATCCAAATTGAACCAAACCAAAGCCACCAAAACATTTTAAATGGTCATATGAACTTGACCCAACCCTTGGTTTGACCTAATTTGACCAATTGGTCAACTTGACTCAAGTTGACCCATTTTGACCTAAATGGGTCAACATGAGCCAAACCTTATCAAATGAATTCCAAATCTTATGAAACTTGGCCAAACCTAGTTTCTCCATATACCCACATATCCAAATTGAAAAATTAGCCAAATGACCATTCTACCCGAAGGCCATAGAACAAATTATGGACTAATCTATGGGTAATTTGGTCATACCCTCTTCATATCAACTTGATGCCTTCCTAATAGCTCAAGTGGACCCAATGAAGAGTAGTGCACCCAACCCAATGGGTTTGGGTTAGCCCAAATGGACCCAAGGCCAAACCCTACCCCCTTGCTCATTTTGGCCAATTCAAAATTTTCCTTCCACTCAATTTGATGCACATGAGAGGTTAGTAATCCACTCAAGACTTCAAACCAACCATGTGCCAACTCTAAACAGATCAAATAACCCCTCCAATGTGGTCAATTGGATCAAAATGGTAAGGGAGGTGTTGACCATCCAATTTCCATAGGGGAAGATATACTCCCCCTAATTCAATTTGAAATGATCAATCCCACATTCGATTGAAGCCTAGTGAGTGTTAGGAAAGATCAGAGAGCCATCCTAAGCTTTCTAAGAGGGATTTGAAAAGTGTATTTCTCGATTTTCTTCTTTGGAAAATAGGGGAGTTCCTTTGAATCTTCAACTTCCTCAATACTCAAATCTATTCCAATTCCTCTTGCACACTCCCTCAAAGGATCAATTTGAGTGCACCCAAGCTCTCATTTGAGTTCCCAAGGCAAGGAGAGGTTGAATTGGATCAAAGCTACAAGCAAGGTGAAATGGTGTTGGGCCATAGGGAGATCCACTAAACCCCAAGGGTTAAAACTTTCAACAGGACTTCGTCTCCACTAGACGAAGCTACCTCATCAAGCTCAAGCACCGGATCACCTCCGTGAGGGAATTTTCGACCACTTAGCTTAGGGGTGTTGGTCTTTGTGAAAGCAATTTTATGTCATCAAAATCCACCATTGATAGGCTTTCATTAGCTTTAGATGGTGGGTAATGTCTCATTCCAACCAGCTCAATCGAAATCTTGAATCTGCTTAGATCATAGACGGTCTCTATTAAGCTTAAGGGAAAAACTCGGGTGATCCTGGCCATGATTAATCCTAAGTTTTAGAAATGAATTATCCTTTTTAAAACCACAGGATAATCCCTGGCTTTTCAATCCTTGGTCGAATAGTAGGGATCAAAGTGCGTCTCGCCACAGCTCTGCCACCTTGATTTGATGTTTAAATGAGCCCCTCACCATGCGATGCATTGAAAGTGCAACTGCCACGTGCATGAGTCGAGGGATTAGTTAGATTTAATTAATTTTAATTAATCTCCTAATCTTCAAAATTCATATCTCTTAATAAAATTCATAAAAATATGAGGTAAAATTCTATGGAAAGATAATTCAATAGTTTAAAAATGATTTCAATGGATTTTGAATTATCCTTGTCTCGATTTTGGGTTTTAATGAAAATTTCATTTTGCTAATTACTTCATAGTTAATCCTTTGATTAATCCCAAACTTCTGGGTATGTTTTAGGGATGTCCTCTACCTCGCCAATTTTCTTCTTGGGATTTATTTAAGGCTTAATTGGGGAATTACAAATATGTTTCTTAGTTACCCTCCTTATGTAATTAAGAATAATTAGGGTTTGGATTAGTTTTTTAATCCATTATTAAGATTGATTAAGGTTAGATCTAGTGGATAGGAGATTTAGGGAGTAATTTTGGGGCATTTCCCTTAAGACATTCCCTAAACCCCCTTTTCTTTCCTTAACCCTCTCTTAATTAAGGGTTAAATCATTAATTATCCCCATAATTAATTTCTAAAAATTCTAAAACCTTCCAGAACTTAATTAATCTACTTTGGGTAGATGCTTAGGTGTTGAATAGCCTAAGTTCAATTGAGAAAATCAAAACCCAATTCATATGTATGAAGGGGTGTTTTGAAATTACTTAAGCTAAACCCCTTAGCTTAATTAACCATTAATCATGAGCCAAATTACATTAGGCCTTTTTATTTCTAAGTGCATTGCAAGTTTAAATTCCTTGTGAGTTTTTATGTCATCTCATTGGCTCATAATTATTTGGCTAATTATACTAATGTTGTGTAGGTAAGGGTTAATCAATTTATTTAATTTATACCTTAACCTAATAAAAACTTAAAATAAATCTAATCATCTAAAAATTAAATAGAAATATCAAACACATGTGAGATTGGGTTAGAAATAGCAAACTCAACTCACATTTTTAAAATTAAATCAAACTTAAGATCAAACAAAAATCACATAGAATTAACTTTGATTTATTTAAAGCCTTCTTATTCCATAAGAATGTATTTAGGATTTAATTAAAGTGAATATGTTTACATGCTTTCATTACTTTGATTCTTTCCCCAACATGTTAAATTTGTATGTCATGTGGTTTCATACATCCATGTTTTTCAAATTCAAATTTAAAATGAAATTGTTTACTTTATGTCAAATTTGCATGTGTTGGCTAAAGTAGAAATATGAGTGGCTATTATCACTACTAAATTCAAATTATTTTCAAAGCATATAAATCAATTATCAAATCTGAAAGTGTGCTACCTATATTTAAATTATAAGCTTGCATGTGAAGAAAATATAAGGATGTGCTTAGCATAGATTTCCTTTCTCTTTTATGTCAATATAGTTTTAAATAAGAGTTGGTAAGATGTATGGTTCATTTGAAAAGAACCTAACACTTACCTAATTCCATATCCTATTCATTCCTATGTTATCACTTAAGAAAGGGTACCTATGCTTGCACACATAAATTGCATAAACAAAATGAATCAATTAATACAACTTTTGCATTCTTTCTTTCCAATTTATTTCTTTTGTATACATGTTTGTATTTAAAAAGTGGTATATTAGTCGACAACCCTGAGGTTATGAGGATTTAAGTAGCCCTAAGTAGCTTTGTATTACACCGGGTCAACAATGATGTCAGACTCACTTATGCCTTTCTTACTTTCATGTGCATGTGAAGATTGGATAAGAAACCCTTTTCTACTTAAAGAAAATCATGCATATTAAATTTCAAAATTTTCTTAAATATATTACTTAGCATGCATAATAAAGTGTGTTAAATATTCTCACATGTATGTATAAATATTCTTAGGACTCATAAATATGCATGTTATACATGTTGGGAAAGAAATGAAGTGATGTATGTTTTGTGAATTTGGTTCATTTTATTTAATCTTAAAATTCCTTTCTTTTTGAATAGGTTTGTTTAGAGTTCATCTAAACATAGATTAAAATATTCATTAAACAAAATTAAAATGTGAATATACTTTAGAAATTACTTAAGTTAGGGAAGGAAAGTTCTCTCTCTCTTTCCCTCTTATAACTTAGTAATTAATTGTAGATTCACTTGAACTTGAACAAAACATGAAATAAAATCAACCCAAAGCAATTAAGCAACTTAAATGAAACCCTCCTCTAAGTTGAACATGTTTTCATACTTAGAAAATTTAAACCTAAATCCATAGCTAAGCATACCACACAAACCTTCAAAGCAATCACATTAGCCTAAGTCACCACTTCTTCATTTAGGTTAGGGCGGTGCATGGTTTGATATTTGTTTTGTTTTATGATATATGTTTTAGACTAGATGTTAGGGTGTATGCCTGTAGAATGAATGGTAGGATGATCTTAGTCTAACCATTATTTTTTACATGGGATTATGCTTAAGGGGCGCTATCATAAATAAAAATATAATTACTTTTGCTTGCAGGTGCTTATACCCCTAAGCATTATCCAATAGGCTAGGTGGACTTAGTCACCCATGTGTAGGGTGATAAGTCCAATATACATGCTTGGTATTTATGCAGTTTATTTTAGCTAATCCTTATCTTGTAGGTGTTAGTTAGATTTCCACTTTTTCATTTTCATGTTAATTTGTGCAATTAGGATTTTGGAATGATTGTTATGGGGATTAGGATGAGCATTGGTCATAAGATCCAATCTTATGCACCATGTCAAGCCTTGGAGCATCCACCTTCCAACCATCTAGAAGAAGGAACCAAAGAAGAAAGAAGAAAAGAAGAAAGAAGAAATGAAGCTTGAAGACCCCCATAACAATGAATTCCTTACTTAATTGTAATTTAATTCAATTGTAATCTGGGTTGTATAAGGGTAGAGCTCGACTATCCAATTTATCTTTTACGTTTGTACGGTTGTGTCCGACCACAATGGCCTCTTATTCTTTTTACGGTTAGCTTTATAAATTGATTGATGATTTTTTTAGCTTGTGCATTAAGTGGCATATTTTTCCTAGTTTCTTCCTTGCTTTATGAATGGTCTGGATATGGATTAGGCTCTTTAGGAAAAAAATAAATCTTTTACCAAACTTAACAACTTAAAATTAAAAATAAAGAATTCATAACCTCACCTAAAGTTTAGATTTAAAATTAAGATAAAAGAATTAGCAATCCTCTGGATGAGTATTTCTTTAATAATATCATGCATAACAACATCTTAATTCACCATTGATTAGAGGGCTTCCACCTTTGCCAGAGAAACTTGGCTTGATATTTGAGAGCCATGGCGGAAAACACCTCCTCCCTTCTCGCTGATTTTGGCCAATAACTTTATTTCTCATGCATTAGGCATATGAATCCTATTATCCTAAGTCAAAATAATTGTTCAAAAATGAAAATAAAATAAAATTTAAATTTCATTTGATTTAGGTCATTTGAAGCATGTCCTTACATGATCTAGTCTCTTTAGGGAGTAAGTTTAAAAACTTAGTCTCTTTCTAAATAAATAAGAGCCTAGCTATCTTGCATAAGCATAAGATTTACCTACATGAATTTAAAATCATAGGAGGAGTTAGTTGGCGGCCACCCCCAGGCAGTTGTTAGTCCAAACAGTTGGGTGGTTTGTCCTCTCTTGCGGAGGCAAACCAAATATCCATTTTCTCCTTAGATTTAGGTTGTGCTTTTGGCCCTCACCAAAGCTCCCTAGATTTAGGTTCTGAGGTTGCTTCTCCCCTTTATGGGCCAAAAGCATAAATCCTTGCCTTTTAGGCATTTCAATAATCTTGTGTTATGGAATCATAAGTCCTAAATTTTTAATGAAAAATTCAACTCAAACAAATTAAATCAATTTCAAAAATGTAAAGCCCAACCGTAGGATAGTTTGAGATGCTCAGTAGGTTTCCTAGCATCATGGGAATCTCCTTATCTTTCTTTTGGCTTCAATCACCCTCTTTGATCAATCCCATTTGATCTTCAAAAAAATAAACTAATCAATTGATAGTCCTTACCTATTGAAATCTTTGAATATAATGATCATTTACCTTAATTGAAGTATTCCTAAAAGATCCCATCCCTTAGAATGTAATTAACTGTGGGGGCTTGCCCCTATAGGGAACTTAACGAACTCAGTTTAAAATAAACCATACTTTACTTTTTTATGTAAAGTAGAGGAATAATCTCTAGTACATATGCATACCCATCATCTTTAAGAGACCTTATTGAGGTGATTAGGTTGAGATAGTACACTATTCCTTGATGACGTACTCGATCACCTGAATAAGCATATCTTCAGATCTATGTGGCATCCTAAAAAGATAAATTTTTATATTCTTGCCTTCTCCTTCTAACCAACATTTAAAAGGCAACTATATGGAAAATTTTCACCATGATTTTTTGGTGACTCCAATGGGGATGGATCCTCTCTCCATCTTTGATAAATGATCGTTGTCTTCAAGCATCGATAGTGGGTTTGTACTTTGGTATGAATCTGAGACTATCTTTCTTTTTGTTGGAACTTAGCTCATTTCATCCTTAAGTAAAGTTAGCCATCATCTTTAGGTTTTAGGACCGCACTCTGTGTTGGTCTTAAAACTCCCGTTAGGTTCTCCAATGGGTAAAAAATGAAAAGATCTAAATAAAAGAAATATTTAAAGACTTCCTCCTTATCATATTTTATGATAAGGAAAGGTTCATTCTAAAATAATAAAGAGAATAAATTTTCCATAAGAACTTTGCTTTTCAACAAGCACTCTTTCAAAAATGCACTTATTAAAATATTTTCCAAAAAATTTTATTACCCTAATTTAACAATTCTCATAATTGTTACATGTAGGAATTTTCAAAAATAAAATTAACAATCTTTTCCAAAAGTACAAATGAGCATCTTCTTTCAATTCACTTTACTAAAGATTCCATTTTCAAAATAAAATGAACAATCATCTTTACAAAAATCAAAATCATAATCATAAAGTTATCAAAAAGTACACATGAACCTTTCCATTTAATACACTCACACCTATTGAATGAGAGTTTCATTTTCAATTAAAATTAAATTTTCCAAAAGCATATGTGAACATCTTCATTCAATATACTCAAATTTATTAAATAAAGATTTCATTCCTAATTAAAAATAACATCACATTGGAAATCCCACTTAAACATATCTCACATATGATAAGTTGGAATTCCTCTCTTCAAAAAATAATAATCACAACAAATAAAATCTTCACATTTGAAAAAATAAGATTGACCTCCATTCCTACATACCCCAATGAATGGAAATCCTCTTTTCAAAAATTGAAACTTAACAATCATATTTTCAAATTTCAAACACATTTTGGAACTTCATTTAGTATACTCAAATTTGCTAAGTGAAGTCTCCAAATTCAAAAATTTGCTATGAAGTCTCCAAATTCAAAAATAAATAAAAAAGTTCAAACACATTTTGGAACTTCACTAAGCATACTCAAATTTACTAAGTAAAGTTTCCAAATCCAAAATCAAAAACTTTCAAACACATTTTGAAACTTCACTTAGCACACTCAAATTTACTAAGTAAAGATTCCAAATCAAAAATCAAAAAACTTTCAAATAACTTTGGAACATCCTTTTAGCATATTCAAATTTGCTAAGTTAAGTCTCCAAACCCAAAATCAAAAATTTTTCAAATGTATTTGGAACTTCATCCTTAGCATACGAAATTTGCTAAGTGAAGTCTCCAAAATCAAAACAAAAAATCTTCAAGCACCTTTGGAACCTCTTTCCTTAACATACCAAATTTGCTAAGGAGAAGTTTTCATTTTCAAAACCAAAACAAATTAAAAATTTTGAACACATCTTTTGGAATTTCATTTAGCATACCAAATTTTCTAAGTGAAATTTCCATTTCACAAAACTAAGTGGGACTTCATCTTTAGTATACCAAATTTGCTAAAGTCTCCACTTTCAATCAAATCAAAGCAAAAAAATGAAACACTTAGATTTCCTTAGCATACCTAAATTTGGTAAGGATCCTACTTTTCAAAATAAAACATCCAAAACAAATGAAACACTTGGTTTTCTTAGTACTTAAATTTGCTAAGAATCCTATTTTCAAAAATCAAACCAAACACACATGGATTCTTCACTTAGCATACCTAAATTTGCTAAGTGAGAATTCCAAATTTCCCAAATAAAAATATAAATTCATAAAAAGAAACAACCACTTTCTCAAACACTTCACTTAGCATACCCAAATTTGCTAAGTGAAGTTCAAAAATCAATCAAACAAAAACAAAATCAATTGACCCTTACTTTAACATACCCAAATTTGTTAAAGGAAAGGGTGCTCAAATCAAAAGAAAATTTAAATTTAAACAAACATGAACCTATGGAAGCATCCTTTATAAAATATTTGAATCCATATTTCAACATACCCAAATTTGTTGAAGTTGGATTCATATTCAAATTCCTCTTTCAATTAATCTTCTCAAATCCATTTGAACCCCAACACTTCCAAGTTGTTGGATGTGGGTTCAAATTTTCAAATTCAAAATTCAAAAAATCTATAAAGATAGAAATGACAAACTCATTTCCTATTGCGATTCTTACGATAGATAGTGATAGTTCAATTTTCAGCTTCTACTTTTTTTATCTAAATGGTCGGTTCATGTAAGTTCATTTTCACCTTCCCCACAGTATGGATTTGGCTTTAGACCAAGCCAACTTCCCCCGATAAGACCATACACATCTGATCCACTTTGCTAGGGGATTCAAGGGAGCTAAGATTACGTGTTAGGGCACTCCCCTCACTATAGTCAGTAGGACCATGGTGACAGGGCAAAAGTTGATCATCAGGATTGATCTACCCTCGACTTTGACATCTCCTTGATGAAGAGGAAAGCAGTGGCAGTCCCACAAGCTTCAATTATGATAGCACCAGTGCCCCTCGATTTCCAATGCCCTGAAGTTTCCTATGCTCATGAGGGCTAGCACCCTCTCATCTGTACCCTCTAAGGGTAAGGCTCCCATGGTCTCAGGGCTTGCCTCCCCTACATTTGAGTATGGGTCAAGCTCTCACTCCACCCATCCTACCCGAACAAAGCATAGGAATAAGAACCACATGATCAAGAGGTACCACACTAGATGGATGGGGATGAGGTACTGCTCACCGTGGATGAGTTCCTTATTGTTACTTCACCACTGGTTATATAAAACCAGTTGCATCCTCTCTCTAGGTCAGACAGAGAGGATGTTAGAAAGATTCTCTCATCACCTCCTCCAATGGTGTAGCATCAATCAACATTTACTAGAAGTAAGAGGTCATACGCCGGCCTCCAATCTATCTTATGCCAGGTAGGCAGAGCTTATGGATGCTCAAAGTCTATAGCTCAGTTTGATCTCCAATCCACCATCCCCCATAGTGTGGGGAAGCATATCAATCATGAGAGGGCCCGAGAGGCCCATACAGCACACATCGCTAGTAGGGAGAGACACAGGTTCAGCTGCCAGTCGGTAGCTTCGACGCTTATTAATTTTCCAACTCGACGCGCTTCCTGCACTGACCATACCAATGACATCCTTCTTACTGGGACTATTCATAGGAGGGCAGCTCTTGTACATAGAGAGTCAGTGTTGTATCCACCCCACCACTATACCCCTCATCTGCCATCACCAGTCTAGGTTACGGCATCTCTAGTTCCATTTAAGGCCATGAAGGCCATAACCAGGGAGAAGCGCACCCTGTTGGTGATCCGGCTATGACTATGGGATCCTACCCCTTCTACACCAGCTATTATGGCAAGGCCAAGCTCTCCTGCTCAAACTTCTGCCCTAGTGGTGGTGCAAAAGGAGTGGTGACCCTGAAGCATTGTGGTCGTCCATTCACTAACTTTGCCAGTACAGCAGGATGTGGAAATGGTGATAGTTATTACAGAGATGGTAGATGATAGTCCAACTACATTAGTTATAGTGGAACATCTTAGAATTGTTACACCTATCATAGCTAGTTACAGGAGTGTCATTCATCTAGCGAGTGCAGTCCACATCAGATTGATTATCCAGTGATAGGCGAGGTTCGGTGCCTCTTAGTGCACGATAATGTTCACACTAGTCAACCTAGATTATTTGTGTATGCTGTTGGTAGAATAAATTCCTATAGGGGAGTCACCTTTCAAATCTCTGGGGAGAAAAGAAAGAGGAGACCTTATAAAAATTCATCTTTTTTGGATGCCACGTAGATCTGTAGATGTACTTAGTCAAGTGATCGAGTACATCGTCAAGGAAATAGTGTACTATCTTAAAAGACATAAGTCACTACCCTTTAATGGACCAAATTACCTCAATAAAGACTCCTAAGGATGATGGGTCTGCATATGTACTAGAGATTCTTCCCCTATTTTACATGAAAAAGTAAAGTAAGATTTATTTTAAATTGGGTTCGCTAAGTTCCCTATAGGGGCAAGCCATCATAGTTAATTACATCCTAAGGGATGGGATCGCTTAGGAAAACTCTCGAATAAGGTAAATGATTGCATTCTTTGAAGATTTTAATAAGAAAGGATTATTAATCCATTGGTTTTATGTTTGCAAGATCAAATGAAATTGATCAAAAGGGGGAGTTATTATCGAAGCCAAAATGGGAAATAAGTAGGAGATGCCCACGATTCTATGAAACTTAGCGAGCATTTTAGACTATCCTATAGTTGGGATTTACATTTTGGAAATTGATTTAGTTTGTTTGAGTTGCATTTTTTTCCATTAGAAGAGGTGAGGAATTATGCTTATGGCCCATAATGTGGAGAAGCAACCTGAGAACCTAAATCTAAGGAGCTTCGATGAAGGCTGGAAGCACAACCTAAATCTAAGGTGAAAAGTGGGTATCTAGTTTGCCTCCACAAGAGCGGACAAACCACTTGACAGCTTGGACTTACAACCACCTAGGGGAGGCTGCCAACTAACTCATCTTACAATTTTAAATACATGTAGGCAAGTGTTTATGCTTATGTAAGATAACTAGGTTATTATTATTTAGTAAGAGACTAAGTCCTTAAACTCACTCCCTAAAGAGACTAGATCATTTAAAGGTACATGCTTCAAATGACCTAAATCTAATGCAATTCAAATTTAATTTTATTTCATTTTTTGGATAATTATTTTGACTCAGGCTATAGGATTTTTTTATGATTAATGCATGAGAAATCAGATTATTAGCCAAAATCAGTGAGAAGGGAGGAGGTGAGTTTCCACCACGGCCCTCAAAGCTCAAGTCAGGTTCTATGGCAAAGGTGGAAACCCTCTAATCAAGAGTGAAATAAGATGCATTTATGCATGATATTATAAAGAAATGCTCATCTAGCTAAGCGGTTGCTAATTCTTTTATCTTGATTTTAATCCTAAGCTTTAGGTGAGGTTATGAGTTGTTTAATTTTTATTTGAGATGTTAAACTAGGTAAAAAATTTATATTTCTCTAAAGAGCCTAATCCACATCCCAGACATACATAAAGCAAGGAGGAAACTAGGAAAATTATGCCACTTAATGTAAAAGCTAAACAAATCAACAATCAATTTATAAAGCTAACCACAAAAAGAATAAATGGCCATTGTAGTCGGGCACCACTGAAAAATATCAAATGTGGGTAGCCGAGCTCTACCCTTATACAACTCAGATTACAAATGAATTAAATTATGATTTAAGCAAAGGAATTCATTGTTATGGGGGTCTTCAATCTTTACTCTTCTTTCTTCTTTTCTTCTTTCTTCTTCTTCTTTTGGTTCCTCCTTTGGAAGGTTGGAAGGTGGATGTTCAAGGCTTCACATGGTGCATAAGATAAGATCTTATGACGAATGCTCATCCTAATTTCCATAACAAATCATTCCAAAATCCTAGTTATACAAATTTTTACATGAAAAGGAAAAGTAGAAATCTAACTAACAACTGCAAAACAAAGGTTAGTTAAATCACACCACACAAATCCCAAGCATATATATTGGACATCACCACATATGGGTGACTAGGTCCACGCTGGATTACGCTTTAGGCATAAAGCACCTCAAGAGCAAAAAAATTTATATTTTTATTTATGATAGCACCCCTTAAGCACATTCCCCTACAGAAAAGAATAGTTAGACTAAAAACATCCTACCATTCATTCTACAAGCATAGACCCTAACATCCAGTTTAAAACATATATCACAAAACAAAACAAACATCAAACCATGCACCAACCTAACCTAAGGCTATAAGTGGTGACTTAGGCTAATGTGTGTGCTTTGAAGGCTTGTGTGGTATGCTTAGTTATGAATTTAGGTTTAAATTTAAAAAGTTTGAAGAACATGTTCAACTTAGAGGAGAGTTTCATTTAAATTGTTTAATTATTTTGAGTTGATTTTATTTTATGTTTTGATTTGGTTTAAGTAGATCCTACAATTAATTACTAAATTATGAAGAGAGGGAAAGAGAAGAGAACTTCTCTTTCCTTCCCTATCCTTAACTAATTTTCTAAAGTAGGTTCATATTTTAGTTTCATTTAAGTGAATGTTTTGATTAAATCTTTTGATTAATCCTAAGCTTAGATAAACTCTAAATAAACCTATTCATAAAGAAAGGCATTTTAAGATTAAATAAAATGAATCAAAATTCACATAACACACATTACTTCACTTCTTTCCCAACATATATAACATGCATATGGATGGAAATAAGAATATCTATACATGAAAATGAGAGTAGTTAACATACTTTATGATGTATGCTAAGTAATCCATTTAAGAAAATTTAGAAGTTGAGTATGCATGATTTTTCTTAAGTAGAAAAGGTTTTTCTTATCCAAAATTTCACATACATACATGAAAGTAAGGAAGGCATAAGTGAGTACAGCTCCATTGTTAACCAGAGATTTAAGGTACAAGATCTACTTAGGGCTACTTAAAGCCTCACAACCTTGGGGTTGTCTAGACTAATATACCACTTTCCTTAAGTACAAAATGTATATAAAAGAAATAAAATGGTAAAAGAATATGCAAAAGTTGTTTAATAGATTTGATTTGTTTATGCAATTTATGGATGTAAGTCTAGGTAACCCTTTTTAAATGGTAGCATAGGGATGAATACGATATGAAATTAGGTGAGCATTAGGTCCTTTTCAAATGAACCTTATATCTCACCAAAATTTCTATTCAAAACTATACCAACATAGGAAAGAAAAGAACCTATACTAAACATACCTTTATAATATTTCATATGCAAGCTTATAATTAATGTATAAGTAGCATACTTTCAGGTTTGATATTTCATTTATAAGTTTTGAAAATAATTTGGATTTAGTAGTGATAATAGCCACTCCTATTTTACTTTAGCCAACACATGCACATTTGACATAACGTAAACAATTTCATTTTAGATTTTGAAATATGAAATTATGAATGAATGAAATCACATGGCGTACAACTTAACATGTTGGGAAAGATCCAAAGTAATGGAAGCATGTAAACAAAATCAGTTTACTTAAATCCTAAAAACATTCTTATAGAATAAGAAAATTTAGAACAAATCGAAGTGAATCTTAAAATGATTTTTGTTTAGTTTGAAGTTTGATTTATTTTTTGAAAAGGTGAGATAAGTTTGCTATTCCTAACCCATTCCAACATGTGTTTGATTTTTTTGTTTAATTTTTAAATAATTAAATCCATTTTATGTGTTGATTAGGTTAAGGTATGAATTAAGTGGCTTAATTAACCCTTACCTACACCACCTTAGAAGAATTAACTAAGTAATTATGAGCCAATGAGATGACATAAAACCCACAAGGTATTTAGATTTATAATGCACTTAATAATGAAAAGGCCTAATGAAATTTTACTCACAATTAAAAGTTAATTAAGCTAAGGGGTTTAGCTTAAGTATTTTTAAAACACCTTTTGACACATGTGAATTGGGTTTTAATTTATTTAATTAAACTTAGGCTATTAAACACCTAAGCATATACCCAAGGTAGATTAATTAAGTTATGGAACTTTTTTAAATGTTTGAAAATTGATTAAATAGATAATTAATGAGTTAACCCTTAATTAAGGGGATTAAGGAGAGAAAAGAGGAGGTTAGGGAATAGGGAAATGCCCCAAAATTATCCCATAAACCCCTTACTCACTAGATCTGACCTTAATCAAACCTAATCATAGGGTAAATCAACTAATCACAAAATAATTACACTTACTTACATGAAAGGGTAATTAGGGAATAAAATAGAAATTTCCATAATTAAGTCCTCAATAAATCTCAAGAAAATTAGGGAAGGTAGAGGTCATCCCCTAAAATGAACCCTAGAAATTTGAGATTAATTGACGACAAAATTAAAGGATAATTAGCAAAATAAGATTCCCAAAGAAACCTAAATTTAGAGAAAAGAGTAATTCAAAATCCATTGAATATCATTTTTAAAATATTCTAAATGAAATAATCTTTTCATAGCATTTTTCCTTTTATTTTTCTAATTTTTTTATGAAGAGTTATGAATTTTAAAAGTTATATGGATTAATTAGGAATTAATTAGGCATTTAACTAATCCCTACTTAATCCTCAGCTCATGGCGGAATGCATGGCGGTGGCGATCAGTGCACTTTACATGCATCGCGCTGTGAGGGTGTGACTTAAATGTCACATCTCAAATGGTGGTGGCTGTGCACACACTAATATCCTCGGCCGTCTGATCAAAGATTGGATGGCTAAGGATTCACCCGTTTTTAAAAGGATAATGGATTTACTAAATGTGCTAAATAATCTCAGTAGTCTATCTAAAATGCGTGGATGGACAGCTGAGATGAGCCAAGTTCTTCCATGAGGATCAATGGAGACCATCCATGATCTAAGGGGAGATACGAGCCTGATCTAGCATAGAATCATACAAAAATCAACCCACACCATCTAAACATAATTACCAACCTATCCAACGGTTGATTTCTCATGCCATGAACATTTCTTTCACAAAGGACCAACACATATCAATCTAAGTGGTCAAAAAATTTCATACCTCCCTGGATGTGATCACCGGCTCTTGAGCTCAATGAGGTAGGTTCGTCTGGTGGAAACGAAGCCCTGTTATAATTCCTAGGCCTTAAGGTTGAGTGGATCAAAGGGTTATACCAACACCACTTCACTTGGGCTTTGGGTTTGATCCAATTGAGCTTTTTCTTGCTATGGGAACTTCAATCAGAGCTTGGGCAAGTTCGACTTGACCCTCTGATGGAGTGTACAAGGGAAATTGGATGGAGATTAAGTATGGAGGAAGTTGGCTAATGGATTGAGCTCCCCTATTTTGCACTATGCAAAACTGAGAATTTGGGAATTCAAATCCTATCTAAGAAGCTTAGGAATGCTCTAAGGTGGTTTCTCTGGGTTCCTAGGCTCCAATCGACAGTGAGTGTATTCAAATTTCATTGAATTAGGGGGAGTAAATCTCCCCATATGGAAATCAGATGGATCCTTTGCCATTTTGATCCAATTAATGATATTGGAGAGGTTGTTTAGGTTGTTTTGAGTGTACACATGGTCGATTTGATCCAAGGAATGGATTGCCAACTTCCCAGTGATGAATTTGAGCTTAAGAGGGAATTTAAAATTTCAATTTGATTGGTGGGTTTGGTCTATGGACCAAATGGGCTGACCAAACCCATTAGTTTTGTACCACTCATCAATAAGTCCCCTTGAGCTTTTAAGAAAGCTAAGTGATGAAGAGTGTATGACCAAAATACCCATGGGTTAGCCAAAATTTGTTCTATGGCCTAGGGTAGGATGGTCATTTTGCTATTTTTTTACTTTGGACATGTTAGGCATGTGGAGAAACTAGGTTTGGCCAAGTTTCAGTGGATTTGGAATCCATTTGATAGGGTTTGGCTCATGTTGACCCATTTAGCTCAAAATGGGTCAACTTGGGTCAAGTTGACTAGTAGATCAAATTGGGTCAAACCAAGGGTTAGGTCAATTTGGAATGACCATTTGAAATGTTTTGGTGGCTTTGGTTTGATTCAATTTGGTATATATTTGGTTTCGACTCATATGACTTCACTTAGGTCAAATGGGTCAAGTTGACCCATTTGACCTGTATCATCTATTTGAGGTAGGACAATGGTTGGTTTAGGTTAGGTTAGTCATAAGGAGTAGATTAGTATTTTTGTTTTCAATCAATTTGGGTTAAGTTTAATTTAAAACCTTAAATTCTAACGCCTAAACACTAAATCTAAAACCCTAAACCCTAAACCCTAAACCCCTAGAAACCTAAAAACATAAACCTAAACTAATAAAACCTAATAATAAAATTAAAATCATACACCTAAATAAATAAAATAAAATAAAATAAAATAAAATAAAAATGTAAACTAAAAATTAAACCAAAACATTAAAATAAAATGAAATAAATGACAAAAATAAAATAAATAAAATCCTAAACTAAACAAAAAACATAAATTAAACCTAAGAATAAAAAAACTAAACATAAAATAAGAACAAAATAAACCTAAAATAAAATAAAAACCTAAACCTATAAATTAATCATAAACATAAAACCTATATATAAATAAAAAATAAAACCTAAACCTTAAACTAAAAAAAAAACCCCAAACCTAAAATAAAATAAACTAAACTAAAATAAATAAAATCTAAACCTGAACTTAAAATAAAGTAAACCTAAACCTAAACCTAAACTATTGAAAATAAAATAAACTAAAAATAAACCTAAACCTAAACTAAAAAAAAATAAACCTAAAAATAAACCTAAAATAAAAACCCAAAACTAAAACAAAAAAATAAAATAAAAGAAGAACCTAAACCAAAACCTAAAAATAAAAAAGAAAATGTAAACCTTGAAAATTAAATAAAAATAAAACTCAACTAAATAATAATCCTAAACCTAAGAAATAAACTAAAATAAAAATCCTAAACTAAAATAAATAAACCTAAAATAAATAAATTAAACTAAATAAAGAAATAAACTTATATAAATAAATAAATAAACATAAATAAATAAAAAATATAGTAAATTAACTAAGTAAACCTAAACCTATTAATATACTTAATTTTTTTTTAAAAAAACCCTAAACCCCAAAACTAACCCTAAACCCTAAATCATATACCTACAACCCTAAACCCTAAACCCCAAAACTAACCCTAAATCCTAAATCCTAAAACCTTAAACCTTAAACCCTAAACCCTAAACCCTAAAACCCTAAGCCCTAAACCCTAAACCCTAAAACCCTAAACCCTAAATCCTAAAACCTACAACACTAAACCCTAAACTCCAAACCCTAAACCCTAAAGCAAAAACCCTAAACTAACCCTAAACCTTAAACCCTAAACCCTAAAACCTACAACACTAAACCCTAAACCCCAACCCCTAAACCCTAAAGCCTAAACCCTAAACCCTAAACTAACCCTAAACCCTAAACCCTAAACATACCATAAACCTTAAACACTAAATTAGCCCTAAACTCTAAGAATGGGTTGAACCTTGACGGCAAGAACATCACCATAAAAGAGGCTTAGTCTAGATCTAGCGGTGGAGGCGAAGGAGGAGGATGTGGTTATCGTAGTGGTGGTGGGGAGAGGTGAGTGTGGTGGCATGGTGGAGTAGGGTGGTTATGGAGGCGAGGAGCAATGAGGCTACAACCATGGTGGTGGCAGGGAGAGATGGGATATGATGGAGGATCCACTCAAGAGGGGTGGTTCCATGGGGAACTAGAGAAACTAAAAATGATCGACCGATCTTTTGGGAATGCGGTCTTCAAAGTAGAGATAGTTCAACTTATTTAGTGTTTTTGATTTTCTCAATGGTTGCTCATTTTTAATCTATATCATCACGTGTGTCTTAGAAAATTTAGGGTGCTACTTGGTTGATGAAATCAAAAATAAGAAATGTTGAATCTGAATTTGTTCTCTCTTAAAAAAAATAAAACTAAAACTCTAAACCCTAAACCCTAAACCCTAATCCCTAAACTAAAACTTAAACCCTAAACCTAAAACCTAAACCCTAAACCCTAAACACTAAAGCTCAAATCATAATTCCTAAACCCTAAACCCTAAACTAGTCCTAAACCCTAAACCCTCAACTCTAAACCCTAATGAGCTAAAGGCCTAAACCTAAACAAAATAAAACCTAAAAATAAACTAATAAAAAACCTAAACCAAAATTAAATAATAAAATAAAATAAAATAAAAATATAAACTAAAACCTAAACAAAACCTAAGCCTTAACATAAACCTTATCCTAAAAAGAAAATAAAATTAATAAAATCTAAACTAAAATAAAATAAATAAATAAACTTAACTAAACTAAAAAATAGAAAACCTAAATAAAATAAAAACTAAACCTAAAATAAAAACAAAATAAACCTAAAATAAAATAAAATAAAATATAAACTAAATAAAAATCTAAACCTAGAAAATAAACCTAAAAATAAATAATAAATAAAACCTAAACCCTAAACTAAAAAAAAACTAAACCTAAAATAAAAATAAAATAACCCTAAACCTAAACTAAAATAAGTAAAACCTAAACCAAAACTAAATAAAATAAAATAGACTAAAACTAAACCTTAACCTAAACTAAAAAATGAATGACAGGAATCAATCAATCCGCCAAAAAAATCTAGAAAGCTTCAAGCTATGGAAGAAAGAACAAATAATCTCCAAAGTAGGATGACGCATAGTGAACTTACCCACCAACGTAAATTCAAATGGCTTACCCCACAACCATCAACACATTATTATAACATGCCTAAGGAAGTCAAAATAAGTTCGAGAGACTCAAAATGCAATTAGCTTTACCAAGAAGAACATCCTTGAATGATTTCAAAGCCCTGATGGATTTATGCCAAACTCCCATGACCAAATCCATAAGTAGCCATAAATTTCCCCAAGCAAAATTACCTAATCAATAAGGGTGCATCATGCAAGCAGCTAAATGCCATCGAGCCTGCCCAATTGGAAGCAACAATTGGATTTACCACACAAAAAAAACCACAAAGGGGATGCGCCTTAGCAAGGGAAACAAAATTTTCTAGAGCACCAAAATAGCGAAGGAGAGAGAAGATGTTCAAACAAATAGGTTTTTGCTTAAAGATTGAGTATCTTTCTCCCTAAAATTATCTCCCCTAATCAAATTGGTTTTGTTAAAGGGTGTTCCATTACTGATAATGTTCTATTAGCCCAAGAGATGATTCATGATTTGAATGCCAAAGTTCAAGGTGGTAACTTGCTTTTTAAGCTTGACATTTCAAAAGCCTATGATAATATTGGTTGGGTTTTTCTTTATAAAATTCTAGTTTATTTGGGTTTTCTAATCAAGTTATTAATTTAATTAAGAATGGGATTGAGAATTATTGGCTTTATATTCTTTTTGATGGTGAAGTGAATATTTCTCCTCTCTAAAGGCTGACCTTCTCCTACTCTTTTCATTATTTTGTGAGTATCTCTGATGTCTTGAGCATATGTTTAGTAGAATGCCTCACATGTTCTATAGAATCATTGTGGGTTTTCCATTTTCATCTTAGTTTTGGATGATTTCATTATATTTTGCAATGCCTCACTCATTACATTAAAAAAACTATGTAAGTTCTTAAATCACTTTGGTAGGGAGATTGAATATTAATCATGATAAAAGTTATTTTATTCTCTCTTCAATCTCCTTATCTAAGAGTGTTATTAAATACCTTCTTTCATCAAAATCACCCTATCAAATACCTAAGGATGCCCTATCTAGGCATTCTTCTTTATTTGATGAAGTTATTCAAAAATTAATAAGAAAATCTCTTCTAATATCATTTACTCTCCTTTGGTGTTAGAGTTATCTTGATCAAAAGTACCCTTTGCTCTTTGCCTATTTATTTCTTGTCTACTATTGTCCATACTTGTTATATTATTTAAATGATTAATAGACATTTTAACAAATTTATTTGGGGGTATAATACATCTATGAAAAGATTACATTGGGCTAAATGGCATAACTATTGTGGTACCAATAATGAAGGTGGCTTGGGTTGCAAAACCTTAGAGGATTATATTCTTTATTTTTTCTATAAAAAATCTGGAACTTTAAAAATAAAGATAACTATTAGTCAAAGTTTACATGCTAAATATTGTTAAATAAACACCCCTCATTTGTGTTTTTAAATACTGGAGAAAGATTTGTAGTATCAAATGGAGTGTTGAGAATTTAATTTCCCTTATAACTGGTTTCTCCTTTTTAAAACTTTGGTCAATTCTATTGATTCCCTTCTTAATACTCATTATACTATGGTGCTTAAGGTTCATCCTTTATTAATAATTGGGATGTGACTCAATCAAATAACCTTGTCTCTAATATGATCATTAAAAAAAATTTCTCAAAATTTTCCTCACAAGAACCCGAAACCAAATTCTTTTCAAAATATCTTCTTCTGAGATTTTATTTCTAAGGATGTTTTGTAGTTTATCGGACTTAAATATCAAGATTCTTTGGTTTTACCAAAATATGGAATAATAGTGTCCCCAATTCATTTGGTCTTAACTTAGTGCATTCTTAAGCATTATATCCTCTGGATGTTACTCTTTAAAGGATTCTACCTCCTCTAAATGTTTTATTGTTATCACATTGAAAGTGTGGATCATGTTTTATGAATGGCCTATTGCTTAGATTGTGGAAGGTATGATAATGTTTTTAATACCTTCCATTTTAATGGCTCACTTTCTATTATGCAACTTCTTGAAGCATGTTTCTCCATACTTCTAAGGGTCATGTTTAAATTTTAGCTATTACTATTCTTTGGTATATTTGGATGTATAAATGATTGAGTAATCAATATTCTTATGAATTATAAGATTATTGCTATCCAAATATAAAATTTTGTCTCTTTTAAAGCCAATCTTCTTACAATTTCAAAGGGTACCAGTCTATGGCCTTGAAATTTGGGATTAACATTCCTACTTGTAATGTTTCTTCCAACCAAAAAAATACCTATTGATTAAACCTAATCATATTTTAAGGTTTAACATATGGCTTTATCTCTAATGGTTATTATGGTATGGGATTTTAAGAGATCGATGGCAAGGTTTTTGTTTTAGATCCTTGTTCTATTTTACTCAACTTCAAGGCATTAATCATTTTCCCATTTGTCTTGTGGTTTTCCTAAGATTTGAAGTTGATGTTTTCCTTCTTTAGATTTACTTAAGTCGACTTCCATGGAAATGTAAGTGTTTTATTGCTTAATTGTTCAGTCTTCTTGCTAATCTAGATTTTCAAATTTCTCATATCTATAGAAGGCAATTCTTGTGCTAATTTTCTTCTCCAACTTCCAAGTATTTTAGTTTACAAATGTTTTCTAATGAAGATCTTCCTTTTATTAATGTCTATTAATCAGATTAAACTGGGTTACCTAATCTTTTTCTATTTTCCTTCCTTCTTTGTGGTTTTGATTACTCTCTGTGATGGTTTTTCTTGGTTTTGATACTTCCTCTGCTGGTTTGGATTTGAGTTTTCTTTTCCTGCTCAATTTTGATCTCTAGTATGAATTCTTCATATTTTTTGATCTTAGTTATTTTTTATTCCTTTGGTTTTTTCTTTGTAGTTTTGTTTATTTTATCTCCATTCCTAGTGGAAGTAGTATACAGTGGAGGCTTTTGCCTATCTTGGTTGTTGTGGTTATCTCTTCTATTTGTTCCTTCTTATGGTGGAATTAGGTTATTTTGGATGGGAAGGGTTTTCTCCCTAGCTTTATTGTTCTCCCATGTGTTTTTGGTTTGCTATTTAATGGTTGTTTTGTACAAATAATTTGTTTGGTTTGGGTTTGTGAGTTGGCTCAGGTGAAATGATGCATTATCCCTTCCCTGGTTGTTGTTCTTTCTAGAATTTTATCACCTTGGTTGGTTCTCTTTGGTTATTTTATTGAATTTGGTGGTTGCTTGTGGTTGGATGGTCTCCTTCTACTTATTTCTTACCTTTTAGGGTATTCTTCCTGTGCTTTATGCTCCTTTCTCATGAGTTGATCCCTTCTCCCCCTTCCTATTTGAGGTGTTATTCCAATTGCTCAATGGATAGTGGTTTTGGTAGATGTGTTTTATACCTGCCCTATGATCCTCAACTTTGATTATTTAATGATTTAAAATAAAGAAATAAAAAACCTAAATAAAATAAAAACAAAACTTAAAATAAAATAAAATAAACTAAAATAAAATAAAATAAAAACTAAATAAAAACCTAAACCTAGAAAATAAACCTAAAAATAAATAATAAATAAGACCTAAACCTAAAATAAAAAAAAAACTTAAACCTAAATTAAAATAAATAAAACTTAAATCTAAACATAAAATAAACTAAACCTAAACCTAAACTAAATATAATAAAATAAACTAAAACTAAACCAAAACCTTAACTAAAAAAATAAAACCTAAAAATAAACTTAAAATAAAAACCTAAAACCTAAACCTAAACATTTAAAATAAAAACTTAAACCTAAACCTAAACCTAAAAATAAAAAAAATAAAACCTAAACCTAAAAAATGAAAATAAAACTCAACTAAAAATAAACCTAAACCTAAAAAATAAACTAAAATAAAAAGCCTAAACTCAAATAAATAAATCTAAAATAAATAAACTAAACTAAATAAAAAATAATAAACCTAAATAAAATAAACTCAAATAAATAAAAAATAAACTAAATAAACCAAAACACCTACCGGGTTACTTAATTTTTTTAAAAAAAAACTTAAACCATATATCCTAAACCCTAAACCCTAAACCCAAAAATTAACCCTAAACCTACAACCCTAAACCCTAAAATCCTAAACCCTGTACCCTAAATCGTAAACCCAAAACTCTAAACCATAAACCCTAAATGCTAAACCCTAATCCCTATACCTTAAATGTTAAAAACTACAACCCTAAACACTAAACCCCAAACCATAAACCCTAAACTAACCCTAAACCCTAAACCCCAAACTAAACTTAAACCCTAAACTAACCCTAAACCCTAAACTAACCCTAAACCCTAAGAATGTGTAGAACCTTGATGACAGGAACATCACCATCAACTAGGCTCAATCTAGATCTGGTTGTGGAGGCTGGAGAGGGTTATTCGTGGTGGTGGGGATCTGAGGTGCTGGATGGAAATGAGTGGTGGTGGAGGCAAGGAGGGCGAAGGTTATAGTTGTTATGGTGGTGGAGGGAGATTGAGGATATGATGGGATCCCACTACCGAGAGGTAGGGGTGATTTGATTGGAACTAGAAGTCAAGAATGGTGATCTGATACCGCTTATGGAACTGTGTCTTTACAGTAGAGATATTTCTACTTACCTAGGGTTTTTGATTTGGCCTATGGGTGCTCATTTTTTATCTATGTCCTCACTTGTGTCTTAGAAAACATGGGTTGCTACAAGGTTGATGAAATCAAAGAGAATAAATGTTGAATATAATTTTTTCCCTATTAAAAAAAATAATAAATCCTAAACCCCAAATCCTAAACTAAAACTTAAACCCTAAACCAAAAACCTAAACCCTATACCCTAAACCCTAAACCCTAAAAACCCTAAACCCTAAAAACTCTAAACCTTAAACACTAAACCCTAAACCATAAACCCTAAAACCCTAAGCCCTAAACTCTAAACCCTAAACCCTAAACCCTAAACCCTAAAACCATAAACCCTAAAACTTACAACCCTAAACCCTAAACTCTAAATCCTAAACTATCCTTCAATCCTAAACCCTAAATCCTAAACTATCCCTAAACCCTAAACCCTAAACTATCCCTAAACCCTAACCCTAAACCTTAAACCCTATACCTTAAATAAAGATGTCATTAGGAGTAGATCTAAAGAATGACCTAATCCTAACATAGTTATGGTAGCTAAAGAAAATGTCTTCAAGAGACTTTCCCTTGACTATTAAAGATTTGAATACCCTAAACCTTAACCCTAAATCAAATTATATTACCATTTATTATAATATAATGTAGCATGATATATTTGAGCACGTAGTGATGTGCTTTTGGATGTTATAAAATGTTTTGAAATGTTTTAGTCTATTATGGTATTGTGCCTTATAGTCTATATTAATATAAATCATTGATTTAATAAATAGATGATGAAATTTGTTAAATTTGAAGTGGGAATTAGGTTGTAGTACCAAAGGTGTGCTACACTTGTATTCTAAAAAAGTAAGATATTATGTTCAAAATAAATAGTATATGTTGTAGCATAGTATAACATCATGTATCATAATAATATATTATTCTATGTATTTTAAATTATTTTAGTATTTTGCAATCATGCAAATGAGCCTACACTAGCATTATTTATAAAATTGTTGATTTAGACTTTAAAATGGTGGAATATGGCCAAATTTAAAATATGTAGAGCATAGCATCATAATATATTATTTCAATTTAAAATTTGTAAGTGATACGACTAAAATATATAATTTTTTATTATTTAGACTATTTTTATGATTTTTTATCTTAAGAAATCCCTTGTGATGTGATATGCAGCATAATATAATATAATTTGTTATAGTGTATTATAATATAGGATGCCATAACATAGCATAGCATCATGCATTATAGCATACTATTATGTATAACTACTTGTTGTTTACCATATTTTAGTTTGTTATAGTATGATGTAGTAGAGTTTGTACGGTATAATTCATAAAAATATTTATGAGATGATGGGATTTGGCCAAATTTAAGGTAAGCTTTAGGGAACATTATTGGGGGTGTGCTATGGTGTGTCATTTAATTAAAATAATGGAATTTTGCATCCAAAATAAATGTTCATTTTTCAGCCAAATTTTATAAATTTTTTGCTTAAAGTGATTCATTTTAAGGTGTAATGTAAGATAATATATTATATGAAAGCATATTTAAATATAATGTACATAACAATATAACTTCACATATGTATGAATGTGGTGGTGTGTTACTAAATGTTATTGTACATGTTTATGTTTTTTTTTGTTATAATATATTGGGTCAAAATTAACAAAAAATGTTAATTTGATTGAGATGGAATAATTTGGCCAAATGGCACACACCAAGAAGCAACACCAAAATTATGCTATTTTGTACCATTTCTAATAGAAAAATAATAATTTTACATCCAAATTGAACATGATTCATATTTTGAAAAAAATTTGTTATTTGTTCCTTTTAAGTGATTCTAATGAGGTGTAATGTTAGACAATATATTATATTATAGCAAATTATAATATAACATCACATATTATAATATAATATAGTGTGTTAATTCACACTATAATATGTTTAGCATGATATTATATAGTTAGTTTGAGCTTGCACCATCACATATCATAAAATATTGATTACAATGTTAAGATGATGTAATTTGAACGAATACATAGTTATGCTTTTGGTTGAAATATTAAAGGTGTAAAAAGAGAAGAAATAAGATTTGATGAGAATTCCATGTCAAGGACATGGAGGGAGATCCGCTAGGAGATCACATGCATTGGACATGACAAGGGTCTATGTCAAGGGAATAGAAGAAGAAAATTTGCTAGGGATAAAGTTTGAATTTGATTTGATTATATGATTTAGAAAGATTCATGAATAAGAATCTATAATTCACTGGGTATTAAGATCGAATCAACTTTAATTTGATTTGTTTTAATTGATGTGGAGGCATATTTATGAGAGATATGGGCTGGAGTTTGCTGGGGATCAGGTATATGATCTTTCCACTAGGGAAGCAGGTTTAGGCTATCCACTGGGGATTGGGATTTGAGTTTGATTTCATAGATTTTTTTGGGTATGTATTCATTGGTAATAAGAGTTTGGTTGGATTTCTTTGATTTAGACTCTACTGGGGGAGTTGGTTTAATTTTGCTCTATTGGGGCGGTTGGTTTTGGATTTGATTTATTTGCTAGACTTGTATATATGATTTGGGGCTACACTATGGAGAAGGGTGTGATTTAACCCACTAGGGAAAATTAGATTGGGTTTAATTTAATGAGTTAATGTAAGGACCTTGTTGGTGTGATGGACCCAAAAGAAGGGGCTATATCGCCTTGACCTAACTCGAGTTTATAAATCCAAAGGGATAGTCATCCCGTGGGTAGAGCTAGCCACCCGGGGTTGCCTTCATAAATGTATAGGAAGAAGGCATAACAGACTTACATCTTCCAATGTGATGAACAACGGTTGGGATGATCTGTTAGATGCACAATAAATCAAACTTGTCCTAAGGAGACTACTGAGTGAATGTCGCTAGGGACTTATGCCAACTCAAAAGTAGTCAGGATTAATTTTATCTTAATTTCATGTGATTTGATTTGGTTTATTTGATTTAGTTTGATTTTGAATTAAGGGCATATCTGCTGAGGATGTGAGCTCGGTCAAATTTGATAGATTTAATTTATGGATTATGTCGGTTTGCAATGGACCCACTGAGAAGGGGCTATATCAGACTTGTCCTATCTTAGATTTACAAATCCAATGAGAAAGCCTACTGGCCGTGGGGTAGAGCTAGCCAACCTAAGGGGTTGCCTGTTAGTGTGTACTGGCTATGCTAGGAAGAAGACGTAGCAGACTTACATCTTATAAAGCAGGGAACAACTGCTGGGGTGACTTTTTTATAACATAACATATCGAACCCAACTTAGGGTTGACTACTAAGTGAATGCCTCTAGGGACTTATATCAACTCAAGAATAGTTAGGTGATTATAATAGGGAGTTTTGCTGACACTGCCCTAAAGATAAGATGTCTTCTTGGGAAAATGTACTGCTAGGGGTGTCCTCATAATCCATAAGTAAATATATATTTTATTTATATGTTTGCATAGACCGTATTGGTTTGTGAGGGA
Organism: Cymbidium sinense; assembly: GCA_021442155.1. Classification (NCBI taxonomy): domain Eukaryota; kingdom Viridiplantae; phylum Streptophyta; class Magnoliopsida; order Asparagales; family Orchidaceae; genus Cymbidium; species Cymbidium sinense. The sequence continues at coordinate 14,662,229 of CM038222.1, forward strand.
CCACACTGAGAAGGAGCTATGTAAGCCTTGACCTATCTTAGATTTATTGGACCAAGGGAGAATCTGCACATCCACGAAATGGATTCTCCAACCATAGGGGTGGTTACTAGGAAAGGGAAACTATTCAATCCAATAGTAACCCGGGTAGTGTCTAAATGGGGTCACAAAGGATGTGATCCAAATATAGTGCCCAAAGGGGAGGTGCTATTAGGGGCGTTATGCAGAGATCTAGAAAAGAAAGCCTATAGGTGTATGGTGGCCAACTCATGGAGAAAGCATAATAGACTTACATCTACTATGACCGGTGTATGCTAAAGTATAAGAACCAACCAACCTAAGGTGTATCTGTAAGCATGAGTGGTGTATCCATCAACATAGTAAGAATGAACCAACCTAAGGTGCCCGTCAGTGTGCAACAATCAATATGGAAGGAAAGCGTGTAAGCTTAGACCTTTCCAAGTGGAATTGATCATCGGGATAGTCTAGCATTGGAATAATAGATGATATCTGACCTAGAGAAACTATTAAGCGGGTAGCCCCGAGGAAGGACTGGACCCAGACATGAAGTAGTCGGGAGGGAAAGAGCCACTAGGGGACTTATCCTAAATTTCAAATATACTCGACCCAGTCGCTGCATAAAGGCTAATACAAGAAGAAAGCATAGAAGACTCACATCCTCTTAAATGAAGCCAACATAAGGTAGCTTACCAGCCATGCATTAAGGCCTACCAAACTAACAGGGTGCTCGTCGATGTGTAGTGGCCAAATAAGAAAGGAAAGCATATCAGACTTACAATCTTTGAAGCAAGAAGACCATTGGGGTGACACACTAGCAAGGTAGCACGTTAGCTCGACCTAGAGCAGCTACTGAATGAGTGCCGCTGGGGTCATTATCTCAACTCAGAGTTGCCCGAGATAAAAGATATGTGTTTGTTTTATATGTTTGTGTGTAGTTTGTGTTTGTGTTATGTCGATGAAGGATAGGATGCCACTCGGGTTCCTTTCACCTACCCTAAACACTTCGTGGAAGATTCACAACTAAAATTACTTTTGACATGTAAGAGATTGAATTCGAAATAAAATTTTCATTGATGATAATTATTTTCAAACATGATTTATAATATTTCTTTAAGTAGAGCCCATTTCTTGAAAGCATTAGGCGCTCTCATATGGCAAAAGGGCTTTCTCAAGTGGGTTCAAACTTGCCTCCCATCTTACGACGGGCAAAAATTAGTCTCCTTAGAATTAAAATAAACTCTTTCACATGAAAAGCTCTAAGATGAACCAACTTGTTGTGAGCTTGAATCATTTTAGCTTTGTACAACTTGAGGTTTTGGCATTCTCACAAGCATCTCTCCTCCAAACCTTCTAGCTCTTCTAACTGCAACTTGGTGTTTTCCTCTATTGTGATCTTGCTACCCATAGCTATCCTTAGTGATGGGAGTTTGACTTCTAATGGTAGAACAACTTTGGACCCACACAGTAAGGAGAAAGGAGTAGATTGAGTTAGAGTTCTATATGTGGTGCAGTCAGCCCACAAGGCTTTAACTAACTGCTCAGGCTACTATAGCTTGTTGTTGTTAAGTGTCATCTTTAATATTTAGATGAGAGTTTTATTAAAGGCTTATGCTAAGCCGTTTGCCCTCGGCTAGTTGATGGTGGAATATCTTCAATCTATCTTGTGTCTCTAGGTAAAGTTGTTAATCTCAGTGCTCTTGAATGTAGTACCATTATCAGATAAAATTCATCTAGGCACTCTGAACCTATATACCATATAGTTCCTAAAAAATTAGAGCTCATGCTGAGTTGTGGCCTCTTTGAGTAGAATTGACTTTGCCCATTTGGAAAAGTAGTCAGTAGAAGCTAAGATGAATCGATGACCCTTGCAAGAAGGAGGATCAATCAGACCCACTATGTTAGTACCCCAACACTCGAATGGCCATAAGACCAATGTAGGATGTTGAATGTTGGGTGGCTAGCGTAGGACCACACCATGTATTTTATATTGGTGGAATTGCCTAGCTATATCCATGCAATCTTTGATAATAGATGGTTAGTAGTATCCTAGTCTCCTGATCTTGGCTTTTATCTTTGATCAGATTAGTTGGCTCCACATAATCCTGAGTGTACCTCGATCATGATCTTATGGGCATCATGCTTGTCTAAACAACATAACCACATATGATTGAAAGATCGCTGGTATAATACACCATCCACAAGAACATATGAAAGTGCTCTCTGCTTCATCTGATGGGCTTAGGAGTTCTCTTGAGGTAGTTTTCCTTTATTTAAGTAATCCATGAATGGTTGCCTCCAATCTTACTCCTTGTCTTTCTTGGTAATGGCAACCTCCCCTTCAAGAGAGTACTTTTTGATGAGTTCAATATCAATAAGGGATAAGACTTGTTTATTTTGGACCTTTATTGATATGGACTCATCTTTCGGACATGCCAATTCTTTGGCAAGCTTGGACAAAGCATATGCTATGATGTTCTCTCGTCGAGGAATCTTATAAATGGTAACCTCTTGGATTTAGGCCAACAACTCCATGGTGTACTTGTGGTAGTGATGGAGCTTGAGCTTTATAACCTTATAGAACCCAATGATTTGGATGATGATTGGCTGAGAATCCTCAAAGATGTTGATGTTCTGGATGCTTAGAGTAACAATTAACTCTAGACCACCAATCAGAGCCTCATATTTGGCTTCATTGTTGGTGCAAGGATTAGATAGATGATATGAGAATCTCACCACATCATGGTCCAGAGTTAAGAGAACTATTTCAACCCTTGTCTTTCCTTGCATAGTAGATTATGTCTCTTCTCCTCTTTGAGAGGAAGTCGTACCATCAAAATACATCTCCCAGCAATGAATGCTAGTATCCCCTATGTTCATGATTTGTTCATCAGGGAGATTATCACTAAGAAATGGCTCAGTAGGAAGTGGGTGTGCTGCTTAGAAATTTGCTATTGCTTATCCTTTAACATCACAGAGTGGTATGAAGGTAATGTCAAACTGCAAGAGGAGCATGGACCATCATGCCAACTATCTGGATAGCATCGATCGTGTCATGAGATACTATAGTGGATTGATCCTAGAGATTAAGTTCACCTTATAAGGAAGCATGTAGCTTTTGGAATGCATAGATTAGAACTAGGCAATGCTTCTCAATAGGTGGATAATTAACCTCAGTAGGGATTAGATGATGGGTGAGGTAGTAGAGTGCATTTTCCTTCCCTTCATCATTGGCTTAGGCCAATAAAAGCACCGGGAGTCTAACATAGTAAAGCATGAATGACTTGCTCGGGATAAGGAATGCTAGAATTAGTGGCATCATCAGGTAATGCTTGATGTCTTCAAAGGCATGCTCACACTTATCATCCCACTTAAACTTGGCATCCATTTTGACAAATGCTGAGAATGGCTGACATCTTCGATAAGTTGGATATAAAGCATCTTAGATATGCCAATGACCCTTAGAATGATTTGAGTTGAGTTAAACTTTTAGGGGGTTTCATTTCTAATATCTCCTTTATCTTCTCCAAACCAATTTCGATTCCCTGGTGTCATAGAATAAACCCAAGGAATTTTTTTTGAAGCTTCAATGCACACTTGGGGGTTCCTTTAAGGTTAAATTTTCTTAAGCTCAAAACTACTCTCAAGTCAAAGAGATGGTCTTCCTTTTCTTTACTTTTGACCATGAGATCATCAACATAGAACTTGACTTGATGATGAATGAGTTCATCGAAGATTTGAGTCATAGCCCAAGTAGTAGCATCAACATTTTTAAGGCAAAGGAATGACTATATAATAATAGATTTCATCGAGGTTCTAAAAGTAGTGTTCTTTCATTTTCATGGGCCATATTTATTTGGTTATATCCGATGAGCCATCCATGAAAGAGAAGATTGCATGAGATGAGGCAATGTCCACCATCGCCCGGATTGGTAGTGAAAATTCATCTTTTGGACATGCCTTATTTAAATCCCAAAATTGATGCATATGAATTTGGCCATTCTATTTTTTAATTGGGATGACACGGCTAACCGTGTGGTATTTTTCTTCCTGATGAAGCCGATCGATCGCTTTGACTTCATAAATGACTTGTTATTCTATGTCTAATTGCATGCGTCTAGGAGCTTGCTTAATAGGGTTAGTAGTAGGTTCTATTACTTGTTTATGGATCGCTACATTAGGAGCCAATCCAGGCATATCTTCATAACTCTAGGCAAAGAAATCCTTAAACTCAATCAATAGCCTAACTAAGTCATTGGTTTTAATTTCATCCAACAAAGAACTGATGTATGTCCGGCATGGATCTTCTTCAGTTCCTAAGTTGATTTTCTTATGCTCATCGATGGTTGACTTGATTTCTTCTTTGAACTCTGGCAGTGCATCTTTGACTTCAAAATCATCTGAATCATCTAAAGTTTCTAAGCACACCTCCTTATATGAGTTAATGTGGTTTGAGAAGAATCTATCAGATTTCAAATGATTGGTGATGACTAATCATCATCATCGATTAGACCTATTATATCAAATCATAGTCCCCATCTTGATTGAGAGATTTTAAATTTGTTCTTCCATATTCCTTCGAAGTAGTCTGACCTATGCTTTGACCAAGTATGTGGGATTAACCCATTTTTTTCTAAATTATGAACATAAGGCAAGTACCAATCAAAATGTAATTCGATTAAATCTTTATATGAATTATCCTCAAATTATACATCAACTTCTTGACTTAAGGAGATGCTCTTAGAAAGAACCTCTGAGTCTTCACACCTGCGGATGACTAAGGGGCTTCCTTTACCACTAAACCCTCAGCTTTTTAAGAAGAAAGTGGGTTTATAGCTAAGGTTCCCAACTGATGCCTAACTGTTTCATATATAGACTTGGATACACTTATGCTTTGCTTTGGAGCCCAGTTTTCATCGCTATCTGGCTCAAGTATCACCTCCAAGGGAATCTAAGAAGAGTCGGTTAGTGTGCTAACCATATAAGACTAATCATATGAACTAGATTCTGTTTATATGGATAGTGTGTGTACTCTGTATGAGATAAATCTTCTGGTGGCCAATAAAGAAGTTTTCCACTGGATTGCCTCTGAACTGGCCTATCTCTTTCCTAGTGGAGGTCGGGTCATCCTACCCATATTTTCGAATGG